>CM076903.1:1872282-2370200 GCA_039519145.1 Kokia cookei
ACTTTATGAGTTGCATTGTCAGGATTGCTCAAATGATAACTACAAACTAGAACTCCAAAATCTCAAGACACAGCTAGAATTTGTCATCAAAGAGAAAGATGAACTCCAGGTTAGTATGTAGCTTACATGCCAATTATTTTTCTTGATTAACTGTTAATCTTTCAAATGCATGAAGTTAGAAAAGGTAAGTTATCATTCCAGAAAGATTATTGTTTCCTATTGATTGGTACGTAGCATTGGATATTTCTGCACAATGAACCTCATTGCTAAAACATAATTTTGTGCAAAACCCGAAAATCTAGCCCGATAAACCCGAACCCAAACCTAACACGACTCCATTTGATCACAAATCGCTAATCCAAACCCAGATTAACCCGAAACTAGTTTAATTCGAACTGAACTTGGCCCCAAATCCAAAAAGAATCGGTCTGGAAATATGACCGAACAAGTAAACCAAACTGACCTGAAATGACTGAAACTCAAAATGACTTGGCCCGAAAATCTTAAATATCAAAACCAAATGACCCGAATCCGAAATAATTTGTAACTGAAGTTGACCCAAATTTGAAATCATTCCAACCTAAAATGACTCAAATTTTAGAACTTGAAATAATCCAATCTAGATTGATTGACCCAAAACCTAAAATTTTCTTGATTTTCTTGATGGTACTTTTCTATGTTCTAACAGTTCCAAGCTTGACATTCACAGAGAAAACATGAAGAAGAAGTAGAAATAAAGAGCAGATTAATGGGAGAAATATCTGAACTTAAACAAGAACTAGATCTCAGCAACAATTCTCTAGAGTCTTCAAAACAAAGATACGGCAGCTTGGAAAGAGAATTTCAACAGTTGAAAGAAGAACGAGATTCATTGCTGCAAACAGTCTCCGAATCATCGAAGAACATAACGTTCCTAACCGATCAAAAGGAGAACATGTTGAAGGACTTGAACTGTGAAGTACAAAGAAGGAAAGATCTGGAAGCAGAGATTAAACAATTCAGTGTTGCTTTTGCTTCACGGCAGAGATCACTGGCGTCGATTCACGGTGAGTTTAAATCTAAAATTGAGAAACTGAGAGCTGAAAATCTAGTACGGTATTAAAATAAATAAATTGATTTCAATTATCTCCTTTGGTATTGGCATGAGTGCTTGCCATTCTTCTTTCAATCTATTCAAACTGTTTAAACCTTGGTGTTATTGGAGATACTGTAGTTGTCACCAGAACATGTTTGTAAATGATATTTTGTATCTTAGTATGATTTTTTTTTCTTGAAGAATTCTTTTAATTTTTCCGATTCATAAATAAAAAATAATATATTTTTATTTCCTCGAAGTTATATCATTTTGCATTAATAGTATGATTATTTGTCCACTTAAAGTTAATCTCTTTTTATTTTCAAGAATTTTATGTCTTTGAATTTAAAAATTTTATAATGATTGTTTTTACTCTTAAAAAAAATTACTTTCAATTAATTTATGTGACATATTAAAATTAATATGTATAGTTGGTAGTCATGTGATAATAAAAATGATGTTAAAAGCTTTAATATTTTACGGTTAAAAACTCAATTAATATAATAATACTTTAAAAACTCAATTAAAATGATTTTAAGTTAAGAATTCAAGAGATTTGGTATGATTAACATTTTTTTTATGGAAAGAAAGAAGAAAAGTAATTAAACTAACGTCTTCTTCATTGGTTTAATAAGATTTACGATAGAATTTTCTATGTTGACTTGATAATCATGATACTTATTATTTTTTATGTAATTTAAATTTAAATTGAACTGACTGCTAATATTTTGTTTTTCTCTTTTAATTCACCAAAAATATAATAATAAGATTGTGATGGAAGGAGACAAGGCCCCATGTCCTATCCCATCGATGATATATGGGTTTTCCTCATCACCAGGGTCATTGGACGCCCACTGGTTATGATGTTCCTATAATTAAATCCATCAGTTCACAAAAAAAAAAATTGTATTAGTTAAATATAAACATTAATATTTTAGTTTCTGAATTTTATATTAGTCATAAAATTTGATATGTTTTTAATTCGTCTCTGAATTTTATTTTTGTTAAAATATTATATGATTTGACATATTAAATTTTTACTACATTATTATTTGAAAATATAAAAAATATATATAATTTAAAAAAATAAAAAAATTATAAAGAACTTATACTTATTTTTTTTTAATATATTGATGTGATTATATGATAATATTTGTTCATACTTTCTTAATCCTTTGATAAGGCACATATACCTTACACACACAAATACTCGAACTTAAATCTCTTAGGATGAATAACATACTTTTTACCATTGGAACCATCCGTTGGGTTTAAGTTATACCTATTTTTTAATTCAAGCAATGCTAAATCTTCGCACCTTAATAGAGAGTCCAAATTCAGGATTCAATTTTGACAAATCACAATTAATTTACTTTGTTACATGTATTTTTTAAAATTTTGGTATTTAAGTTTGATAATTAGTCTACTTTAATAACTGATTTTAGATTTCGTATATCTTTTATGACCAAAAAATGAAAAAAAATAGCATTTATCAATCTCATAATGCAAGTCTTCATAAATACATGGATTCCAAATTTAGGGACTAAGATAAAAAAAAATGTCAAGTTCAAATATAAAAGTCGATCAAAAATATAAATACCAAAATAACCATAAATACTAAATTAAAGGATAAAAAATGAAATTAACGCAATATATGTGTGGTGTTAGATGCAACAAAATGCAATGAGAAAATTAGAACAATCAATCACGGGTGGGGAGACCAAATTATGATGTACAATTCTTATATACTTCCCATCCAACAATTTGTTTATATTCAATTTATTCCGTCAATACTATTATATATATATATTCTCGATTGAGTTTTAGTTCGATTAGTAAAGATATTTTTGTCACTGTAAGATGATGTGGGTTTGAGTGCATTGAAGCGTATTATTCTCTTATTTATGGGTTGGGACAGATTATGAATAATTCTAAGCGTTATGTTTCGGTACTTTTTAAAAAATTTAAAAGTTAGTATTTATACTTTTGTTTTCAAAAATTCAATTAATTTATTTTTTTCAGATTTTAAATCTGAGGTTTAACTGTTAACATTGTTAAATTTGTTGATGTGAACAATACTTATTTGGTAACCATGTAATTAGAAAATGACATTATAATGAATTTGAGTTTAACAGAAAATAATAATAATAATAATAATTGGACTTAAATTTTAAAATCTAAAAAATAAAAAAATTAAAATTTTGAAAATAAAAGTATAGAAATTAAATTCCAAATTTCAAAAAGTACATGAATTAATG
This sequence comes from Kokia cookei, assembly GCA_039519145.1. Lineage (NCBI taxonomy): Eukaryota > Viridiplantae > Streptophyta > Magnoliopsida > Malvales > Malvaceae > Kokia > Kokia cookei. Next base: position 1,875,616 of record CM076903.1, read on the forward strand.
AGATATTTTAACCCATTTAAAAAGTGGAAATTGTGGTTATTAAAATAATTATTTTTCCAGTAATTTTTCTTTTTAAAAAAAAAAATACAGTTCAATCTAGATTTTTTTTTAAAATGAAAAATAATTTTGTAAGAGTGTTAATGATTTAAAATAAATGATATATGAGAAAAATATTTGTTACACTAATAATTAGTGAAACTTTTAGATTCCGCAAGTAAGATTGAGAGATTGACGATTATTTTATACAGGTATAACAAAATATTAAAAAATATGTAATAAATTTTTAAGATTATTTGTGAAATAAAAAAATAACCCATCATATATATATATATATATATACAATGTTTAAAATGATAATGTAGATAGTTTAAAATGAGAAAATTTAACACTCTAAATCACTGCATTGAATACACTTTTACTAATTTAATTTTAAATAAAAATAAAATCATGTTTAATATTTATTTAAAGAAAACATGTTTGTCACGTGTATTGCAAAAACTATTTTTTAATTTGATACACCTTTTTAAATATAATTTAATACATTTTTACTAATTTTATTTTAAATAAAATTAAAATCTTGTTTAATATTTATTTTAAAAAATATGTTTAATTTTTTATAATTTAAAATAGTTCTAATACATATGAACAGATACTATTATGTAATTACATCAGTATATTAAAAAAATAATTTTAATACATTTTCGAATTTATGTTCATTTAAAATTTGTAATTTTATATATTAATACATGATGAAATTGTATTTTGCCCTCCAAAAATTATACAATTCTGATTTAATTCTTTTGGAAAATGTAAAGTTATAAGTTAATATAATAGTAAAGTTGCATTTTGAGTCTCGTGAAAAATTATAATTCAATCTCATTCTCCCAAAAAAAAAAATAGACTTCGTCCTTATCGAAATAACTTGAACTCAAAATGATCCGGACTTGACCTAACTCCAGAAACATAAACCTCAAACTTAAATTACTCGAAATTAAAACGATACTAACTAAGCTTACTTGAAAATTTTAAAATTTGAATCGACCTAATTCGAATTGATTTGATCTAAAACTAACCCGATTCACCAAATTGAAATATCTAATTGGAATGGGTTTCAAAAAAAAAAATTTCCAATTAGCTTTATTCTATTATTTTATCATATCAGTCCATCCAACAAAAGTTTAAAATCTGAAAAACCCCAGTCCCCATAATCCATAACACAACAACACAAACAAAGAGTGAAAAAAGGGGTTAAATTGTAATCCAAGTAATTCCACAACAGTATAAATAACATAGATTCTCCTTTCAAAAACCCTGAATCCATACCCTTCTGATTTTCTGATAAACCAAATCCCCAAGTAAAAGATGCTCCCACTTTTTGGGTAAATTATATCCAAGGTCACTAAACTATTTGTGAATTTAAGCTTTGGTCACTCAATTTTAAAAAAAGTTACAAAATAGTCACTAAATTATTGGAAAGTTTTCATTTTTAAGTTCAGTGATCATTTTGTAACTTTTTAAAGTTGAGTGACAAAAATATGAACGTACTAATAATTTAGTGACATTGGATGTATTTTTTTTTTTACTTTATAAACAAAAATCATATCATTATTGAGGCCTCTCTCAAATCATTTCATAAAAAAGACGAAAAGAATGAAAATGAAAGTCATTATGTTCTCAAAATATCATATTGTAAATGTTAAGGTTTGTTTGTTTCACTTAAAATGACTTTCGAAAAATGATTTACTTTTCTGAAAAAATTAATATTTTTTTATTACATGGATTGTTTGACTGTGTGCCCTGATTAAAATTACCATGGAGACTCTTATATTAAAAGTTGGATTTCATTTTGCCTTGTCTATTAAACAAATGGATAAATTAGTTCGTGTGCATTAATTCAAAAAATAACCCAATTCTTTTATTAAAAATTCCGTTTGTTTTTACTATTAAATGATAACGTAGCTGATAAAGGATCCAAGGGGCAAAATGAAAGCCATTAAGCTAACAAATGCATATTGTAAATGTTATAAATAATGAACTTGAATGCATGCCCATTGGGTAAAAATACCATGGAGATCCTTGTACTAAGAGTTGAATTACATTTTGCTTCTTTTACTCCAAAAAAGAGTAAATTAATCCTTGTATGTTAAATAAAAAGGCAAAGTGATTATTCCATTAAAAGTCCATCCATTTCTACCATTAAGCCATGAAGCTCACAAATGTATATTGTAATGTTACAAACAATGAACCATATGATGTGGATGGCCTAAATGCATGCTCTTGGGTAAAAGCATCATGGAGGTCTTTGTATTAGGACCCGAATTGCATTTTACTCCCTTTGCTCAAAGATTAAGTAAATTAATTCTTACGCATTAAATCAAAAAACAAAGTGATCTTTCCGTAAAAAAATTCCATTCGTTTCTACTATAAAATCATGTGTGGCTGATGAAACAGCTGAGGGCAAAATGGAAGACATTAAGCTCATAAATGCTGATTGTAATGTTATGAAGAATGAAACCATATGATATGGACTGCCCGAATGCATAGCCTTGAGTTAATAGGAAATGGAGGTCCATACATAGGAAGGTATGTTCATATATATATATATATATATATAAGTAAAAACAAATGGAGTACAGAGGCAATTTCAGACCAGGTTCTAGCATTCAACTTGCCTTTGGCTAAGTCAAAAAGAAACAAAGTCCTTATGGGACCCAATTAAATACCAAAAACAAAAAAATTTTCTGAGAGGGATAGAACCTGGATGATTTTAACAAGATGTCAAAATCTGTGGGTAAAATAAGACAAAAGGCAAAAATGAAATGAAAACCCTTGAGGAGAAGATGATAGGATTAGAAGGTTTATATGCCCTATATATTACTCTAAGTGTAAGTTTTAGTTTGGGATATTATAATTTTTGGCCCCTAAACTTGGTGATTAAATTCATTTTGGTATTTTTACTTCTTCTAATTCACTTTATTGCTTGAACTTGATAATTAGGCCCATTTTGATCCTTCAACTTGAAAAATATAAAAGTTTGATGATGTGATTCTTTGATATTGTACCACGACATCACTTGAAAATTTACCACGTCATCACGTGGTACAATCTCAGGGTGTTGCATCTGGTGTTTATAATCGGATCGATTGTTGAACCGGTTAGACTACCGATTCATGATTCAATCAATTCAACTGCTAAATCAATAATAATGAATAAATTCATAAAAAAAAAAAAAAAACTAAAAATAAAATATTATTAAACCTATTCAACAGCCGATTTTTGTCTTAATATTTGATTTTTACCAATTTTAAGTAATTTTTAATTCAATCGGTTCAACCCCTTTGTTCGGATTGTTATACCGATTGATTTTTAATCTAATTGGTTCTACTAATTAATCCGATCTTGTTATATACAATATCCAAGTGAGAAAATTAAGCTATATAACCTCTTTCTCTCTCTTTCTTCCACTTTCACAGCCTTAAATACCCCATTCTTCCATCTGTTCTCTGTTATTTTACATTCCCAAACTGATAGATATCCATGTTTTCCCCCATTTAATGCCTAAGGTCTTGCATATGCATCCCTTATCTTCATTTTGTTCCACTTTTCTTTGAGTTTTTTCAGTCATCTTTTCAGCTCACATGGCCTCAAGGGCCATGCCATCCAAGCCTGCAAGACAACTAGGTGAACTCCTTGAAGAACAGCAAGAGCCTTTTATCTTAGAAGTTTACCTTTCAGAAAAAGGGTGTGATGCCAAGAACTTAACTCCCATCCATGGTGGTTCAACCAAAAACAAGACCAAAAGGGGTATCCCACAACACATCCCCAAGGTACTTAAACTTATACTATGTAACAAGTTCTTTGCAAGCAAAGGGTTAAGAAGAACCAATCATCCCAATGATGAAGATGGAAAGACAGATACATTTTCTTGCTCAGCACTGTGTAATTCAAGCTCAGATAGTGACATAGATGAAGAAGAAGCATCATCATCATCATCAATGTCTTCAAAAATGGCAGAAAAAGCTGTTGTAGATACAAACATGGAAGATACTAAACAACACAGTCCACAGTCAGTATTAGAAGCTATGTCTACTTCCACAGGTTCATCACTTTGACACCCAATTTTGATCTGATTTTAGATTAAGGGTTAAATCATTATTTGGTCTGAATTTGGCAACTTTTTTCATATTGGGGTCTGAATTTTTTTTATCCAAGGTGGTCCATGAACTTGACAACTATTCTATATTAGGGCTTAAACGTTTTTTCTTAAGTTAATCCCTAAACTTAACAATTATTCTCATATTGGATCTTAAACTAGACACTTGTTCCCATATACATTAGGACTTGAACTTTTTTTTTATTCAAGTTAGCACTTGAACTTGGCAATTGTTCTCATTTTGAGGTTTGAACTAGGCAACGATTCCCGCATTAGGATTTGAATTTTTTTTTGTCCAAGTTAGGCAACTGTTCTCGCTTTAGGGCTTGAACTATTTTTTTCCAAGTTCTAGGATTAATTTAGACAAAAAAAAAGAGTAAAGCCCCAATGTGGGAAAAGTTACCAAAGTTCAGGTCCTAAATTCAATTACTAAAAATACTAACCCTCATGGTTTAAATTAAAAACAGGTTCCAATACAATGCAAAGAAGCTTCATTTTGCCCAAGTTAAGAACAGAGGAATCAATATTATCAGCTACACTATGGAATTTGCTTCTACAAACAACAGATTCAGAGCAGTCAAGTGGTTCATCACCATTTTCAATGTCAAAAAGGGTATTACAGCAAACAAAACAGCTGCTGTTAGACTGTGTGAGAGAGCTTGTGGATCATAACAATGGCTGCATGAAAGAAGGGAAAGGGAAAAGGTATTTAGGGTCAGAAGAGATTGGGAATGTTATATGTGAGAAAATAAAAGGATGGGGAAAACAACGTGGGGATGAAACCAACATAAAAGAGATGCTGGAATTGGATGTAATTGAAACAAAGCAAGAATGGGAGGGTTTTGAGATTGAATCATATAAAAAGGAGATGGGGATATGTATTGGAAATGCCATTGTTGAAGAGCTTATGAGTGATGTTGTTGTGGATATGACTCATGGACTGATTTTGTTAGATAACATAACATGAATGTAATTTTTATTTTGCTTTGTTTCTAATTTTCAATTACCATCATGATTTTATGTGCTTTTTTTTTATTTTCTTTCCTCTCTTTATATATTTTTGTTTGGCGAATTACAAGAGGAGGAGAAAATCCTAATAACAATGCGATTAGCGTGACTTGAACCAAGATCACATCTCCTGAACATTAGGTCAACACATGGGGTTCTTATAACCTTAGATTTATTGCATAATGGTAGAAATTAATGAATATATTATTGTATGGGTTTATTACACCAAACATCTTCAAACTATTGATATTATATTAATCAAGTCTTTTTGTTACTAGAATTGTTAATTTAACTGTTATATTATACATTGGGTCTTATACAACAAAATCTAAAATGAAAAATTTTAATTAAAAACTAATGTTGTAAAATTCTTAGTTTTGAGGTTTTCGAAGCTTTTATGGATGTTTTATAATCCGTTCTCTCTTTTTTAGTTCTAATTTATTTTTAGTTTTAACTTTTAAAAGTTATACGCAATGTCTTATTTTTAAAAATATTTCATTTTTAAATTTTGTTACATAAGATTTGGTGTGTCGTTTAATGGTTTCAATAATGAAAGCACCTAATTGATACAACCCTAATGATTTGAAGATGTAATTAGAATGTTTAAAAATTGAAAACTAATTTAAAACATGTCAAGTGTAATTAACTCTTATTATAATTCATCTATAATGGTGTAAAAATGGGAATAGATATTCGGTAGATTTTTTATCCCGATTAATTTTTATCCTAATTTGAAGATTCGATTCAATTCATCAAAATATAAATTAAATCCAACTTAATCTAATCATAGAAAGTCGTTAAACTAGTCGAACCCAAACTTGAATTGATTTTGAATCCCAAATAACTCAACCTAAAATGACTCCAATAAATAATTTGAAATTACTCGAATTTGTGATTGATATTAACTTATAAAAAAGCTTAAACTGTAAATGACACCAACCCATAACATCTCGAACTTATAATAACCAAACCCAAAAGGATGCAAATTTTTTAAACAAAATTAATCAAATAAAAATCAATTTACCCAGGATTCCAGTTTATTGGCTCCACACAAAAATTAATAAAAGAAATTGTAGTTTGTTTGTTTAATGCAGCACTTGAATGCCTTGCACAATTGAGAAAGGGAAAGTTAATGTAGTTTAATATATGAATGATTGAACCATAGTGTTGGGGGAAATTTAATTTAATATAATTAAACATATATTCTTTTTGAGAAATAATATAATTAATGATTGATTTTTTATTAAATGATGGATTGATCCATTGAGGTTGACATACAAACCACCATAAAGTAATAGTTACCTTTCTTTCTTTTTTTATTGACTTAAGATATTTTATTAATTAGCGAATATCGATAATCTAATCAAATTAGTAATTAAAAATGTTGAGTATTTTCTATGCGTATTTTAAAAGAGTTAAATTTTCTATTTATATGATACGATTATTGTTTATGGATGGGACGTCGTAGATAAGTCTTCATGCATGGTAGCACGTACATTATTTTAAGGTTAACATGTATTTTCTAGATGTAAGTTTGCCTTCATGGTGGTGCAAACCCACATCATGTGTGATCTCATAAAAAGATGTGAACACTTCACGTGTAAACTTAATATGCGAACCATATAAATTACGAGTCAAAACCCAATCGAGTAACCGAATAACGAGTCAATAATAACGAATACCGTAACAAAACTCAAAACCCCTTGAAAATTTATAGACCACTTACATTTAGTTAAGCTTTTGAAGGTCTACCAACTTAATTATAGATTATTTGGATAATTTTTCTTAATTATTCCACTAGAAAAAGAATTACGATTGTCCCATAACATTGCTCAAAATGCATAATAATATCATAAAATCATTGTTTTCAGAACCCAAGATTAAAAAATCAACCGAAATACCAATCCAGAATAAAAGATTGAACTACTCATTTTCAATTTGATCACTTTAAAAATTTCATGCAAAACCCTTCATATGTATAACAAATAAAGTAGAGGAGGGACCATATGGAACACAATAAATGCACATTACATGGTGACAAAACACATGGCAGCACTCAGACATTTTTCTAAAGCCAACAAAACTATATATCAAAATCCAAAAACCTCGAGGAAAGGAAATTGTACCTCTTAGAATCTCTCTTCATAAAGATGGAAAATTCCAATACAAAACAGGGTGGTTTCAAGGACGGACAAATAATACTATTAATAATAATCACATGCATTCAACCAAAAGACCAAATCTTTGTATAAAGCCAATAGTTGGCTTCTGATGTGTGAATGACTACAAAATCTAATTTTTACCAACTTGGTGAAGGCTTTTTTTTTTTATATTTTTGCCTGTGCGGAAAAGCCTAAAAAGTTAAAAGTGATTAGAGTTGTAGATCACTTGGTTTATAAAATACAACAATGTAGCAGTAAAATCATTCAAGTACTAGTTTATTTCCCAACTTCGTTTTCTTAGCATTTTGGATGAGAAACACTACTGGATTTCACCATCCTCACCGAGTTCCCCATCTTCCAGCTCCTCGTAACCACTGTTTCGGCGTGAGCCATCACGGTGATCTCTCTTGTGTTTTCTATGTCGGCTTTCACTGTCAGAATCGGGTGAGTGAGCATGCTGCCAAGGAAACATTGGAAGAACGGTTAAGGCTTAGTTGGATGAACATGGAAGTACTATCATCAATAGATAGATAGGTAGATATACCTTTCTAAATTTCTTACGGTCGCTACCGTGTCTACGAGACTTCTTTGACTCCTCTCTATCATCCTTGTCAGAACTCCCATCATCAGCAGCATGTCGTTTACGGTGTTTCCTGTCTTTTTCCTTCTCCTTTTTCTTCTCCTCTTTATGGCCGTGGCTGTCAGATATATCTAAATTCTCACTATCTGTTTCATCTTTTTTAGTTCGGTCTTTACCTTTTTCCCTCTCGCGTTCTCTTTCCTTCTCCTTTCTCTCCTTCTCCTTCTCCTTCTCCTTTTCCTTTTCCTTCTCCTTCTCTTTCTCCTTCTCCTTCTCTTTACGCTTATCTTTCTCTTCTCTATCTTTCTCCTTTTTAGCCTGAAAACAACCAGATAATACTTCTTTCAGTTTAGAAGAAACCTATGATTTTATGCAAATATGAAGTGGAGTTAATGATTCAGGAAAATTAGAGGGAAAGCTCAAAAAAAAATGCAACTGTATAAGTGCTCGTATTATTTCATGCACTTCATATATACATAAAGTTTAAAACCAACTAAATTTACTTGATGGTGACTAAAGAGTGAAGTGATATCAAAAACATTTTATGAATATATGAAAATTTTAACCAACTACTTGGAAATATAGAAGATTCGCAAACCTTTTCCTCCTCTCGTTTACGCTCCTTTTCTTTAGCTTTCTCCTGTAAGTGTGTAATGTATTCCTCAAAGATCTCTCTCCTAAGGCTTTCTTCCGCAATTGATCTAATAAAAAGCATGGCAAGAAACCATCAAAGGAGGAAAGAATCATAGAAGTGAGAAAAATGATAAATAAATGGTTATTTATCTTTAATGCAAAGATGAGGGTGAAATACCTGTATTCTTGGCTTTCTTCAAAAAGTGGTTTCGATCCCTCCCAGTTAGAAGAAACGGTTATCTCCTGCAAAGAAGCAGGACTAGAAATTAAACAAGTGTACAAAAGCTATACTGCCCACTTGTCTTCAAAAAAAGTATAACACACCTTATATGTATGTAACAGTCTAGTGAAGTCATCGGCTAGACGTTGACGTTTTTTAGCCTCTTTCTCCTCCTTCTCCTTGGCTCTCTCGAGCACCTCATCATACACAAGCTGTGAACAAGTAAAGAATAAACTTATCAACGTTCAGCCACAAGATGCCTACTTCTTTAATCTAATAAATGAAGCAAACAAAATACTAAAACAACCATCCAACTTATCAACATCTTATCAAGCACCGTTTTGAAGCTCTAAACAACTGATTAAATTATAAAGTACAAGGACTCTAATCAGATAAAGTGTTCTTGGAGGGTCTCATTTAATTCCATAAAAAATCTACCAGAGGTTAGGGCTTCCTTCTTTTCCTTTACCCCCAATCCTTTCCTTTTTTGTTGTTGAAAACATGTATTCCCATGCAACAGAAGTACCTTTAAGTTAATATCCGATATCGATGAGGAACCAACATCTTCTGAAATAGCAGCCTTGAAGTCTTCAAATGTCCATGAGTAAACCATTGTAATCTGAGGGAAAGCCAAGAGATTCAATAACAACAAAGCACCAAGCAAGAACCAGCGACTTAAATATAGTATCCTACCTTCCCTGTCTTCATTGCATCTTTTATGCGTGTTTTGTCTTCATGATACTATCAATGTACAAAAGAAACCATCAGAAACATGAAATTTTTCCTGCTTGAGCAAAAATACAATGGAAACAAGAGGAAAATGGACACTTCTCACAGAACATATCTGAGGCAGCACACACCTGTTTGTCTAATTCTTCAGCAACATCCTCAAACAAATCTTTTGGAGTGGAACCTGATGTGTTAGACGCAACAGCAAGATACTGAGGCAATTCTTTCACCTTCAAAGCATAAAACAAAGAGACTAAGCAAAAGCTATTGCTGAAAACTAGCAAAACACGCATTGGTTATAAAGCCACTCTTACTATAAAACAAGTTAAAATAGATAAAAACCTTCAAACAATAATCTCGCCAATAAGTTTTAGCCGTAAGAGCGCCATCGGCAACGTGTTCTTCCATTAGCTTACGAAATGCATCACGGTTTTTGCGCTCGGCACGTCTCAGTTGCTCCTAAATTTTGACAGAAGAAAAAAGGTAAGAACACAGATTGGTAGCAAATTAATAATCATAAAAAGTACTTCTACCTTTTGCATCTTCTTTTTTTCCTCTTCGTCCTTCTCCAAGTCATGAATGTAGTCCTGGAATATGAGCAAGCGGTCAATTTTTTCAAGACGTGAGCATCTTTCATCATCCTCTAAGCGATCTTGAACTTTCCGCCACTGGCTGTTTGCCTGCAAATTGAAAGAAGTTCAGGAAAAATAGAAGAGAACAAATAACAATCTTCTTTTGTAAATGTTGTACCTTAATAAAATCACAGGATTCCAGAAATTTCCTGTATTCTGCTATATTCCGCCTTTTTTCCTCTGCAGCAGATTCCCTTTCCTGCATTAAATAACAAGATTACGAATTTGAATAGGTTTAATTTTTTGCTTGGATATTCACCAATGAATATAGTAGTATAGCATTGCATGGGACATCACAGTTCTGATCACTTCCTTGATGCATAATCCTCCAAAAACTTCCATTTAGCCATAATGAATACTAACTGATAAAAGCAGATGCAACATATATTGAAACTAGAAAACACAAATCTGCATGCATGAATCTTTTTTTTCCCACTCATGAAGCTTTATTTGATGTCTGACCCATCATACTTCACAGAAATAACAGTCAAATTTGTGGCAGAAAGTAGCAGGATACCAGTGATAATATGTGCTAGAAACAGAAGAAGCAAAATGTTTCAAAGTCAAAGAAATCAAAATCTGAACCAATGATTTTCGTAAGTTATATAAAATTTGCCAAACTGCTTTACGGACTGAATTAGCAGACTACCAATTAACTTGTATTTGAAAGCTACTACTTCCAAGGCAAAATTTGATTGAAAAAGCATCCATCCATAAATATTAATCTTGCTGAAGGCATATGACTGACAGACGAGGAACAAGGTGGAATTCACAGGTTTTTATTCTACAGACAACACCTAGGCATTCTATATCTTGTCACGACATCCACACACCAAAACCCAATCATATATGAGAAATTGTACATCTGCAAAAACTGCAAGAAGTATGAAACTATTACCTTCCTCTCAAGATCCACTATATAGTTTTCAAAGAGATCTTCCCGATCTCTGGCTCGTTCAACAGCCTTAAACCGCTCATCATTTTCAAACAAACTTTGAGCTTTGCTGAACAGGTTAAAGCTTAGTTAGAATATTGAACAGTTTCAACATTAAATAATGAGGCTACAACAAATCTAATTTTCCCAAAACATAAAGAAAAATCTCAACCTCCATCTCATTGATGATGTTAGTTCTTTGGACTCCTGGAAAGAAATCAGAGCAACAAGCAAGCATTAGGTCAAATAAAAACGTAAACAGAGAAAAGAAGAGAAGATAATATGAACTTCATGCAACATACTTCCAACATCTTTGTAAACTCTTCTCGAGCTTTCTTCTGTCTCATGCGCCTTTCCTCAGCCTCTAATTTCTTTCTTTGACCCAAATACTATTAATAATATCAATTTGTCAGAACATAATCAGAAAATGTTTGATTTAACCCCAAACATTGATTTACAGAAGAAAATAAATTAAGTGAAGTAATACAAACTTATAGCAATTCTATGACATGCATAACAAAATGATACCACACAACAGCTACTATAAGACTCCTGGGTACCATTTACCTCATTAAAGGCTTGCTTCCGTTCACCAAGTGTCTTCAGAGCACCATACCTTTTGTCATTAATTATTTCTCTCATTGTCTGGAAGAAATTTTCAATGTCAGAAGAAACAAACATGCTGAAAGAACAAAGCTGGCAGAAAGGCAAAAGATGAAGCAAGGGTACCTGCTCCCAAGTCCAATCAGATTGCACATTTGCAGATTCAAGGAGTGATTTGAAAGCATTTTTTGCCTCCTGAAAAAAAAATTTAGGTAAGAAAACATATAAATGAATTGCCGTTGATCCAGTCGATTGCCTAATTGGCATCAAAGTTCCCTGGCTTTAGGGGAAAAGAAAGAACAAAACTTAACTAATAAGACAAAAAAAAAAAGTGACATGTCTTTGGAATGTTACCAGCTTATTTGCATATACTAAAGGCTCATCATCTGGAACCTTCTCTTCCACTGGAGTCATATTAACTTTTCCAGCCGTTGCCATCCCCTTTTTAGCTTCCTGAAAGAAAAAAAACAAATTAAAAATATTTTAAACAAAACAACAAATACAAATACGACAAACATCCCACTGCCAACGTATTTGGAAGTGTGCATCGACAATTTGCCAAATAGACCAGCCAACAATGGTAGTAACTATCTTTTTCCTAAAATAGAAAAGAACTCTTAAAAGATCATTTTCCCTCTCCCAGAAATGGTCGAACTAAAGAAGAGAGCTGTGAATTGAAACAACCAATGAGTATACCTCAATGTCCTGAGCAGAAGCTCCATCTGCAAAATGCACAGTGTCTTGAGTTGCTGTAGTTTCCGAGCTTCTTCTGAAGTGAGGATACGGAACGATGTGGTTAATATAAACAATATTATTGAATCACTGAAAAATAAAATAAAAGATCAGTAGATGTCCATACGTGACTGCTGTGTTAGCACCGACAGAAGGAGCAGAGACAGTGGAACCTCTGGAGGGAACTGCAGGTACAGGTGTCACAGACACAACAGGGAGTTGAACCCCAGTTGCACTCATAGCAGCTGATTGTGTAACAGGACCTGTTGTTGGTCCAGATACTGAAGTAGGGGAAGGATTAGCAACAGGCGTAACTGAAACTGGGCTTGAATCCTGCAAAGTGTTGGAGTTCACAGGAATAGCTGTAGTAGGTGTCTCAGCTGCAGAGACAGCAGCAGCAACTGGAGCTTGAGGAGCCACTCCTGAACCTGATGGGGTTCCTTGGCTAGCTGCTGCTTGAGCTTGCTCACGAGCTAACTGGAATTAAACATTTAAAAATAATGTCAGATAGGTAAAGTACCAGCGTACCAGGTAAAGATAATAATAAATCACAAGGATGAACCTTCAACTCATCAGGTATTGTCCACTTAGACTCCTTTGTAACCTTGTTGTGGTAATACCTTCAAAAGCAATCTCTTGATCACAAATTGCTCATGCAAATAAAATTTCAACAGACAAGAAAAAGGTGGATACAATAGGGCATCTAACAATAATCTGTGGGGGAAAATGTGAATGATAAATAAAAGGGTTAAACAGGGCTCAAACATACTTTCTTCCCTCTGGAGTTGTAAATTCCTTCCAAACAGTGGATGCATCAGCTTTCTGTTACAGAAAAAATCAATAATTAAGCAAAGAATTGAAAGTAGTAATGAAAAGAATTTCAGGAAAATATCATGATTATACCAAGGAGTGGTATCATATCAGTCAATGTAAGCTCACAAAGGAAGTTGCCAACAATGCACCCAAGCATATGAAGATGGAACAAATAGATACAAAATAGAACGAATTATACATGAACTTGTTAAGAAAGATTGTTGGTTTCATCCGTATAACTCCTCGAAGAGGAGAGGATGAGTGTATATGCAACTATTCTATAATGGTAAAAGATAACACTAGTACACAAAAAAATGGTTTCAATTGTAAAAGTTCAAACCTGAAAAGGTAAAGGAAATGTCAACTAAACAACTCAACCATTGCAGTAAATTAGCCCATGAGCATGCCAAAGCTTTTGCTCACACAACAGCTATGCTAGAACCAGTACCAGAGTGCTCTACTTGGCTAGGATCAATGTACGTCAAAGAACCTCTAGCATAAGTCTGTACTATGATCCTAATATCAAAATTATTTAACTCTAGTCAAAACTAACAAAGGGGAGTAACAGTCATCTCTGGGTGAGAATTTGGCACAAGTAACCTCCAAATTCTTCTTCACCTCATGAATGTGGTTGGATTCATCTAGAAGTCTTAACTTACATACTGATAACATCATCTAAAAGTGCAAGCTAACATCTCATTTAGTTAAAAAGTAATAAAATCCCTCTTCCCCCAGGTCCCAAAGTGAACCTAAATCTAAATTGTACTTTTCGGTTGCAAATAGCAAAACCTTTAACAGGGCCAAATCTTGAGGATGTTTCCATGCCAAGTGAGAAACTTAATATATTTTTCAGGGATTCCTTAACATCCAAGTCAATTCACATTACTACCTCCTTTGCACCTCTAAAAGGATGAGAAAACAAATTGTAGAGCCAATATGACCAACAAAAAGAACATATACTGAACATTAAATTCCTATTCTAAAGGAACCTTTACATAATCAAAGCAACAATTATGAAAACAAAAAGAACTGATAAATACAGCAAAAAACTTTGACCCACCATCTCATACCTCTGAAATCAGTAGCCAATATGTACCTGTGGAACTCTTTACAAACATATGCTTGCAACAATGAAATCATAAAGGAGGAGAAAGGGAACAAGTGATAACATTGTTAAACTAGAACCAGAGTAAACAACAAAGAAGTTCGATTGGATAGAAATACATAATAAACAGCATGACAAATTCCTTTACACCAATCTATAAAACTCATTACTGTACAAAACATAACCACATTTGTCTAAAATAAGATATAGGATTAGATAAATACATGGACTATCAAAGAGACAAGAAAAGAAAGGGAGAAATATATAGAGGTGACAGAAGTCGAAAAGCAGATTAGATAGCCATGTTAAGAGAGGGAGGGGATGTATTACAACTATCCTAAAACTTCACTAACAGTGCAGAAAATGATGAAAAAAATTGAAAACAGTTAATACAAGGCACCTAAATGTTTATATATCTAATCATTCCTCATAAAAAAAATTTCCCCATATAATAAACAAAATGTAAATAGCAAAATGTTGCCTGCCTTGAGAAAAGTGAAGGCCCGCCCTCAAAGTGACCATTTAGAGCAGTCGTTAAATTTCTCCAACTTGCCATGACATCTACAAACCAATTCCAAAAGACGCAAAAGAAAGAAGAATTCGCATAAAAAATTTTTGAACAAGTTAAGAATGGCTACAGTCTCAGCATCCATTAAAGGGGGCAATTTGTATAAATAGCATATCACAACAAATTCAAGGTTAACAGATCATGGAGCATAAAAATTTAACAGCAGAAACAGCAACCAGATGCTCAAATGCCTCACCTCTATTGGTGTCATCAGTTCCAGAGGCTTTTCCCAACTAGATTGCCTTGTCCTTTTGTTGTAATAGTATCTGCAGATATGTAAAACAGTTAGACACAATCTCATGAAATCCAGATGTCTAAATAACTATAAGTTAAAATCCAAATATATTGCAAAACGTGAGCAAAAATCACAATTATGAGGTACTATATAACGTTACCTTCTTCTATCAGCTGATGTATGCTCTTGCCAATCAGAAGGTTGCGGAGTAAGGCTAGGAACATTTGCATTCTGGTATGCGAAAAGTGAAGAATAAAAAACAATGAGATTTAATAGAACGGTAACATGGGAACGGCAAGGACATATGCAAAATATAATGGAAACTAATTTCCAAGATGCTAACTAAATTAAGACATTATATTGTTCAATTTGGATAAGAAACAATTTGAGATTGTGTAATGCACATATGATTTCTTTTTAAACGTAACGTACAGAAACAGAGAAGACTAAACAAAAAACTTAGTGTAGAAAGCCAAAAATCACTTAAGAGTTTGCAGAATTTCTTCAAAAAAAGGAAAATGATAAAAGATGAACTTTCATAACATAAATTTATGCCGAATTCTAGCTAATGATAAAAGGAACTAAAGCTCATAAAAGTACATAAAATTCATATGTACTCGTTGAAGAAAAAGTTCACTCAAAGCTACTATGTCATATAAACTGCTATGATGAGAGAAAAAAAGCTCAAATTGAAGTATTTATTATCCAATTTTAAAACCGCGGAGAAAAGATGAAGATAAGACAAGTCCAAGGGGGTTAAAGCTCCGTGGCCTTTCCTTTTTAAAGTTATATTTTGGTTATATATGTCCTCTTTTTCTTCTGATTTTCCTCTCTCAGTCTTCTCCTCAAGACTGATCACCTTAGTTAACAATTTGAACTTGTAAGGCAAGTTCTCACCACAATTCAATTTATCAATTGAACGTGCGTCTGGTCAGCACAACAACAAATAAACACTGAAGAAGGTATATTACATTTGAGTTAAACAACGAAAATTAGATATGGCATAACCTCTTTATATTTCTGTTTAGCATACTATTTTATATCCCAGGGATGAGGACTTACTGTATCAGCAGAAGAAGGTGGAGGTTGTTGGCTAGTATGCTGTGTTGGTGTAGCAAGTGAAACACTCTGATTTCCAGTTGACAGCCAAGGTTGTCCAGCAACTGGGGCAACAGGTGCATGCATTTGAGATATAGGGTGAAACTGCGACGGTGCACTGACATTGTTCTGTGGCAAGCCAAAAGAAGATGGTGCAAACTGGGAGAACATAAGACATCAGAGGCTGTGCAACAAATTAACTAAAGGGAAAATAGAAACATTTGAACGAGGTCATACACCATATGATGAAGGGGGCACTCCAGGGGCTCCTACACCAGGCATATGACTATTCAAAGGAGGAGCAGATTGATGTGACTGGGGTGGTTCAGATGTAAGAGGCCTGTTTGTTTGACCATATGGTACCTGTATTGGCTGTTGTGAAGGTGGACCAGGCTGATTTGGCCGGGGTGGAAACTGCTGCATTGGCTGAGAAAACTGCATCTGCTGATTTTGAACAGCTGGCATCCCAACATTTGGAGAAGGAACCTGCCCAACAGGCCGAAACTGTTGGGAAGCAGCTGGAACAAAGTGTTGTCCTTGCTGTGTTGGGACCACTGGTCTAAACTGTAACGGAAAATTTCACACACATTGCATCTAATAAATTGCTTTCAGAAGATTAAAAACCAGCTACTAAAAATGGGTAAAAAAAAAAAAAGAGTAGCTACCTGTGAAGATAACGGAGAGCCATAACTTTGGGGACCCATGGATCCAACTGCAGGAGGCCAATGTGGCTGGGGAAAAAAGAACATAGCCAACAAATTTAGACATATTAGACCTTCATCTAAAAACTAGAATAAAGGAGATTACTAATGTTTGTATTCGGGCAAAAACAACACCCATTTCTCACTAATATTAAAAACAATAATGCCAGTACCACCAAGAGAATCGTGTCAAAATCATAGCTTGTAATGTATACATTCAAGTTATTTCAAACTACTTCCAAGAAGAAAAAGAGAAAGATAGATAAGCCTTAGGCTACGTTCTTAAATTTTAATAAATTTGATTAAAATGCTGGAATGTTCCGTCCCATATCAAAATTTGAACAAAACATAGCAACAGTAACCAAGCTTTAACCCACAAAAGACAACATAATCTTAGTTAAGATCCTAGATTACAGAAATAAAGCCAAGAAAATTAAACCTAATCAGCAGGCTACCTGGGCACTAGAGGGTTGAGAATTGTTAGCCATTCCAGAACATATGCAAAGTTTGCCTCAAACCTGCAAAAGAATCAATTAATTTGATAACAATCACCAAAAAAAGCTGAGACAACATCCAAGTTATCCATACCCGAAAATACCAAGAAACAGATTTACTCCAAATCAATCGTAGAAAAAAAAACTGAAAAGAAGAAGCTAGAATCGGAATACTAATACTTACAGATATTAAGTGAAGATTAAAAGAGTTTCAATTTGCGAGAAAGCTTGGATCTCAGTGTCGAAATTTCAGGTGCTAGGGTTTAAGAGAGGAATAGGTGGAAAAGAGAAGAAAATTGGTTTTTTTCTTTTTTGAAGGGTAGAATGGAAAATTTTTGTTTTTCCTTATGGGGAAGATTTACTAAAAAGTGAATTTTTCTTCTTCTTTTTTTCGTTTTATTACCGGTTTTGCCAATTATATCCTTTTGGTGACGGGTACAGCTTACCTCTCCCGGGATTCTCCGGGTCTCTTCCACTAGAATCCGATCCATTGTTTCTTTGGAGTTATAGCCGGTAATACCGATTCGGTTTAGTTCCGCTCGATCGATTTTTTTAGATTTTTTGAATTGTTTATCCGATCCACTAGATTTTTTTATATTAATTGTTTATTCGATTCGGGTTAGTTTGTGATTTATTTTCGATTTTTTTATCTATAAGGGTGATCATGTAAGATTTTATAGTATTGACATTATTATTAAAATATTTTTAATATTACAAACAGTGGATGATATCCAGTGGCAGCCAGAAAATTTGTTGGGAAGCTTGAATTAAATTGTATATTTTTATGATGATAATAATAATAATGTAATATTATCATTTTAATAGTTTATATTTTTATAAATTTTAAAGGATTAAATCAATTTTTTTTTATTTTTGAAGGTCAAAGTATAATTTTACCATTAGTAATTTAAAATTTTATAAATTATAAAATGTCTAAATGGAAAATTTTTCATTTTAAGGGGGTCGCAGGCCCTGTCAACCCCCTTGGCTCCGCCACTGATGATATCTAATAATACATAACTGCTACCTAAGTTACAAGAATTGTAGTCCGACATAACCTTTCTATGATAACATTATCGTGCAATAATCCCTTTAACCATGATATATAGATCGAACACAAATCATCGAATAATCACACTTATATAATTTAAACTTTAGTTTTTTTTTATTTTGAAAAACAAATAAGTCTAGTATATCATATCATTTCATTTGAGCACGGTCATGCATTTTTATTCTTATTGATCAATCAATGGCTTAACAAGTTGCTCTCATTATGCAAGAGGGACAAATCCTAATTTGATCTTTCATATTTCGTTGCATAGATTGCGGGATGCTCAACCACGGTCTTTATAGTACTACCAATTAGTGAAGACGTTTTATTATGTCAGTGTATACGATTCTTGCCGTTGGAACTATGATGCACTTAAGTCTAATGATCATGTATATCATTATCACTAATGAGAATTGCTATGACTATTACATAATAACCCAAAAAATATTCTCATGGTGGGTCAGTCTAGTACACTGTTCCTGTGACATATCCTAATGTGTTGACTTGATATCTCACATCCATAACAACAAATTGTCATCAATTAACTACATATTAATCTCAACGCATTATTGTTATCCAAAAGACATTTTAGAATAATCATATTTTTCTTATGAAATTATTATAAATTGATTTATTTAATACACAGAAATAAAGATTGAAAATAATAATGACAATGTCTTTATTGATAAACTAGGTAAATAAGTATACTACTACAATCATCTTATGATTGGTCTTTAAGCATATTTTAAGAATCTTTAGTTTTCACCTAGACCAATCATTATGTATCGATATCAAGTGGTCAAATTTGATTATCATGCTTTTGCTTCGTCAAAAAGTACGTTAATGAATCTACGATGTCGTCATTTGTTGATACTTTATACATTTCTACATCCTTTCAATCAAGAATTTCTCAGATGAGATGAAAGCATCTAAGTGTATGTTTAGAGCGTCGGTGAGCGTCTAGATTCTTTTGCTTATGCAATAGCTCCATTGTTGCCACAATAGCCTTATAGCATCCAATATGCTAGGCACAACCCTTAGTTAAGTAATGAACTTTTTTATCTAAACGGCCTCTTTTCTAGCCTCATTGGTTTCAATATACTCGGCCTCTATTGTACCACCATTAAGGCAAAATTGATAATCCAATTGTGATCTAGAATAGTCATTATCTAATTGAAAGATAACGTCAGTGTAACGTTTTACATTTAGCTCTTCTTCACCTCCATATGTCAAGAATGTATCACTAATAAACCCAATAGCAAATACATATGGAATCTCACTTGTGCGTTCTCTTTTTTGTGGCATTGAAAGACATATTTCCTTCGAGAGAGAAATTTCATGTCTCATAGGCAAAAATTATTTATTGGGTTCTTTCATGCTGAATCATTTCAATGCTTTATCTATATACATATTCTTGTTTAGACCTATGACTTGTCTTGATCTATTTATATAGATTTTTACTCCTAGTATTTAAGTGGCCTCACCGAAGTGACTTCTCTCCCCAAATGGTAAAATTACTATATAAATCTCTTAAAAAATAATAAAATTGCAAATTAGTATATAAAACTTATGTTATCTTCGTCGTGAAGAGAAGTCTTTAAATTTTATGTAAATAATAATGCTTGACGAGCTATAAGGAAATTAAGCATCGAGGAGGTAGGATGGTAAATTTGTTTTTAGTGTGGTTTATATCTACTGTTGGAGCCCAATTTTGACTGGGCCCCCTTTTTAAATTATTTTAAATTTATATTTATTTTAAATTTAAATTAATCTAAATTTAAATTAATTAAAATTTAAATTTAATTTCAAAATTAAAAAAGTCCAAAAAATAGCAATGTCCAATCACAAATGGCCCAAGTCAACCCAAATACATGACCCAAATGCCATACTAAATTACAAATGGCCCAAGTCAACCCAAATACCCTAAGCCTAATCAGCTACAACGGATGCTGCTACCACCTTCCCCTCAGCCAACCAGGATTCGCCACGTCAGCAACCAAGTTGCCATCTCCAGTTGCAACTTGCACTGCCACTAGCTGATGCAACCGCCACTGCCACCGTCGCCGTACCTGCAAAAAGAGAAAGCAGATTAGATATACATTTAGTTACATAGGACAAAAGAAAATGATTGTAAACACAAGCTATAAAAGCCGAATTGATGTTAGTTGTAGAGTTGGTTTTTGAATATCTGGAAATCAGTATACAGCACGCTAACATTTTTCAGAGATCAATTTAGAGCAAAGTTACTCGAATAATCACAAAGGCAACAAAAAGCAGGTCAGATTCACAGCGATTGGGCATTAAAACATCCAGGTATCCTCAATAAGTGTTTACCACCATTCGAAATCTCATTCAGTTTCGATGCATGCACTCAATACTCACTGTTGTTATTTATTTATGTTATTTTCAAAACGTTTCTTAATAGCCATTTATAATAATAGCTGTTATAATAATAATAATAATATCATTAATAACATTAATGATAATCGGTGGTAATAAATAACATTAATATTTTTTTTAATAATATTAAATAAATAAAAAGAAATTGAAAAGACAGAAGTACTCCCCTTGTTGCGCCGTCGTCGGAGGTCCGCCGAAACCATCACCGAATATCGCCCATGCCTCTACGCCCGAGTCTGCAAGAAAACAAGGATAATGTGTTAAAACTCTTTAAAGTAACGGAATCGTAAAAAAATGATTTCCTAAAAACTGTTAAAAGGAACAGATCGGGGTTTGACCTCACCGGATCTAAACTCGATCTTCGTTTTAAAATAACACACAAAAAAGGGGAAGAAAAAGGACGGTTTACCTTCGACGGAGGCGCGTGGCGCGTGGGAGGAAACGCAGCGACGGAGACAAGGTCGGATAGGCGCGCATGATTAGGCGCGGCGACGACGCGCAATCACGCGAGGCTGCAGACAGAGGCGCGCGGTGGCTACGCGCGACGGACGGCGATCAGCCCGACCGGCCGGAGCATGGCCGGTCGAGGAGGGGTGAGAGGTTTTTTTTTAGAGGTTTTTTGGTTTTTTTTTTTAAAGGGCCGAAGGAAATGATTTTTTTTCTCTGAAAAGGGGTATTTATAGGCCCTTAGAACGGTGTCGTTTTGAGGGCTGAGTTTCAGCCCTAAAACGGCCCCGTTCTAAGCTATTATCCGAATCCGACCCGACTTGACTTAGGATCCGCGTGTTTTCGAAGGAGAGATTATTTATGCGTTCAATCCTTCCTCTTTTTCTAAAATTTTCAATCAGGTCCTTTTTACACTTTTAATTATTTTTAAAATAGGCCCAATAATTTTCAATGCTTTTCAATTTAATCCTTAGACCCATTGAAAGCACCAAGGGCTGCCACGTGTCACTATTTAGGTTTATATCTACAAATAGTCCCTTTTATTTTTAATTTGTTTTAATTTAATCCTTAAATCAAGTTCGTTTTAATTACAAAATTGACCCAAAAATTTTCCATGGTTTTCAAACTGGTCCTTTGACTTCAAGATGCCTGAGGGACTGCCACGTGTCACTTATTTTTGGTTTTATTACCGTGGAGGTCCCCGAACTTCCTAAAATCCCATTTTTGACCTCAAAATTTCCAAAAATCCCATTTCTAACCCCAAAACTTCCAAAAATTCCGTTTTTACCCCTAAAACTTCCAAAAATTCTATTTTTACCCTCAAACTTCCTAAAATCTCATTTTTAACCTCAAAAACTTTCAAAAATTCCATTTTTACCCCCAAACTTCCAAAAATCCCACTTCTAACCTCTAAAACTTTCAAAGATTCCATTTTTACCCCCGAACTTCCCAAAATCCCATTTTTGACCTCGAAACTTCCAAAAATTCCATTTTTACCCCCAAATTTCCAAAAATCTCATTTTCACCCCCGAATTTTTAAAAATCCCATTTTCAACCTCGAAACTTTTAAAAATACCCTTTTACCCCCAAAAGTCTAAAAATTCCATTTTTAACCCCGAATTTTCCCAAAATTACTATTTCACCCTCGAGAATCCAAAATTACCATTTTGCCCCCGAGTATCCAAAAGGTCTTATTTTCAACTTCGATTGTATCATTCTTCTTTCTCATCAATATTTGCATTTAATTTTTAAATTATTATGCACTCGTGTTTTGCATTTTTTATTTTTCGTGAATAATTTATCTTCTTATTTATCTTACTTCGCGTTATTTGATATCCACTATTAACCGCTTATTCATATTCAACTCGCATGCTTGCTTTCAAAATTGTTTTGTAAAAGCTTTAAAAAAACGAGGCAATATTCTTTTACTTCGAGTTTCGAAAATTTGTACCTTAACTCACTAGGTGCAATTTTTCTTCAAATCGAAATAATCGAATACCCTTAATCGAGGCAATGTTTCCTTATCTTTGATTCTGAAAAATTGCGCCTTAACTTACTAGGTGCAACCTTTCTTCAAATCGAGATAATCAAATATCCTTTTTGCAAAAAATTTTAAAAAAGGGTTTTACAAAAGAAAGCTCGTTATTTCTAAATCTTGAAATGTCATGTCCTAACTCACTGGACATAACTTTCTTCCTTGATCACTTTGAGATAACAGGATTTCCAAACAAACCCCATTTCTTTAAAACTCAACTCATGCATTCAAGAATCGTATTTTAAAGCTTTTAAATGTTACAAATTAAGACCCGAAAATAATCAATATGGTACCAATTTTGGGCGTATGAGGGTGCTAATCCTTCCTCATGCGTAACTGACTCCCGAACTTATTTTTCTAGATTTCGAAGATCTACTTGTTTTCAAAACGTTTTTTAAAAATAAAAAATGTTTTATGGTGATCCAATGGCACCGAATAAAGGATTGGTGACGACTCCCATTATTTTTCGATTTTAAAATAATTTTCGAAACTCGTCGTTTTCCAAAAAAGAATGGATTCGACATCTACATAAAGGAAAATATATCATTCGGAATACGAATTTATACCTTCTTTGGGAAAACTTGCCCCATTTCCTAAGAAGTGGAATATACAATCAACATTTGATCAATAAATGCATTTCAAGAAGCATATTTGGTGGGTAAAAGTATATTTTGGATTGCATTTTAATCTCTTTTTAAAAAATTAAAAAATTAATTTTTATACATTAGATGAGTAAGTAAAATAGCCCATTTGTTCCGTCCATTAAATTGTGCCGTTAAATATTTGTTTTGGTGTTTATATATAAAATTAACCCTCAATATTTATAAATCTATTCATTTTGACTCCTACTTTTTTATTGAAAGTAAATTATAAATTTTTGAAACAAACAAGTCTAAAGGATAAAAAAAAACTTAGTAACAAATTTTTTAAAAAATCAATTAAGCCCTTTTAAAGTTTAAAAACTATAAAAATTATTAATAAAATTTATTTAAAAGGTTATAAAAAAGTATAAATTTTTTATTAAAAAATAATAATACCGACCCAATAAAAGAGTACGGCCAAATTTTTATTAAAACCTTAACCATTAGATTTTAATGGGTCAGTATTGTTATTTTTAAATAAAAATTTTATAATTTTAAACTTTTATAACTTTTGTTTAAAAACCCCAATTTTATTGATTCTCAATTTAATGATTCAATCGGTTTAATCTCTCTTCGAATTAATATCTCAATTGATTTTTAACTTAATCAATTCAAACAATCGATCCAATCCAATTTAAATAGTCATACTTAAAAGCAAAATTATGCATTACGTAAAATTTCTTTTTCTTTTTTTTTTTAATAATTCCGTTATAGGTTTTGAATATTTTGACACAATACCTAGAATTACCCATAGTCCCTTCCCAACCCATAAATAGAAGGATAATGTGCTTCAGCTCACTCGAACTCATATCCTTCTACATTGACAACAATATACATACTAATCGAACTAAAACTCAATCGACCTACGTTTAAATTTACTTTTTTTTATAAGAAATAAGTGTCATGCACCAATATTTAAAAAATAAAAACCCTAAAAATTCCAAATATCATACACTACCATCTTGGAATTTAGTAGGAGACTTGTGCTTCGTTTCAACAAGTCCACTCATCTTATCCTATAAGCATATTTTCAACCTTGCAAAATGAATTTTATATATAAAAATTGAAGTCTACTATTGAATTCAAAAGAAAACAACCTTGCAAAATGAATTTTATATATAAGAATTGAGGTCTACTATTGAATTCTAAAGAGTTTTCTTTTGATTTTTTAGGTTACATCGAATACCAAAGATTGAACAGCTTCAACTTTGTGACATCAATTCGACCCTTTGACCCCGTCTTGTACGTTAAAAAATGTTTAATTGTGATTCCTATCCTTTTACTCTTTAAAATTTTAAAATTTAATCCCTCTACTTTTTATTCTAGAAACTTAATCTCTCTTACATAGTTAGATGATTTTCTGTTAAATTTAAACATGTGCTATGGATTGTATATTAATTTATAAATTAGATCTTGTGAATATAAAATATCACAATTTCAAATTTAATAAAAGTTTTTCAATAATACTATCAATTGGATTTCAATTTTTAAATCGTGGATAAATAGAGTAATTAAATTTTTGTAGAAAATATTAAATTTCGAAAGTATGAAAATTACAGGTACTTGGGCATAATGAAACTTTTTTTTTTCCATTTTGATAAACTCTTTTAATATTTAATTCATTAAATTATGTTGCGTTCACTCAAAATTGAGGTAAAAAATCACATAAAGATATATTTGTTATAAAAATAATTAAGGCTTTGGTTGAAGCCTCAAATTTGAAATTTGGAAACCGTGGTGTCTTAAATATAAATCACATTATGTGAGATTATTTTTTTAAAAGGAACGAGTTTTTAATCAATTTTCAACTTAATTAATATTCGGTTGATTCGTGATATTAAATCAAGTAACACTCGTGGTTGTTTGAAGATGGCAAAACAATTAGACCGGTTGGTTCGAGAATCAGTTGAGATATCAGTTCGGTGAAAGGTACTAGATTGATTGATCCGAGAATATATATAAATCAATTTTTTTATGAATTATTAATGATATATTTAATTAAATCGAAAAGAACAATCGAACTGACAAACTGATAATCTATCCAATTCTATCACGGATTCGATTCTCAAAATTTCTTTAACACTATAGATGAAAGAAGTCCATGGAATAAAGTTATTAAAAGTAAGCCATGCATTTCAACCATTTGATACATCAAAAGAAAGACAATAAACCAAGACAAGTTCCAAGGAACTCGAAACACACACACACACCACAACATCTTTTGAACCAGTCAAATTTCACAAAAACACTACTCTCCATCTCCAGCAAGAAAAACCCTAATTAATCAATCTCTCTCTCAATAGGAAGATGAGAAACCCTAACTAAACTATCATCCCTAACACCACAAGATCCTCTACAAGCAAAACTAAAGAAACCCTTCTTCAAAACAGACCACCCTCTTCCTTTTTTACCTTTGTTGCTCCCTTTGGTACACTCTTTATAAGCTGCTAAAAAAGGGTCATCACCATCATCACCACCACTTCCCTTTGAACAAGTTCTCAAAGGGGGTTGAAAAACACAAGGTGGGAGAGGGATTGCAATGTCATGTATCGGCACCTTGGTGCTTTCTAGTCGACATGGAGGTGGTGGTAGCTTTTTTTGTAGAGTATAACGATCATCACCTTCTTTGAAGGATTGTAATAATTGGTGTGTTTCTTTGCAGATACCTGGCTTGTTTTCCCATGAGAAGGGCACTTTCCCTTGAGATTGATTCATATTTTTTTTTTTTTGGGGGGGGGGGGGGGGGTGGACAAGATATGGTTTTGGTTTAAGGGTGTTTATAGAAAAGGGTTTTTCTTGTATATATGATCACATAATTTCCTTGCATTTTAGTATATAAAATGTGAGAAAATTACTGGTAGAAGACCAAGTCATAGGAGTCTACATCATAGAATAACTGGTAATGGAGAAGACACACTCTGCTCACTGATTTATCTTTGCATTATTTGCCGCCTTTTGTACGTTAATGTTTTGGACTAATTTGATTTTGGCTTAATATAACATTCGGTATCTAAACTTTATACTTTTTCTTAATTTGGTACCTAACTTTTTTTTAACCCAATTTGGTACTTGAACTTGGCATTTTTTCTTAATTTGGAATCTAAGCTTTTTTAGATTCAATTTGGTACCTACATTTACTAAATATTATAAAAATCACGCAAAACAATAACGGTGTTGAAATTTTCTTTGTTATGCTATAGAAATATTGTCAATTTTAGAGAAAATTCCAGTTTAAAAATAGGTATTGAGCTATGTTTAATAAATTAATATTAAAAAAAGATTAGGTACCAAATTAGGAAAAAGAGTCAAGTTTAGGTACCAAATTGAACCCCAAAAAGTTTAAGTACCAACTTTAAAAAAAAGTGTCAAGTTTAGGTATCAAATCAGGAAAAAAATGTCAAGTTTGAGTACCAAATTGGACAAAAAAAAAGTTTATGTACCAAATTAGGAAAAAGTGTTAAATTCAGGTACCAAATGTTATATTAAGCCTTTGATTTTTAGGGTCAACTACGAGTAAGGTCATTAAACTATTTGAAAGCTTTTATTTTAAGTCATTGGATTGTTAAGTTTTTTTTTTTTAGTTTGATTAGCGAGCTCCAAGTGATAATTTAATGATTGGTACGGTGGATCAATATGTATCGACTAGTAAAAGAACGTACCTTAGATCAAAGTCGATTTGACGGTCAGTGTCATCGAAGATCGAAGAAAAAAGCTATTTGGATTTTGGTTCGCAGATTCGTGACGTTCAAAACTGGTTCATGAAAAAATATCTGAACTAGAGAAGAGAAGGAGAAGCAGAGTTTTCGATTGGTATAGGCTGTGCGAACAAAGAAGACTATATAATACAACAACGATTTTAATAGCTTAGTGACTTAAAAAAAAACTTTTGAATAGTTCAATGATCATTTTGTAACTTTTTTTAAGTTGAGTGACCAAAACGTAAACTTACTAATCGTTTAATAATCTTGGGTGTAATTTAATGTTAAAATTCTTTTTTTTTTATTGGATCAGAATCAAGTTTAAATCACATCCAAAAATAAATTACCAAATTTCTTTTATATATTTCAATTAGAATTTTTTTTTAAACTTTCATCACACTTTATATATTTTTGTAAAATTTTATAATATGTAATTTATTTAACTTTTAAAAATTAATATAATATAGAATATTATTTAATATTTATAACTATGCGATCAAAATAATAGTAAATATAGAGGCAAAATTTGTGGTAAATGTATTTTTTTTTTAAAAAATTAGACAATTAAATTGTTTTTAACAATATTTAAGAAAATAAGTCAGTTTTAAAGTGTGACAATTGACATGGTAAAAAAATATCTTGAAAAGCGTTTTATACCAAATGCGCTTTCCTTTTACAACAAATGCTTTTATTTTCTACGTATATGACTTGAGTTCAACTTCTCTTCCCTGTTTATTTGATTTTTTTAATGCGTGTTGTTTCAAGCCCTTTTTATTTTTAAATTTTTTTATTAATAAGTATGTTATTTTCATGATTTTAATTAACAAACATGTTTTTAAGGTTTTTATTTTATTTTTATTTCATGTTTTTAATTAATAATTTCTAGACAAAATAATAAATATGTAATTATATAATGAAAATATATTTTTATATATATATATATCATTATGTTAAATATATTTTATTTTTTAAAACATCGACTAATTATATATATATATATATGTTAAGTATTTACACTGTAGGTATGGTAAATTTTATTAATATAAACAATCAATTAATTATTTCAAATATTATTATTTTTAATAAATATTATATTTGAAATAATTAATTGATTATTTATATTATAATTTATCATACCTACAATGTAAGTGAAAGAATAATGATATTTGAAAGAATTAATCGTTTTTTATATTAGAATTTATCGTACCCACAATGTACATGAAAAAAAATTTAACATATAAAAATTATATATAAAAAAATATATCAAAAGATGTTTTTAAAAATATATATATATTTAACATAATTCTATATATGACATATATTTTCATTATATTTTTACATATTTATTATTTTGTCTATATAAATAAAGAAGTTATTAATTGAAAACATAAATTAAAAATAAAAAAAAATTAAAAACATTATTTTAATTAAAAACTTGAAAATAACATGCTTATTAGTTAAAAACATTGATTAAATTAAAAAAAAAAAAGCATGACGCAGCATGCTTTGGAAAAAAAATCAAATAAACATGAAAGAAGACTCAAATCTGGGACAGAAGAGTAGAAAACACGAGCATTTAACCATCAAATCATAGAAAAAAAGTGTTTTTAGTATAAAGCATTATCCGAAAAGTGTTGTTTATTGGACGCACTTTTTATCATATTAATTATCACGCTCTAAAATCGATTTATTTACCTAAATATAAATTTAGACTTATTAATATATTATCAGTTTAACGATAGTAATTAAAGATATTATCAATTTCGACTTACTATATTATAAAATTATACACCAAATGATTTGAAATTAAAGTAGAGAAAATTAGTGCATAGAATATATAAATATATATATAAACTCAACCAGGCAGCCACGAAATTTGACAAATATCTTCAATTTGGCTGTAAGTATTGCAAACCAGTACAACTTAGACCATAGTTTAATTGGTAATTTGATTTTGGGTTAATTGCATTTAACATCCTTAAACTATCATTTAATTTTTAATTTGATTCTTAAACTCCAATCATGCCATAATATCAACTTAAACGTCAATTTGGATCCAACATGGAGCATTTTCAAAATACATACGAATCAATTTCTAAATATGTGTATATCTATTGTATGAACAACTTAAATACGACACATTTAAATATAGTTCGTGTTGATAAAATTTAGGGACTATTTTTTTAACATATTAGATCTAAACAGTTAATGTAGGTATACATGTGTTTGCTACTTAACCCATGTGTTCTAAATATTCCTCAAGCCATAATCGAGTTGACATTTAACGTCCACGCTTATGGCTAGGTTGATGGAAAGATTTTATTGATACAAAATATTCCTCAAGCCAACAAATGCTCTCTCTTAACTTTGAGAACTCAATTAGCATATTTAGAAATTTGGGTACTGATTTGAAATCTACACTATATTTTTTTTCTAGGGGGTTCGGTGCAATTAGCCCTTGAAAATTTGTATATCAGTACCATACTGACAAAAGTTCAATTGGGAATTTGATTACCATAGATCCGTATTTTGAGAAAAAATGGCCACATCATACACAAACAAGATTAATTTTAGGTTAAAATATGCCATTAGTCATTGTACCCTTCATGAAATGAGAATTTAATCCTTCTACTTTTTAGATTTCAATATTCAGGCCCTACTGTTAACAATGCTATATTTATATTGTCAAATTCATATTCATTACCTCATTTTTTAGTTACATGGGTACTAAGTGAGTAAATTATTATGATTTCAAAATGTCACGCCAACAAATTTAACAAAAAAATTTCAAGAGTTAGACCTAAAATTTGAAATCTCAAAAGTAGAGAGACTAAATCCATGAAAATAAAAAGTATAAAGACTAAATTTCAAATTTAGGAAATATATAAAGAGACGTTGTTGATTCAATTTTTACAAATCAACCCTGTTTTTTCCTTTCAAACACCGACACACTCTTAACATTACAACTACTAACATTACACGAATACTTACACGACATAATAAACATATTCTTCTTGTTCCTAGTCTTGCATGTCCCGTCGATTTTGTCACTGATACCCTCCGACTTACCATTCGTTGAGTACTCCGTGCATTTCCTAAATGCCGCCACAAAAGGGTCCTCCTGCTTATTGTCGTTGTTAGCAGTACTCTTCTTTTTCGAACCACTTGGTGGTGTCTGAAGTTGGCATGAAGGAAGAACGCCGTTCAAGTCATCGACACAGAATCGAGCACTCTTCGACACACAAGGAGGAGGATGCAAATTTACTCTCACATGTCTTGTACCGATACTGCGTTCTTCTTGTGTCACCTTTGAGATCCCGGGTTTGAGTTCCCATGAAAAAGGTACATTAGCATTGTGACTCATTTTTTATCATAATGTTTGATCATAATGTGTTTTTAAGCCTAAGATAAGTTGCTAATGTTCCTTTAAATGTGCGTTAGCTTTTAAATTAATAAAGCATATTAGACAAATATTGTATTTTTATATGAAAGAAGTCCCCAACGGCTTGCATGTTTACATCATGAAGAAAACGTAGAAATGGTGCTAATGAATTACAATTTTTTTAAATAGGTCCTTGAATTTTTCTTAAATTTAGAATTTAGTCATTGTACTTTTATTTCCAAGAATTTAGTCTCTTTATTTTTCAGATTTCAAAATTCAGGTTCAATTGTTAACAAAATTATTTTTTTATTAATTTTGTTGGTGTGACATTTTGAAATAAAAAAAAAATACTCAATTGGTAGTAATGTAACTAAAAAAATGGCGTTCTAATGAACTTGTATTTAACAAAATATTTTTAGTAGTGTTAACAATTGGATCTGAAATTTGAAATCTGAAAAGTATAGTGGTTAAATTCCAAGAAATAAAAGTGCATGGACTAGGTTCCAAATTTACATATAATATAAGGGCTTATGGCATATTTTAACCTTTACTTTGATTTAAAAATCTCAATCCAATCATTAAAATTCGTTGGTATTTTCTATCAAATTTTGTCAATTTGGCATGTTAATTTAGCTTTTCTCATGTAACGTGTCATATGATTGACAAAAAATAAAAATGTTAAATTGATAAATTTTAATAGAAACTACCAATGATGATAATGGTTAGACTGGGAATTTTAAATTGAAAGAGTAAGGAGATTGAATTTTTTTTAACTCTTAAAGTATAGGGTCTAAATCTCAAATTCTATTCAAGTACATGGACTAACAACATATTTTAACCTTTTTTTTATTATATTTTATTTCATTTTCATCATTGTTATTTTGTAAATATAACTCTCTCCTTTTTTTTCTAGTTTTACTGTTTTTAATATATTTTTTAACTATTATTAATTTATATAAAATTTTAAATGATTGTAAACTGGATTCAACCGATTAAATTGAAAATATACCAACATCTCTACGAAAATAATAAGCCTTCCTACACTACCAAATTGCTATGGTACACCATTCTTAGTATGCATATTATTTTGTATGTATAAAGAAATTTAATAGAAAATATCTTAATTAAGAAAAAGAAAACAAACAAAATCAATAGTTGAGCTTAAATTTTGAATTTTGAAAATTATAATGACTAAATTTTTGGAAATAAAAATACAATGATTAAATTTGAAAATTTTAAAAATACAAAGACTTATGACATATTTTTAACCTAAAAAAATAATTTGTTTAGGCCTTTATTTCTTTAGCATTTTGAGCAATATTTTTAGAACCGAATTGGGAACTAGTTAGACCACCCGTTCGATTAAAAATCATAAAAGTAAAAAAAATAAAATCAACCACTAATTCAACCATTTTTTAATCTGATTCAATCGATTTGTATCGATTCGTGATTCAACCGACTCAATCTATTATTTCGAATTGATGAACCAATCTACTTTAAGTTTAGCCAATCAATTTGATCTGATCCGATACGATCCGAAAATCATGATTTTGAAAATTTTCACACACTAAAATTTGGTAATCTTAACACCCATCTCTCTCTTTTTGCTTGTGTGTCGCTTTTGCCTTCAAGATGGGCAAACACCATATGGCAAAAAATGTGTTATAAGGTATACTATTAGCTTAACATGTGTGTTTTAGGGTTAAGTTTAATTGAGTTTAAAGCAAAATTATTTATTTATCAAGATTTGGGTTTAAGTTAATGCGATTTGATACTTGTTTTTGTTATTTTAAATTATTAAAAAATAATTTTTATTAATATTTATATATTTTTATATGTTTCACTTCTTTACACGATAATAATCATTATTATTCGAATATGAAAAATTCAATTCCAAATTAAATTTGATTGCACAAATAATTATCTCAAATAAAAATTGTCTTTATATAATTTCCAACGATATTAGAAAATAAAGAGATCGGAAGGAATCCGACGAAATGCTTTAAATGAAATGGGATTCCCTTGAAAATGAACTTCAAAGAGATAGAGTAGAAATTAATATGATAAAAAATTCTAGTTCTAATAAGGTCATTGAAACAAGATGAGCTCAATAAAAAAGAATTTTTTTCTTTCCCAACCGGATTCGATTCTTTGATTTATTTTTTCTTACAACACAATAACTTTGATTATCAGATTTTTTAAAACAATCTCATTATATGTTAGGATCATACTTGATGGAGGATAATGTGTTTCAACGCACTCGAACCCACGTCTTCCTGTATTGACAACAATGCTCATATCAATCAGTCAAGACTCAATCGACAATAATTTTTTAATTTATATATTTTTTCGAATTTTTTTTTTTACAATTTTTTTAAAAATAAAGGTTTGTAATTAGCCACCAAAGGGTACACATAAAGAGGCCCCAAAGCCTTGGAAAGCAATACAACAAGAACACGGGCTAACCAGGCCCAGCCCAAACCCGAAATAAGCAAACCTTAGCCACCTAAACTTCCGGCCGTCAGTGCTTGCAACGGGGGAGGGAAGGGGATGGCTGGAGGGAATAGATCCAAAAGGGCTGACGAACATATGACTGGCAAATCCACTGCTGAGGAGGGCCCAAAGCCTAGGACTACCGTCGCCTCCGTGGAGCATGTCGGGGACACCAACGGCTGTAGATCCAACGCTTTCGAGAGGGCATTAGCAACCGACCAGCGAGGGCATCGTGCAACGCAATCGACATCACCACGTGCGAGCCATCAAGGCCAAACAGCGACTGTGTGCCGCCTTGCGCAGTGAGCTTGCTGGAGTGTTCAAACCAAAAGCCGAGAAAACTGGAACTAGTCCAGCGGTAGGAAAAGAGGAAGAACACTTGGGGAAGCAAGCCGCCGCCTTTTTTCGAATACTTTTTCCCCCGTTATTAAAATTCAAATTACATTTAAGAATAAAAATTAGATAATGTTTTTAAAATTTAATAATTTGAAACAACAATTCATCACAAGTTTTTCAAAATCGGATCTATAATTGAATAGATCAGATCATCATTTATTTGTTTATCAATTCAATTAGTTTGTCTGATTTAATTAAATAAATTATTAAAAATCATAATTAAAAAAAAATTTAATTTGATTTGTACCAATTCACAAGTCAATCAGTTTAACCTTTTATTTTGAATTGATACTTCAATTAGTTCTTGACCCAACTAATCTGATTCGATTTTGAAAGCGGTGACCCATCGAAGGTTTCTCAACATATAAGATAAAAAAATTACTATCTAAAAAAAGATGAATCATGATAATGTTACGATTAAACTGTCCATTAGACATGTTGATCTTGATGCAAGTCAATCTTAATCAAATCAAAATCAAATCAATTTAGTTATAAACATTTTTAAGTTATTTCAATCTAAGTTTATTATGGATTCCTATGCTTTCAAGTTTAAGTCAAATTGAATTTAGATTTTTTGAATCAATGAAATATGTTTAGATCATCTAGAGTTTTGGCTATTAAAATTCGAATCATTTTGAGTTTAAAATACGTTATTTAAATAATTCTAGCTCAGATTAGATGAGCTTTACTTGTTGATTTTTGGGTGATCAAAATGAAAGTGCAATCATGATGTGGTATGTACAATTAACCGATTTAATGGTTGAGGATTAAAATAAAAGCGTCATAAAAGTTGAATGATGAAATTGATTTCATTTTAGGTGACTAAAATGAAATCTCCCTAAAAGTTGGGTGATCAATTAGGGAATTTACCCTACTCTTAATTGGAACCGCCCATAACCCGAATGGGTCATTAAAGGACGGAGAGGATCCGAAACTGGATCCGGTAATCGTGCCCACAAAAGGAGGAAGGATTTCAAGTATTTTCGCGTTTTACCATTCTCCAGCCGTTTGGCCTTCAGTTTTTTTTCTTTTCCAAAACTACCCTTAGGGTTTTTTGCTCGCTCTTCTTTAACAGCAAACCGGAAGAAACCTCCGATTCCGACGACTTCCTCTGCTAATAATTTCTGATCAGCTCAATATGGCCGGATCCGGAGCCGGAGAAGGCCCGACCCTGATAAAGCAACTCGCGGCTTGCGACAAGTCGAGCCGTGACAGAGCCGTACGGTCTCTCCTCAATGCGTGGCTTCCTTCACAGAGTGAAGTCTCCGATGAAGAGATGAAGAGGCTGTGGAAAGGTCTCTTCTACTGCGTTTGGCACGCCGACAAGCTGCCCGCTCAGACCGACCTCATCGACAAGCTTTCCTCGGTTTTGCCGAAGCTCGAACCCGGTCTATCTCTCCAATACTTCTCTGTTTTTCTTCTCACCATGCGTCGTGAGTGGACCGGGATTGATAAGTTAAGGTTAGATAAGTTTTACCTCTTAATTCGTAGGTTTTTGAATTGCTTCTTTGTTATGTTGAAAAAATCGTCGTGGGATTTGGATTTTATGCGTCGTTCGATTAGGGTTTTAGTTGATGGTACATTTATAGCTGATGATAAGTTTCAAGGTAATGGCGTTAATTATCACATTGCTTCGATTTTTCTCGAGGAAATTAGGCCCTTTTTTCCATTAAGAAAGGAGCTTGTTGAGGTTCTATTGGAACCGTTTGTTGGAATCTTGGGGAAAGTGGGTGATAAGGTTTTGGTTGGGAAGATAAGAAGCAATGTGTTTGATGTGCTTGTTAAGACGGCAAGGAGATTTCTGGAGCTTAAGCGGTCTGGTGATGAGGTGGATGAAAGCGATGATGTGGTTGTGTTCGGGACGATTGGTTTAGTGATGGGGTTCTCTACAAAGTTCTATGAATTGGGTTCTTCAGTAGATTGCTGTCAGGGTAATAGAAAGGCTGTGTTGGCATTACATGAGGAATTCTTGAAGTTGGAGAAGGATTTGACGTCATTGGGTATTGATATTTTGATTCCTGAGGGTAATGGAGGCAACGAAGAAGATGAGGTGCCTGCATTGATACCTGTTGGTGGTGAGACAGACGTGAATGTTTCAAATGATGTTTTGGAGCGAGTTGAAGTTAATATTAACGGTTCTGCCAAGAAGGCCACAAAGAAAAGCAAGAAGGCCAAAAAGGCAACTGGGGACAATGGTAAAAAGACTAAGAAAAGCAAGAAAACTGAATGTAGCCCTGCAGATCAGGAGAATGATGTTAAGTTACCTGCAGAGGTTGCAAGTTCTAATATCGAGCAGAATGGTGATGGGGATTCTATAACATTTACAGAATCTGTGATTTCAAACCTTCAGGTCCAGTTTGAGAAGGTTGCTGCAGAAGTGGGTTTGAATAGCGATGCTGCAACTGCCTGTGATTTACCAAAAGTTAATGGTGCTGTCTCCAAGAAGAGAAAGAGAGCAAAGAGTGCGGATGGCCGAAAACCTCAGAATGGGGAGCTAACTGGTGAAGCTGATGGTGAAGGTGATGGAACTACAAAAAATTGCGAGAATAGCACGAAGAGGGTAAGATTTTCAATGAAGAACAATCTGGTTTGGAAGCCCCACAGTCCTTTACCTCCATTAAGTTTGAGGTTACCTCCCTCTGTTACTCCTAGAGGAAGTGCACTTAAGCAAGGAATTCCTCCAGGTCCTATAAAGGAAATGCCTCCTATGACTAAGAAGGGAAAGAAAACTAAATCTGTGAAGAAGGCTCGGAAAGTGATAAAGAGTATGTATCCTCTAGTCAAACGCACGAAAAAATTGAAATCTACGTCCTCTTAGCAGAGTCTGCTCAAGGGAAATGCCTCCTATGTATAAGATGGTGAAGAAAACTAAATCTGGGAAAAAGGCTCAGAAAGTGATAAAGAATGTGTATTCTCTCGTCAAACGAACGAAGAAATTGAAATCCATGCCCTCTTAGCACAGTCTGCTTTGTGAGTTTCTTATGTGGAACAAGTTTATATGCATGCTTAGTCATTAAAATTCTTCTAAATTTGGCAGTCTTTGTCTTGTTTTTCTCTGTTTAAACCTTCCATAACACATGTTATATTTACTTGGTTGACCTTTTGGTCTATGAATTCTGAAGTTGATTGTGATGAGAAGGTGATTTATCCATGAGTGAAAGATGGATTGAGTTAGTCTTTGAATTCTGAAGTTGGCCGTGATGAGAAGGTGAGTATTTATCCATGAGTGAGATGGATCGTGGAACATGGATTGAATTAGTCATTGCTTTCTGGTGGACAGTATTTACTTCATTGCTGCTCAAATTTTCTAGCATATATTTGTTACTTTATGTTTTTCTTATATTTGTGACAATAGTTGACTAATTTGGTAATAGAGCTCTTCTTTATTCATATCCATTCTCATTGATATGAATCTGGTAGATTATGTTGAGGATTTATGAACTTTTCACCCTTCCTCGTGTTCTAGGACATGTAATCTTTACCCCTTCCCTCCTGGTTCACTATGTTCAAATTTAAGCTTCCTTAAATATTATTACATCAGCCTTTCACTTCAGTAATTTTTCGAGTTATGTTTTACAATCATTGGCTAGGATTTAAGTTGGAAATGGAAATTGCCTCCACTTCTTTGTTGAGCAGTAACGTTCACGACCCCATAGACTGGCCAGGTACTCTTCACTTCCTCACATTGTGTTAATGTCACGACGAATCTTAGTATTGTCCTCTTTGGTTCAAGCTTGGGTACTAGCATCTTAGGATGATCCGAAGAAAACAATACTGGTATCCTGCTCATGACCTTTCCCGGACCAAATTGTACCAAAGTTGCGACATGAGCTCCCATATGGAGAGGGCTTGGGCACAAAGCCTCCAGAAATCAATGGACACCTGAAAAAGACGAATACCGATTTATGGGCACAAAATCATTGCATAAGGAGGTCAGGAGAGGAAGCAAGCAAAGGTATTGAAAGATGAAACCCCTCTCTTTTCTTGCAATGCACAAAATTCACCTCTCATTTCCCAACCACCGTCCACAACGGCTCTCCGCCTCGCCCATCGTATCACCTCCTTTGTTAGATCCCTACATCAACACAAAACAACATTATTCAAAAAAATAAACAGCATATATCACTTATTTAAAATATGATATATTGTAAATTAAATTCTTCCCTATTCATTTTTTTTCCTTAACAAATTTTATTATTTATGAAACATAAAGTTGTCTATTATATCAATAATTAAAATTTATTTTTCTTTTTACTTTTTTGGTTAATGGAAACATAATAATTTAAAGACAAATTAATTCAATATAAAATTTAAAATTTTTATTTATTATATAAAATCATTTAATAAAAGTTGCTTAATTGAATCAAAATTCTTATTTATAAGTATGATAAACAATTTTATCAAGTAAATTTATTTAATCAAATATTTTAGTAAAATTAAAATTCTTATTTATTAATGTGATAAAACTTATAAATAATAAAAATCTTTAAATAGAAAATTCAGTAGTATAATCAACAAACAAAGATTATATTCATCAGTTTAATAGTTTTTTCAAATTCATACTTTTCTATATATTATAGAAAAGAAAATAATTATATTTATAAAAAATCACAACACATAATGCTGGTTAAAAAAATTATGTAACAAATATATTTATAAAAAATTAATGTTATGATTAAATGAGGTTTTGGTTGAAATGATAAAATCAAGACTTGAAAATTGTAGTATTTTTTTTATTCAAACCCCACCAAGTTCAAATTTCTAGAATTTACATGATTTAAAATGATAAAAATACCCCCGTAACAATGTTCATTTTTTTTTATAGAAGGAAGGAGTTTTAGTAATTACTCAACTGAATTAGAATTCGATTAATTTGTGACACCAACACAATTTCTTCTGTAAATATAGTACATATAAGTATCTAACTAACAATATTATATCTTTTATGTTCATTATTTAAACATGGAGAGAGAGCCACTTACATCGATGTAACTACACTCTTTCGTATCATTTTGTACGGTTAATATTGATATATACGATATTTTTTTGGTGAATTACAAATAGCGACCAGCTCGACTCGAATCCAGGTCACACCTGAGGCGGTGAACACCCTTGACCATCAAGGCAATACACGGGGTTCAATATATACGATATTTTAATTAAAATTATTTTGGAAAGTGTTTTAAACCTTATCTGAATCTAATAGAACATCGACAAGAAATTATTTTATGGACACTTCTCACCACGTCATCCATGATCCCTTCCCAAATATTTAATGACATTTCAACAATTTTTTTCATGTTATTGACACATAATTTTGGTAACTTTTTTTATTTGGAACCCTGAACCCTAAACTCTCAAGAATCACTTTTGGGGTTCAAGATTTTAAGGTTTGGGGTTCGGAGTAAAAAGGTTATCAAAAATTACGTGTCAATGACATGAAAAAAATTACTGAAATGTCATTAAATAATTAAAAAAAAAAACCATAAATAATATGATGAAAAAATTCCATAAAATAACTTATCAGTCCAAATGTTATCCCATCAAAGTTCATCACCTCACCAATGACAGAAATCCCACCATGGACCATTTGCAAACTGAGAGAACCTTGTGAAGCCTTTATTTCCTTAAAGAAAATCTGTGCTGCAAAAGAATGTTTTAAAATTTTTGTATCATTCATAAAAGGAATATATATATATATTTATGTATGTATGTATGTATGTATGTATGTATGTATGTATTTCATGTGTGATGTATGAAAGGAGTAAATTTTGATATCTTTGGTCGTTTTCACATTAGTGGTTTGCTGTTATAGTGTGAGACAAAGTAGACCTTCCAATTTACTGAATCAATAAAAGAGAGTATAATTGGTTAGGTTATTGGATTAAATGTGAAAAGGAAAGCTCATATTTGAAATTACACCATGGAAAGTGGATATAGAGTGAAAAAAAGTAGGTAATAACGTGGTTAAAGTATTATAGAGGTTCTTGAACTAGATATTAGATTTTATTTTACTAAATTTGTATTTGTTTATTAGATCAAAGAGCAAATCAGACTTTTCTATTAAAAATTTCAATTGTTTTTATTGTTAAAAACTGATGGAATAATCAGACAGTTATACGTGATCATGTGTGCCTCATTCTGATGTACAAGTACTAAAATTTTTAACGGTAGAAATGAATAAAATTTTTAACAGAAAGACTAATTTACTATTTGATCTAATGTACAAAGACTAAATTGCTAATTATTTTTAGTAAAGAAGGTAAAATGCAAGTTCGAAGTTGGTTGGACTCCTTAACATAAAAGCCAACCATGAAAGTAACATATTACCATTGTTGCTAAGCCTACATTTTCGATTTTCAAGGAAAGATACCCCTGCAAAGATGGGTTCCTTTTTCGCTAGACACAATTAATGGGTGGGACCATGATTTTGTAGTACAAAGCAGTGAAATTCAGTGTTATATTGAACTTGTAACCTTGTCTATAGCATTACAAGTAACTCAATCCACTGCCATACTTACCAACCAACCACCATTACTCTCCTCAACACAAAGTCAAGCCAACACATGTGCTGAAAACCAAAATTTCAGACAAATTTCCTTTGTCTAGGTACTTATAGTTAGCTCAATTCTAAAGTACAAATTATAGAAAATATAAAGGGACTAATATAATAACTTAAAAGTTTTTTTATCACTAATTGGCCATAGTGGTTCTACAATTGAGGCAAAGAGGAAGTATGAACAAGGGTTGAACCAAGTAGGTCATTGTCTGGTCTTGGACTGCTTCCAGCACTGCTGTTAGAAACAGAACCGAAGGTAGTCTTTGTCAAGACACCAGTGGGAGATGAGGCTAGCCGCTGCCGAGGACTATTGTTCCAATTGCTGCATGTAATAAGGTTAAGTGCTGATGAGTTGGTGCTGTGCAATACCTCACCAAGGGGGCCGCCCATGGAATTCTCCCAAGAGATGGGTATCCAATTTGCTTGCTTATGGTTTGGTTCATTAATAACACTGCCTACACCTAGTCCCATGTGCATAGGGTCGAATTCACGAGAAAATCTGAGAGGCGATGAAGACAGTTTTTCATTGATGGGAGAAGAAGTTGAGGACATGAAATCAGAGGCAGCCATTGGTATTGATATGGAAAGTTGAGTCATGTCTGATTGAACATCAACTTCAGGCCAGGAAATGGTTGAACGATCGGACTGGCTTTTAAGCCAATCATCCATGAACTCTCGAAGGGAATGTTGGGATTCGGTTGCTTGACAAATAAGGTCTTGAGATGAACCAAAAGTTCTGCAGTTAATCAAGGAAGAGTCCTTGTCGGAAGGGTTAAGGAGTGAGTCAGAAAAAACAACTCCGAACTCATTTCTCAAGTTTTCTTCATACGTGATCAGTTGCTGCATCGGCGTCAAGAATGGGTTTTCTTTGGATTTTAGATCCAGTGTACTTTCATGTAATCTTTCACCCAAAGTTTCTTTGTTCACAAGCAACCTGCAAAACGAAAACAATCATGGAATAAGTAAATTCTACAATTACTGTTAGTTATAAAGGAAAGCAGGTTATTTCTATCACCTATTAACAGGAGCAGTCACTGGCTGCAAATTCTTAAACTGCTGCTGAGCAACAGTAAGGCCGTTGGACTCGCTGCAGCCACTGATCAGCTCTACCACTGATGCCAAAGCCGATGAGACAGTAGACATCACCTTGGTGGTAGTGGTGCTAGTAGCTCCTGCTGAATGACCTGATTGACCTTCCACAGGCTTTCTTGAACGATGGCGGCCCCTATTCATGTGCCGCTCACAATACTTCTGGTCGGCAACTGCATCTCTCGAGCACCGCCATTTCTTTCCATCTGTTCTACGACACCGTCCGGGTTCAGGATCAGTGTTGTTCGAGAACCCAAGACGAAAAGCTCCCCATCCCACTATTAGAACATAAAAAAACAAAAATGAAAAATGAATGCCAAAGCACTTTCCTGTTAGACAATTTGTATGTGGTAATATAAACACACTGTTTAATATACTTTAAAAAGGCTGAGACAAGTTGCCTCAACCATTGTAGGGACCAAAACAAAAGTGGCAATGTGCTAAAGTTGAAAATTTTAAGTGGCATGATATTGATGCTTTTGTTTGAAACAGATTATGAAGCAAGCAAGGCCTGTTTGGGGTACTATCTCACTCAACTCAACATTTGGTAAAAGTACCATGGAAGTCCCTATATTAGGAATCGGATTGCATTTCACCTCCTGTACTCAAAAAAGGGCAAATTAATTTTTATACGTTAGATCAAAAAGCAAACTAGTCCTAAAAATTTCACCCATTTTTGCTGATAAAAACTAATTTTTGTACGATAGCATGAGGTATACATAGCATGCCACGTGTCTAAGTCTCATTATTCTACAAATGGAAGAAATATTTAAGAGAAATGATAAATTTGCTCTTTGATCTAACGTGTAGAGATTAACTAACCCACTTTTTGAGAGGACAAAATGCAATCCAACTCTTAGTACTTTTTAGCCAATAAGAGAGTAAAATTAAAGCATAATCTCATTATATGTGGAATGCAGCAAGAACACTGTTTGCTGTAACTTTAGCATCAACCATGGAAGTTTCATATAGACATTTTAAGGTAAAAAAAAGAAGTGGGTTTTTTCTTGTTAGTCTAAGAAGAGACAACTTACATGTATTGGTTCTTAGGGGACCACCAGAAAAGCTAGAGAAATCAGTAGAACCAAGGGCTTTTCTTATAGGAATAAGAAGATTAGATGGTACAGGCACATTTGAATTTATGTATTTGTAGATCAAAGCTTGGTGTTCAAGTTCCATCCATTGAGATGGTGTAAATGGTCCTCTATCTCCTCCTAATACCCCATGCATGTTTTCACCATTGAATCCACCATTGTTGTAACCTTAAAAACATACAAAACCAAGACCACAAAAAAACTAATAAGGTTAAAAGAAGGTAAAGAAATTGAAGCCATATAAAGCATTGTAATAAAAAGGGGAAAAAAGGGTTGTGGCAGTAACACAGAAACCACTACTTGTCTGCAACATTTAAGGTAGCTACAAGAATCATGGATCTGTTGTCTTTTGATACAAAAACAAAACACACACACACACACACATATAGTCACTGTTTGATAATTACCAAAAGTGTTTCTCACCTAAAACAGGAAGTGATAAATTTTAAGAGGAAGAAAAAAAATGGGAAACATAATGCATTGACAAGACATAAAAAAACATTCCAAAGCCATGGAATTAAACCATAGAACCAATAATAAAACAAGTCTAATCCATACTACAAAACTCACAAGCATGCCTTTAAACCAACAAATCACAGCCATCTTTTACAAAGTTAATGTCTTTCCTCCATGGCAACAATGTTAGAACCTTAACATTCCTTCACACACACACATGTATGTATACCTGTATTTCTAGTAGAAGCAGGTGAAGTGAGGTGAAAGTAAGGGAAAGTGACATTTTGGGAGCTTTTATCCACTGAAAGAGCTTGGGATTTAGGTGCAGAAGAAAAGCTCAACATTGCCTGAGAGGCTGAAACCCCATCAGAGAAGACAGAATAAGTAGCATTTGCATTAGATCTCAATAAACTCTTCTTGTGGTGGAGCAACAACGGCATTGCCTCGGAGGCTGAAACCCCCCCAGTTTTAGCCAGTTTTGAACTCCTCCACAACAACACATCTTCATTATTACCAGGCCTCTCTTGCTTAAGGAACCCAGATCCGTACAACTTAGCCTTTGTCTCAGGATCTGAAACGAGGGATGAAGTAACTACAGTCTCTGAACCCACAAACCCCTCTAAACCCACCACTACACCCCCAATATCCATATAGAAAAACCCACCAAAGCTACACAAACTCTGCACTCGAGAACTCAAGCATTGGGTTATTTGCAGTGCTAAAGAAAGGAGCTTGTGAAAGTACAAAAAGGTTCATTTTTTTCTACAAGTGTTTGGTTACTATGGATTAAGCTTTTTAGCTCACACACAAACCAGACTTGGTGTTTGTTTATAATAAAGATTTGATATTTGAGAAAGAAATATTTAAATAATTGGAGAGAGAGAAGAAGAAAGTTAGCAGTTATCTTATAATTTTAATATATCTCTACTTTATATCAAAATCTTATCTGTGTGTTGATCTTACGAGTTAATCGAATATTAATTTAATTGAAC
The DNA here is from genome assembly GCA_039519145.1 of Kokia cookei. NCBI lineage: Eukaryota > Viridiplantae > Streptophyta > Magnoliopsida > Malvales > Malvaceae > Kokia > Kokia cookei. Next base: position 1,919,248 of record CM076903.1, read on the forward strand.
GATGATTAAAATATTAAGAGTATTTTTATCTTTTTATATATTTTGTAAAAAAAACACATAAGAAAATTTAAATTTAATACACTACGATTTTAAACAACTTTACCATCAATTTTTTTATTAAGATATTTTTTATTTGTACAATGGGTGTCTTGTAATTTAATATAATTTTTAACAATCTCATTATAATTCTAATCATATCTCTCCAACCCATAAATAAGAATATAATGCGTTTCTGTACACTCGAATTACGTCCTCCTACCTTGATAATAATATTCATGCCAATCAAACTAAAAATCATTCAAAATAAATAAATAAATGTTGTAAACCAGCAGACAAGAGACAAGTGGTGAATAGTGGTGTTAATGTAAATTTACAATAAATAAGCTGCTGAATTTAGGTAAATGCAATAAATAATAGTCATTTAAGACAGTATCCTTTGTGTTCCATTGTAATAAATATGTATTCACTAATTATGGCTTGCATTATTAATCCAAACATGTTTTTATTGAAATTGGAATTTATATTTAAAGGGAAAAAACAGAACAATTTTTTTTTTAATTATAGCTTTGATAAATGGAAGTGAAACCCTTTTTAACTATTGGTCATGCAGTCAACCTCATAATTAATCATACATGTTGATCCCATTTCTTGTAATTTTAATTGATGAATTAAGTCTTTATACTTTAATTTGGTTATTTTTAATTTTTAAAATTTCAGTCTTATCAATCAGTAACCGTTAATTCGTTAAGTTAAATTCTGTTATTTTTAAAAAATAATATGAAAAATATATTATCATGTCATGTTAATTTGTTATTTTCACATATTACTTACAAGAAATGCAGTTAATGGATTTAACGACTATCGTTTGCATAGAGACTTAATTTTCAAATTTGAAACAATATAGAAATTAAAAACGATCCAATTGAATAACATAGACTAAATCTATAACTTTATACATAATACATTACTAATAGTAGAATTTAACCAAACTGATATAACTATTACTGTTTGATTGAAACTAAAATTTTAAATTTTAAAAAGTACAAAAGTAAATTTTATTAATTCAAAAATTACAATGATTAAAGTTGATCAAATTAAAATACAATGACTAAATCCACAAATTATGTAGAGTGCGGTAACTAATAGCAAAATAAACTATATTGACACTATTCAACATAAAATAAAATATATATTATACAATATATGGACACGATGATGAGAATTGAGGGAATGCGTTGATTGTTGGATTAGTGTATGCAATTATACACAATAAATTTTGGGTTAAAGTACCTAGAAGGTCCTTGTATTATGGTATCTAGATCAAATCAGTCTCTTTATTATTAAATTGATCAATTTAGTCTTTATATTATTAAAAGAAAACAGAGTTAATATTTAATGTATAAAAAATGTTGATTTTTTTTTCAATTGTTGTTACAAAAGATTTCATTCACAAAACCATAAAAACTTTAAAAATATTATTTCATTTGAACAGTAAATGGTATTTTTTTAAAACGGTAAATGTTAGCACTATTCCAATTTAACTTAATTTGATTATTTTTAATTAGTACAGAGACTAAATTGATTGATTTGATTTTATAATAAATGGACTAATTAGATAAAATCTCTATAATAAAAGGACTTCTAAAACATATTCACCAAAATTTTGGATAGCATTCCAATAATACCATAGTCATGGTTATGATGTTAGGAGATTTGTTAACTATAAGGAACATTCATAAAATTCTTTCAAAATTTTGTGGTTAAAAAATATATATATATAAATAATCTCATTATACGTTATAATTACATTTGTTCTTTTTTAAATCAATATCTAAAATTACTTATAACATTTCCTCAACCTACAAATAGAATTATAAGAGAATAACGCATTTCAGCGCACTCAAACATATTTGCTCTTCTCAAGACAATTCTTAGAACTATCCATATCCTCTTCTCAACCCATGAATAAGAGAATAATGCGCTTTAACGCACTCAAATTCATGTCCTCCTGTATTAATAACAATACTCATACTTATCAAACTAATATTCAATTAATTTTTTATTTTTTAATTTTTAAAAGTGTTTGAATTTTAGTTATAACCCAGTTCAATTTACAGTTTTTAATTTAATAATCTAAGAAGCATTAATTTTCGTATACAATAGTCAAATTCACCCGTCAGAAGTATTTAAAGCAACATTCATATTTTTATAAATAAAAACTTTATGATTATGCAAATGACACATTGTCAAATCTTTGGAATTTATATTTTTCATAAGTTTGGTGTTTAATTCATGTATTTTTATTTTGAAAATTTTAATTTTTAAAAAAAATAAAATTTAGATTTAATTATTAACATTTTTAAATTTATTTTTATTAAATTTTAGTTATTACAATATCATATTTTTAGTTAATGATCACCAAGTGAATTTTTTTTTAATTTTAAAATGTCACAATAATAAATTTTTTTTTTTAAAATTAACACTGTTAGCAATTAGATGTGAATTTTGAAATCTGAAAAATAGAGAGACTAAATTTCTGAAAATAAAAATACATGAGCTAAATTCTAAATTTGTAAAAAGTATAGAAACTTATGGCATATGTTAACATTTATAAAAACCACATCTTTCACTAGATTCATCAATCAAAAATCAAAAATTTATATAGATTAATTTAAATTTAAATCTATTCAACTTGATTTAATCATAAAAAATACAACAACGCAAATTTTATTTTCCCTGAATCCAAAATAACTCAAATTTAAAATGACCTAATAAGTAATTCAAAATAACTTGAACTGAAGGTGACCTAATCGAACAGGTAACTCCAAATGACTCGTACTCAAAATGATTCAAACTTAAAATAGCTCAAACTCAAAATATCTCGAAAATATTGAAATTTAAATTTAACTCACCCAAATTTTTAATGTAATTATCTTTCCTTTTGTCTTAATTTTTTATATCTAATAATTATATTAAAATCACGATTAAATTTAAAATTGAATTTGACTTTAAATAGAAAATAAAATATTTTTTAATAACAATTTATTTATTCATCAAAATATCAACCTAAAAGATAAGTGGATAACAAGCATGCATGTTGTTTGAAAATTGCATGTCTAATACTTAAAAAGGTCTCATGATGAGCTGCCCTTGAAACTGTAAAGGAAACATCCCTTTAATTTACATTAATTTTCTTAAAGTCTAAACAATAATGACATTGATGTGATTTATAACATATCCAAATGCCAAATATATTTAAAAAATTATAAAAAAAAAATTCAATTATACCCTCAAAAGGATAATTAATGTTTTTTTTAATAATTTTCTAATCACGTATGTTCTATTTGACATAATATTTAGAATTATGTATAGTTTTTTTCAACTTGTAAATAAGAGGATAATACGTTTCAGTGTACTCGAACCCATGTATTCTTTTATTGACAACAATATCCATACCAATCGAATCAAAATTCAATCGGTAAAAAATAATTAATGTTATGTTTGCATCAACTTAGGGGGAAAGGACACTAACATTATATCTTGATTGGGTGTAAACCTACTTAATTTACATGTTAGATTTTTGATTATTTTGGTTAAATCAATTTAGGGTTTTTTTTAGAATGATAATATTTTTTACTGAAATTTATAATCGAATTCAGATATTTTAACTCGACTTGAACCAATTAGAGTAAGTAATTTAGACCCAATTACAGTAAGTAATTTAACTTAAAATAAGTTTGTTAATTGACTTAACCAACTGATGTTAAGTTGATTCAATTCGACCGGTTAGGATCTATGTCGATCAATTAATTGAATAAATTTGAATGTAGTTGATTAATTCAATTTATAACTTTCCATATCTTTCGAAAAAAAAAAAAAACTATTTAAAGTCTATCTTTGAGGATTTTAGTAGCTATTCATTGAAGTAAAACTTGAAGAAAATCAAGTAATGACTCTTTAAAAACTTTCAATAAGCTCAGGTTTCCTTAATTGAAGAGATCCAATTTTTCTAGAAGATTATTCCTTGAAGATCTTAGTTATTTTATTCCATATTGGAGACTTAATTAAGTACAATTTAAAGAGATTGAAGTTCACGCTATTTATAATTTTGACAAATCAATACATGTTTACTTATGAAAATGTTGTTCGTTGTTTTTTAGTATGACATTGAAAGCACTTATCTTATTCATTGTGAGGAATTTATTTCAATTTCATGTTGTCGTAAATAAATTGTTCTCTTTATTCAATTGTAATTTAGCTTTCAAGAAGAAATACTTAGTGAAACGATGACACCTCCTGTCGTGAAATTAAACGTGATGAATAACATCTGAGTAATTATCTTGCCTTCATATCTCAAGTTGTGTCAACAGTTGCAACTCATTCAAACAACTCGAATGGTAATGATACCAAATCTACTAATCATTTTATAGAAACATATGTGAATTGAACGAGTAAAATTAATTTTGAATTAGATTAATTTGAGTTTAAAAATTTTGAATTTATTTTATGAATTTGTACTATATAAATAAGACGTTGAAACATTGTATCAAAATGGGCCGTGTTACAGCATATTGTATAGAAATAATTGCTAAAAATCGAAGTAAAAACAAAGAAAATTCCATTGGCTTATTAAATGTTTAATTTTAAAAATAGAGAAATTGGAAGTTGGCAAAAGTTTTGATGTTGGCATTTGAGAGGTTCGCCTCCCTCATTGCCGACACACACACACACACACCCTTCACTTCACTTCACTCCATTTATTTTTAATTCAATTTTTGACTTTGTAGTTTGTACAATCATATCATATAATCTTATGATTAATTACATCAGATATATGTTCTAAACAGAATAATTTTAAAACTTTAGAACTTTAGAGGAAATAATAAATTAGATCACTTTTAAAAAATAATATAATAAAAGTTAAAAAAAATTTGGACCTCTAAGAAAAATATTTATGGTGAAAAATTAAAAAATTTGGACATTTAATTAAATTTTTTTAGTTTGAATTTTCTTTTCACATTAAAAGCTGAAATTTCTTTTTTGGGCTCCTTTTAGCCTTGGGCCTTGAACGGCTGCACTCTCAAACAATTCTCAAGGTCAGGCTTGCTTCTAAATTGATCCTCAAACTTCAAAATGTTTTAATTATATAATCTTATGTAACATAATTTAAAATGAAAAGTTTAAAAGAAAGTAAATGTTGCTGCATAACTAAAAATAAAGTAAAATCGAACAAAATTATAATGAACAATAGTTTTTGTTTCAATTTCAAAAATCTAAAAATCAAGATTTTTATAATAACATTTTTTACAATATTCATTTTTCTTTAAATTTTTTATTGTTTTAAATATTTTTTTGAAATTTATTATGCATTTTTAAATTTTTTGTAATCAAATCAAATTGAGTCTATGTGTAAACATTAATGATTATTTTTTTAAGATCAAAATTGAAGGTTAAATTTGTTATTATGCTAATTAGAAAACGACAATGCGATTCTTCTTTTAGTCATTTAACTATTGACGTACAAAAACCCAAAATCCTAATAGTTAAGTGACCTAATGGTAACTTTTTGAAATTGAATTACCAAAATAAAAATTTACGAATAATTGAGTGATCATTAATGTACTTAACCTTAACTTATATTATATCATTGCATTTTCACGTAATAGGCAAAAATACTATGGATGCCCTTGTACTATAAGTAAGATGGCATTTTGTCTTCTCTACTTGAAAAGTGGACAAATTCGTCAATATATATTAAATTAAAGAGTAAACTAATCATTTTATTAAAAATTATTCATTTTTATTGTAAAAATTTGATCTTTATACATCAAAATGAGATATATGTGACATATCACATGTAACTGTCTGATTATTTTGTCAACTAAATCAATTTTCAACAATAAAAATAAATAAAAATTTTAGAAAAATATCAACTTACTCATTAATGTAACGATACAAAAATTAATTTACTAAATTTTTAAGTAAAAAAGATAAACTCCTAATACAAATTTCTCCGTAATACTTTAACTTAAAATTTCATACCAAATTTTTCATTAAAAAAAAAACCGTACGAAATTGCAAAAGGGTCCACAAACACTGATATTTGTGTCCTTATTGCGAGTTACCATCACTGCCTCCTGGACTTGAGCTGTATATTCATATTTTTATCTTTATTTTTGTTTTTTAAATAATTTTAAAATTCTTATTATAATTTCATTTTTGTTGGAGGGAAACCAATTTTAAATTTATTATTCTTTATTTTCATTTTTCTCTTTATAGTGTATATCCAAGGGAGTAATTATGAGGGGCGGATAGGAACCCAAAATGTAAATCTTTGCATTTAAGCGTTTTAAAATTTTTAAAATTTTAAATTAGTAAAAATAAAATTATATTTTGACGATAAAATTTTAATTTAATCTTTTAAAATTATAAAGATATAAACTATTCAAATGATAAAATTTCGCATTCCTACAAATTTTTTTTACTTTCATCCTGATTGTGAATATCATTGTCAAATCCTTACAAGCAACGTGCTTTTGTAGATTTTTTCTTCCTTGCTGCATAAATATAAAGTTGTTTTTTTTTTTTTTTTTTTAAGATTCAAATGGAAGTAGTTATGAAAATCAATATTTTGTTACAATACAAATAATATAATACCATTGGTTGATCGACGGAGCCGTCATAGAATTCAATCATAAACATAATTTTTAAATTTTTTGAACATTTTAAAATTAAAAATCTTACCCATTAATTCAATAATTGTGTTGAACAATAGAATCTAATTAGTAACGTAATACAAAGAATTATAATCTTTTAAACAATAAAAATAAAAATTACTTTAAAACAATTTAAAAAAAAAACCATAACTTAATTAAAAAAAGCAAATGAAAAATTTCCTGAATTACAATTGATGTTATAAACTTTTTTTAAATGTTATACAATGCTAGTATTTTAAAATTTTTATAATATATAGTATTGGACTACAATGTTTTTACCGTATGTGAAATTATTATTTAAAAATTAAAAACTTTTAAAAATAAAATAATTTTCATGAAAGAATTTGTTTAAATTTATTTCAATATAATTAATATATTCTGCCAACAATTTTTTGATTCAGTGATAAGAGTATTATGTTGTAGGTATGAAAGTTTGGGTTTGATTTCAAGTCTCTTCCAGTTATTAAAAGCGGCAGAAGATTTTTGTTCTAGTTGTAGATGTTGAATAAACAAAGTTTGGAATCGAGAATCTTGGATGTATTTTTTGAAAGTGCCTTTGTTAATATTGTAACTTGAGATGATGCATCAACGTTTAGTAATTTAAAGTGTGTTTGTTTCACGAAAGATGACTTATGAAATTTTTTTCTACATTTTTCAATAGTTGTTTCGTGAAAAAGAAAAAAGCTTGGTCAGCCAAAAAATAAGCTCATTTTTCTGGAAAATGTTTTTCATTTTTGAAAATCGTAAATCATTATAATGAAAAACAATTTCTTATAAGTAACTCGGTTTTTATATAAAAATTAACTTGAATAAAATCTTTTTTTTTTTGTTTCCTAAGGTATCCATCCGAACGATCTTAGTGACTAATCTTTTACGTTCTGTTGACCCATTAAGAGGGTAGATATTGACCACAAGCTTTAAAACTAGTCCATACATATTTATAATTTTTAATATTATTAAACATACATATTTATATTTAATCACATAATAAATTATAATTGTATTAATAAATTCATTTAATATTGCAGAACTTTTTTTGTCAAAATTTAATTACGTGTCAATTCATCATTGATTGAATCTACAAAAAAAAAAAGACTAAGTACCAAACTTAAACAAAAAGAATAATTTAAGGACTTATTATTAAATTAACCCTAAATTGAAATCCATAGAAGCATATACTCCTCCTAAAACTCTAAAAAACTAGTCCAACCTCAACTTGGATTGTGTAAACTTAAAGCCCATTAAATTAGGTTTTCGTGTTCCCAAAATTTTCAACCCAGTTTCTTTTTCTTTCCAAACAAAGGTTAGATTTTTCACCTGTTTCGACTTTCGTCACGCGTTACAAACCTTACTGTTTTTTTTTTTTTTAATTTGTATTTTTCCCATTTGTTCTGGTTAAAAAAGTTAAACACTTTGTTTTTTTTGCTGTTCGTTGTCTCTTGCACAAATTTTTTTAGGGTTTATAGCAATAAACCCTAAAAATATTAGGTCAGAGTTTTTAGTATTCTGTTAAATTAGGGATACATGTGACTGTGGATTCGGGGGAATTTTTTTAATTTCTGCTGGGTTTAAGGTTTCTAAGTCTCTTTATTTTCAATTCCAGTGGTATAATATTTCTAGGGTTGAATTAGGGTTACAGGTGACTGTCGATTTGTGGAATTTTTTAATTTCTGTTAGGTTTAGGGTTTCTAAGACTCCTTGTTTTCAATTCCACTGGTATAATAGTTCTAGGGTTTTCGAGCTGTTCTTACCCATTTTTTTTGCAAATTGATGTAATTCGTGTTTTTAGGGTTAGGGTTTCTATTGTTTTTACTGCAATTTCTTTTTTTTTGTGCAGATTAATGTAATTCGTGTGTTTTTGTTCAAATTGGGGGATTTTTTATTTTTAATTTTTTGGTTTCAGTAGCTGGGGTTTTAGGGTTAAGATTGGAGCAAAAGAGTATGGAATCTGATCAAGCCAAACTGTTTGTGGGAGGGATATCTCGGGAGACAAGTGAAGCTATTCTCACGGATCATTTCAGCAAATACGGCAACGTCACTAGCTCTGTCGTAGCTAAAGACAAGAACACCAAAAGCCCTCGTGGTTTCGGCTTTGTGTCGTTCTCTGAAACTTCTTCTGCTGATAAAGCTCTTCAAGCTACCCATGTAATTCTTGGTAGAACGGTCAGTTCAAAGCTTATCTTTCAGTTAATTTATATCTATGTAATCTGGTAATTGATTTAGAGTAAAGTTTTTAATTTGTTTAGAAATAGGATAGCAAGGCATCTAGGTTTTTTTTTGGGTTGTTTGATTATGGTTATTGCTTGGGTTTTTTAGGTAGAAGTGAAAAAGGCAATACCTCGAAGTGAACAAAACCAAATTCAGCGACATCAGCACCACAATTCGAATGAACAGCCGAGTAGGAATGGTGGTAGTGAACCTGTTGATAGCAATAATCACTTTAGGACTAAAAAGATTTTCGTAGGGGGTTTATCCGCTAGTCTAACCGAGGAAGAGTTTAAGAATTACTTTGAAAGATTCGGTAGAATAACCGACGTAGTTGTGATGCATGACAGCTTGACTAACCGGCCTAGAGGATTCGGGTTTGTTACTTTCGAATCGGAAGAGGCTGTGGAGAACGTTATGCAGAAGAGTTTTCATGAGTTGAGTAATAGGCTTGTGGAAGTCAAACGTGCAGTGCCGAAAGAAGGGAATAATGGTGGTAACAATGGTTATAACATGAAGGCTGGTGTTGTACCGGTATCGCCTTATAATGGTTTTCAGCCTTTTGATTATGTTCCCGGTAGTCCTGGATATGGTATGTTCCCTGGTTATGCTCCCCTTATTGGGTATAATACCGTTGATGGATATGTTTACGGAGGTGGTGTTTATGGAAATGGGTACCCAACCGTTGGATATGGTAGGATTGGTTATGGTGTCGCTCCTGTTACTCCGAGGGGCTCCTTTTATGCCCCTGTAATGCTTGGACCAAGACTTTGCCGGCCAACTTATGGAACTGCATCTGCCTATCCCCCATGCATGAACAATGGGGTTGGTCTAGTGGGTACAGTGACTGGTGGGTTCAATGGGATTACTGGGACCGCAGTTGATGGAAAATCAAATCAAGTTTATGATGACTCTCGAGATCCACCTACGAATGCCATGCCACCTCAGACCGAAGGAGCAAACTTTGATGGTGAGGGTTTAAAGGAATGCAGCGCCGGTGCTTCTAGTGAACAGGATGAGAAACATCATGACGGAGAACTTGAGCCTTTACCTGTAGATGCTTCAAGATGATCATTCGGCACATTTCGGGGTTCGAACTTTGAAGGGTTAGTGAATTTTTTTAACTAAACAGGCTTAGGAAAAGTTTAACCATGATTTGGTCCATTTCCACTTTTAGACGTAATATTGTGCCATAACCATGCCCGGCGGTGCTTATATATATATATATATATATGTATATATATATATATATTGTGTTTAGAGTACGATGATTTGTCCGTACAGAAATCAGGGTATCATGTAATTCTAATTTCTCTTTGTGCAGTTTCATTACTCTGTCAGGCAATGTTAATAATGAAGCGATATTTCCATGAATAACGAAGCTATGTCTTTTTCATTCAACTGATTTTTTTTGGTTGGCCCAATTTAAAAAATTAATTCAGATATAAAATACATGTCTTTTTTATTTATTTATTTATATTGCTTGGCTTTTTAAACCCTTCTTGGGCCTTATTGTTAGGTGACCGGAATTTAAAAAAATAGATTAACGGTCCGTCGCCGAACTCGAGCGATAAGATGTTACAAGCAAATACAAACATTTTTGTGCAATTTATATAAATTGTATTCACATACTATGCAGTGTAATAATTTAAAGTTCACAAGGATTTAATTGTGTAATTCAGGCAGGAGTTGTAAAATTTTAAAATTTTAAAGTTGGTATCGATATTCAGTTATTGTGTATCGATATCATATTAAATATCGATACCAAATTACGATTTTGTTTGTTATGCAAAATGAATGTATCGATATTTTATAAATTCGAATTTAAACATAAGGTTTCGAAATTACTCAAAATTAAAATGTTTTTAGTTCAAAATTACTTGGGTAAATGAAACAACCCAAATCTAACTTAACTAACGCATTTAAATGATGGTAACTTAAAATTGGAACCTAAAATTATCAAAATCCAAAATAAAAAATTTAAACGGTTCTTTATTGATATCGAGTGTCAGCAAACTCTAGGAAGTAATCGGAATAAAGTCGATTCACTAGTGAAGAGTGAAGAGTGAAGAGCCGTCCTTTTCTCGTGTTGTGGGGTTATGTAATGAGTCACTTATTGTTTCATAGTGTCACGTCATGGATCACATTAACAGATTGAAGGTTAGATGGCGTAGATAGTTGTTGCCGTGGTACACTTTATGTAATATTGTTTGTGTCCTAAATTATTTTGCATTAACATTGTTACGATTAATGAGTGGCCCGCTGGTCATAGTCGAGGGGTTCCTAACGGAGGTTGTTAGCCTATGAATTTTCAGGAGGGGTTCCTATGAAAAGTCTTCAGTCGAGAAGTTTCTTGTGAAGGGTGTTCAGTTAAGAAGTTCCCGACAAAACATCGTCGTAGGAGGCTTCAAGAAACTATAATAACGAGATCCCATCGGGTATAACATCCCTATTAAGAATTGATTCATAGTAGGGTTGGAAGGATTGATATAGATTTCCTTAGATGGGTTTGGACCAATCAAACAGACGGTCGAGGTAAAACGAAAAAAAAAAGCCGAGAAAAAGACGGAAAATTTATTTCTTTAATTTCAGCTCTCCTGAAAGTGGTGAGACAATATCAAGGCCAGCAGTTTCCCTTGAATTTTTTTTTTTTTTTGTAATAACAAATAAATTCCTTCACTGCGAATCCAAAAAAACCCAACACAAAACCGAAGGAAGCTGAAACATGTTTCTGATAAGCTGTCCAAGCGGAGCATTGTCGGCTAAAAAATGTTCACTCAAATTCACAGTCCCAATTCAACCTTCAATTTCCAATTCCTTAATCCATAAACGACCCAAATTCATCCCTTCAAGAAATCCACGAAAACCCCTTCAAATCACTCTCGCCAAGGCTGAAGGAGGGCTAGACTCTGCCCCCAAACAATCTTCCCCTTCTCCTTTCAACAATGGTGACGATACCGTTTTCGTTGGTCAAGATGATGTCCCTTTGGAAGGTGTTATCCAATTCGAAAAACCCAGTTCCTCTTCTTCTCGTCTTTCCAAATGGGGGTAAGTAAAACTTTTTTCTTTTTCCTTCTTTTTTAAATTTATTTTGTTGTTCTTTTAATTGTTTGGATTGTTATGTGACAGTCGAGTGGCTTTGCTTGCTGGTGGGGATGTGTTGGCTTTGCTTTTGTTTTCTGCAATTGGAAGATATAACCATGGTCTCCCCATTTTTGCAATGGATACAATTCGTACAACTGACCCTTTCTTGGCTGGTATTCTTTTAACTTTTACATTTCACTGTAATTTAATCATATTGGGCCAATTGAGTGTTAGCTCAGTTGCCATTGGCAATCTTTCCCTTGCGAGAAGAAATGAGTTCAAGCTTGATCAAGGGTGTCATGAGTAGTCCTAGACATTGTATAAAAAAAAAAAAAATCATATTGTAGGTATGGAGGCCCTTGTACTAGGATCCAAATTGCCAAATTGGTACTTTCTGTAAAAAAATTTCATTTATTTCTATTGTTAAAAATTTAATTTATATTTACTGTTAAAAACTGGATTACATGCATCTCATTTTGACATACAGGGACCAATTTTTAATATTAGAAATCAATAGAATTTTTAACAGAAAAACCGGTTTGCTCTTTGATCAAATGTACAAAGATTAATTTGCTCATTTTTTGAGTAGAGGGGGTAAAATGCAATCCATCTTCCAGTACAAGGCCTCCATGATACTTTTGCCTCATATTGTATCAATCAAGTCTTTAACCATTTAAGTTTTAATTGTCGGTTCATACTTGACATGTAACATATATAAAACATGTAAGATCTAATTGTAAATAAGTACGAATTAAGAAGACAAACAATATTGAAACAAATTTAAGAAGCTTATTTTATTAACACATCAAATACAAGTTATACATGTTGTAGGTACACGTTTATAATTTGATATTTAAATATGTTTCATGGTAGACTTGAGTTGACATTTACTGATTTACACTCAAGCTACTAGCGAGACTGATGGAAGGATGTGATTGATATGGTACTGATACATTGAGGCCTCAATTAGAATATTTTGAAGTTTAAGATCCAATTCAGAATTTGGATCATATTTTGAGAATGTTTAGTGCAATTCACCTCAAAGAAAAATAATAATAAGATTTTCATTATATAACTTATGTAAAAGTGGAATTGTGGATTGATAGGATGGTTTTTGAGTGCATACTTCCTTGGGGGCTATAGTGAGGATGGACGAGGAGCCAATGGTCTATCCCAAGCCCTTATTGCTGCTGCCAAATCTTGGGGTTTGGGAATTCCTGTAAGTTTCCATATGTCTTGTTTTCCAAATTTCAACCATTCATATCACCATAAGTTCATAACAATTAGCATAAATTTGGGTTCATTTTTCTGTTTAACATTGGGAGAGGATGATTTGAACTTGGGATCTCTACTATGACGAGAGGTGTGGCTACATGAACTTTACAATTATTCTTTCAGTTAAAGGGTCATTGTTGTGCTTTTACTTTTAATATTTCTTAGAAAGCCTTAGAATATGTTTCATCATGTTGTTCTTTGGCTTGCTGCTCTAGTAATCTTCATATAATATTTTACCTTAGCCATGATTGTAAATCATAATTCTTCGTCGAAGTATACCCAGTGAAGCTTTTTCTTTGTCATCTCCTTTCAAAGCTTTTCTTTATTGCCTTAGAATTTTTATGTTTTTCATGTTGTTTATGACTTGCTGCTCTAGTGAACCTCATATAATTTTTTATCATACCCTTGATTGTTAATCATACTCCTTCATTAAAGTATACTTTTTGAAGCTTTTCTTTATTGCCTCCTTTTGAAGCTTTTCTTTATTGCCTTAGAATTTCTATGTTCTATCATATTGTTTGACTTGCTGGTCTAGTGTACCTCATGTAATTTTTTTATCATAGCCAGGATTGTTAATCATACTCTGTCATCAAAGAATACCTTTTGAAGCTTTTTCTTTATTGACTCCTTTCAAAGCTTTTCTTTATTACCTTAGAATTTATATTTTCTATCATATTGTTTATGACTTGCTGGTCTAGTGAACCACATATATATATTTATCTTAATTCTTAGCTGGGATTGTTGATCATACTTCATCAAAGTATGCCTAGTGAAGCTTTTCTTTATTACCTCCTTTTGAAGTTAACTATAGACACACAGTCAACATATTGACATATTACGGTTTACTAGTTACTTTTAAGTTGAATTCCACCCCCTGTCTTTCTTTTCTAGTTACATTGTGTAAATCTAGCTGGAAAGTGACAACTTATCTATGTAAATCATGTTTTGTTACTATTTTCCCTTTTTGACAGTTGGGATTGATTATACGAGCTGCAACATCAGGCCATGTTCCACCATATGCATTTGTCATGGTAACAATGGGAAGCACTTCTGTTTTGCTTATTGGATGGAGAGCATTAATAGTAAGCATTTTCCCTGATGATACAAAAAAGAAGAATGATGTATATCGACGCGGCAGCCCATTTGAACTATTTGAGGTATTTGAACTTTTTCATTATTCCCCATGTTCATGAAACAATTTTAAGCTTTGATCTTATGCTTGCAAGATCTTTTGTAACACATTTGGTTATCTACTTTGGTTCTGAAACTGATAAATAATCTTAAAATTAGCAATGACCTTCTATATGATGGGACATACGTCATTCTAGAGCTTTCCATCTTTTTTCTTTGTTCATTTTGGGTTTCAGGAAAATACTGAACCAAGGCGATATATATTTTGTTTTGAATAGGAAATACCTCAAATCAAATCCAAACTGAAATGAGACCATTTTTTGTCATTAGTCTTCTTTGATTATGAACTCAGACAGAATGTTTTCAACTCCTGTTATCTAAATTTCAAGGATATACTCCTTTAGTATGGTCTTAAGTGCAATAGTTTTACAAATTGAATTTACCATATTTACCTTTGAGTTGGTAGTACGCTTCTGCTCATTCATGAAAAACACATTCTAAACTGAGATGTGATTACTACTTTAATTTTGCAGTTGCTCACATCATTGGTACGAAGATGGTGATACCCGGCAACCACCATGAGGTTGATCCCGTAAGTCATCAATTTTTACAATCTTCTTGTATACATTTTGTACTAATCTGATGTAGTTCCAAGCTTCAACATTGTAGCACGATGATACAGTCCTGTGAATATTTGTGGTAATCGTCATTAAAAGTGTAATAATAGTTCTATTAATGGAGAGTGTACAAACTCCCAGAACTGCTACCTTGCACTTGCATTATCATTTGTAAATCGGCTTTTCTTTTAAATGAATGTAGCAATATGATCATCTTTCCATCCCCGCAGTTGACAAGCAATAAGAAATAACCAAGTTGGATGGTGATGCTACTATTGTTGTTTATTGAGTGAGAGAGAACCATGTGTGAATACAAGCGAGTAGCCTCCTTTTGGTTGAGCAAAAAAGTAAAAAAATAAATAAAACAAATAAAAAACAAACAAAAAACACTTAGGTCATTCTATATTGTTTTAGTTGTGCAAAAAAGTTTTTTTTAAAAAAAATACACTTTAGGTCATTCTTTGTTGTTTTAGTTGTGCAATGCACAGATATGTCTACCACCGAGAGTCATATTGATGTTTTCCACCTTTTTTTCAATTTACTTCTCCAATAGAAGACTAATACTACTGTTAACTGCTGAGGAATGTTTCTCTGATTGCATGCTTTATATGTGCATGATAGTATAGGAATTGCATTGAAAATCTGCTTATTGCCCCAAGTCTAGTGCCTGCATTGCTGGATACATATAGAGTGGGACTTTTTAAAGTTGAATGTTTCTGGTATTCGATTGTTTCGAGTTAATGGTAGGAATTTAACTATACTACACACTGTGTGTTGTTTCTTAATGCCATGATGGTTGAAAATGTGAAGCCTTTGAGGATATTGTTAGAGGGCTTTATCTTTTTGTTTAATGTTGTTGTAGGTTCCATACTGATTCAGATCATTGAGACATTCATAAGAGTTTATAACTACATGTATTGGTGGGACATTCATCGACATCTCTAACAAATGCCAGTTAAAAGTTTTTGTTGTGTAATGAAACCACTAATGAGGGAATTATAGACAAACCAAAACATCATTTGTTAATTGATCCAGTTGCAGTTGGATCCTGTAAATTAAGAGTAAAAAAAGAGGCTTTGTCTGCATGAGGAAAAAAAGATATATCCACCATGTGTTTCAAAGGGAGATTCATCAGCACATATGCATTAGGCAAACTTTGATGGATTTGACAAGGCCTTTTTCAGGTAGCAAATAGCATATAGGCAATATGGGTTTGGATAGGGATAATTTCATCGGCTATGGTGGTAAATACAATAGAGGAGTCAGTGAGTAGAGTCTATAACATCTTTAAAAGATAAGCCGTCACATTGAAAAGGCCGTCTTATTTGGATACTTTGCTTCATGAGGAGTCCCATCAACATTAGAATATGTTATACATGACGAAAACCAGTGGGTTTTTTCATTGATTTTCTTTTGTTTTTTCTCTCTAGGCAACTAATGGCTCGGCCCCAGACCCTCTTTGGGTATTTTTCTTTGACCATAATTCGTTTCTTGATGTTGTATTTGGTGAACCCATCAGCTTATCACATCATCGTTCGGTGTTATGACTTTTGACCCTCCACCATCTCCATTACCATCCACTTAATTACACTGTAATAAGTTATATTAACCCCTTTTTTTAATACAAGAAATGCACTTTCATCTTCAATGCAAGTTTCCTTATTTCTACTTGGAACTGTTCTCTTGAATATCCTTTTATTGAGTGTTTCTCTTTTGACCGATTCTTTTCAATTCAGCTTAAGTTTGCTTGCTAATTACATAGAAATAAAAGGGTATCAAAATCACTAACTCATAATGAGCTTGTAGACGTAGAATGAAAGTTTTGTATTAAAAATTAAATTACATTTTATTTTATTTTTTACTAAAAACAGGAGCAATCATGCATGTTGGATTAATGAACAAAACGGTCTTCCTGTTAAAAATATCATTCATTTTTACTCTTAAAAATTTATGTACTTTAATATAAGGTACACATAAAATGTCAAATAAAATTATCTGATTATTCTGTTAATTACATCATTTTTTTATAGTAAAAATAGATGAAATATTTAACAAAAATATCAGTTTACTCTTAAATTTAACATTTAAAGATTAATTTATTTATTTTTTTAATAAATGTGGGTAAAATAAAACGTACTTCTATAATATTTTTGACTAGTGAACGAGTAGTAATTACTTTGATATGTTCTTAGTATGGTTTTGAGTTCTCATCTTGGGGATGAAAAAACATATTGAGAAAGCTTGCTCATCAAAAGCTCGACGCTAGACCTAGTCGAAGCTCTGGTGGCTATTAAACATAGGGTGTTAGAGAAAAAGGAAAGGGTACCGAATCCAAAATCCAACAAGTAAGTTGGAGAAGATAGGGGGGTGGGGGGAAGAAGTGGAAAAAACTAATAGCAATGGACAAAAGAGAGAGCTCCTAGCTTTAATTGACGATTAACTATGATCACGTGAAGAAGTTTTGAAATACTATGAAAAAAAAGGGGAGGATGCTTTCCTTTTCTTCACATTCCTTGCAAGTCAAAAACATGTTTGGTCTTAAAAAACCAACATTCACTACAAAAAGAAACATCCTTCATAGTTTTTCTGCCATTAACAAGCAGAAAGAGAGAGTAAAGAAATGAGGTAACATTTCAAAACCCATACACCATTCAGAACAACAACATTAAAGGCACATGTGGGACTTATGAGGTATCTTGGAGAAGTTACTGCTGAAAAAGGAAGCCCCACATCCCCCATCCCCCATCCACAATTCTTTATTTCTCTTGTTTTTTATTTTGGAATTCTTCCATACCAAAAGTTATTAATTACCCCTTCCCTTCTTTTTTCACTCTTTTGGCAATTAATAGAGCATGGAGAGGATGTCTTTAGGATATGGCTTGTTTAATTGAATTGTTTTGCTTGATTGAGGATTATAAATGATGACGTGTCTTCTGTTTTGTTTAGGTAAAAGCTAGGTTGACAAAAAGAAGGAGCTAGTGGTCTATTTTTAAATATACATCAATGCTAAGCTGTCCCTCAACTTGCTTATCCCTCAAAAACCCCTCCTGAGGAAACAAAGAAAAGAAGGAGAGAGAATCTAAGTTGATTATGACATGACATATGGACTTGGATCTTTGATATGTCACCACTGGTTTTTTTCAAAGGAAAGCTATAAAGCAAGTGACAAATAGGGAAAAGTGTGTAGGGAGGTAAGGGTTTAAAAACAACTTTAAATTGTCAGGTTTGCAAAAGGGTCCTCTTAATTAAGCCATGTAGAAGGATACATATGAGAGAGAGAGGTATGGGATATTTAGCAGCTAAAATAAACAGCTAGCGAGTTACTGAGTCACAGCTGTTGCTGTCCTTGTGAAAATTTGGGGTATATCAATCCATCTATCTCTTAATCTCACTTTCCTTTTTCCTCCGTTGGCCCCTCTTATTGGCCATCGGCTCTTGTTGTGGATCTTTCATTAGATTTTGTTTGGATTTTGTGTGTTCTCACGTGATTCTCATAACTCCCTTTCCCCACATTCAAGTCTCAAAGTCTCTCAGCTACACCACCTCTTCCTCAGACAGGGTTTTGCAGCACTAGTTCAATAAGTTTTTGTCTAAATTCCCACAGAAAACCATTAATAAATGCATGAATTTCTCTCAATTATCCTTGGGATTTTGGTTCGTCCCTAGAAGGGTTTTTCCTTTTCTCCCTAATGAACCTACATGGACCAACAACTACCAAGCAAACAGCTCAAAGCTCAAAGCTGGAAGCAGCCTGTCTTCCATATGTTGTTTTAAACATTTTGGTCAAATATGTTTTGGTCCTTCTACTGTATTTAAATTGTAGGCTCAGCCCTTTGGTCTCTACTCTTATAATCTGATTCGTTAATCCAAATAATTAACTACTCTGGTTTAACTGCTAATATGAAACTTTCTTAAGAATCCATGTCAACATTAGCATTTTAAACGGAATAGTTAAAGGTGATAATTATTTAATCCGATTCATCATAATTTAATCAAATATTTCCAGATGCTACTTCGCTTGCCTTGTCTTGTCTCTGAGTCCACACTAATATTCTCTATGCATTATCTCTATTCTATAGGAGCTAAGCTGAGGGAAAACTCATGTTTATGCATATTATTTTTTCTAATTGATGGTTGCTCCAGATCAAGTCTTTGCCCATGGATTTTGCTGAAAGCCGGTTCTGCAGAGAATTAGAACCACATGATCTGGTTATGATTACTACTTAGTACAGCTATTTTAGTAACTTGATGCAGTATAATTGTGGTTTTTTTTATTTCTTTGACTAATTGGGTTTCATGTTTTGATAAATTTTTTGTTTTCTTTTTATTTTTTATCATAACTTTTAAATGAAAATTCGAGACCGGATTAAATTACTTTTTTATTATTATTAATAAAGGATTAATTTGATCTAACTCATAATTCAAGAACTTTTTATGCATGTTCACCTTTAAAAAAAGCATTTAACTCTATCTTTTGCACGTTGAGTAGCTAAAGAGTATAATGTCTTTTAAAATTTCGGATTCAAATTTTACAAACTAAGAAAACAATTATTAAAGAAACTTTATCTTAACTCTTCGCTCGGAAATCGGATTCGAGATTCAATATGATTATCGAATACTGAAACTTGTAAGAGATTGAATTGTTTCCTCGGTTTCAAATTCTCTATGTCACAAAGTCCATATTATCCTTCGAAAACACAATGAAAAATGGACTGACTCCCACTGAGGATAAAAACATTTTCTAATGCAAACTGTTTTCTACTGTTTTTGTCTTTTGAAACAGTGATTTCTTTTTTTCGCCTTTTACTGCAGATTGTAAGGTCCACATCTCTGACTAAAATACAAACCCTGCATGCATATTCAACAATGGGACAAAATTGGTTCCTCTTATTGTTTGCTTTTTTTGTTGATTCTTTCCCTTAAATATATATACAATACATATATTTATATATTACATTACATTTACAATTTTCTCATCCATTTCACTTAAATTAAGCCTTTGATAATGGAGAAGATTAACATGTGTTTCTGCTAGTTCTCTACTGTTCAATAATGGACTTCAATATCTGTGTGTATATATTTGCTTATTTCTTCCATTATATATATATATAATTGTGTAAATCTAGGTTTTGACTTTTGCTTCTTTCCTATTTTCCTAGCAGATTGGTATTTGTTCATGGTATTCTTGTTCGTTAAAATTTTACATGTACATTTCTTTGAAGCATTTAAAGGTATTTGTTCATGGTATTCTGCCTAAAAGCATCCATGTTTTGTTGCATATTCAAATATAGGTATAAACATACAAAGCCATGGACCATGGGTGAGGCGGGGTTGAAGATGATGGTCTAGCTATGCTTCTATATAACTTGGAGTTATTTGAAGCATCACCTTTTAAATACATTAAGGGGTAAGTACACCTATAGTTATTAAACTATGAATAAGTTTACGTTTTAGTCACTCAATTTTAAAAATTTATAAAATGATTTTTGAAGTATTCAAAAGTTTTTATGTAAGTCACCGGACTGTTTAATTATTGATGTATGACCTTCTTTGTTTCCACCGCCTACACTAATCGAAAGTTCACATTCCCCTTTTCTTCTATGCTTTTTATTTTTTATTTTTATGAAACAATTTTTTATGTTACGAAAGTGTGAATCAAAATTTAAACTACTTTTTTTTTCGATATCTGACACTGATCGTCAAATCAACTTAGATCTAAAGTATGTTCTACCCGCCAATAGATATAAATCCACCGAATCGATCATTAAATTGTCGCTTGGAATTAACTAGCTAAACTTAAATGAAAAAATTAGTGACTTTTGAAAGTTGAATGGCTTTGAGTGTAATTTACCCGAACAGCAACTACCAACAACCCTACCACAATTGCTTCTCACTGAAAAGTTTGGTGGAAAATGAAAGTGAATTTATAAGAGAGAGTGGAGGCAGCTCTTTGCCAAAGGGCCCAAAGCCATTCACTAATTCATCAACATTTAAAGAAAGAGGAAAAGAAAGTTGAGTGCTTTGTATATATATATATTGTTTTCATGGAGATGTGTGGGTGTTGATGGATTCACTCATGATTGCAATATAATCAAAAGAATCAATCACTCATCTTTCCCTCCCACCTCTGTGCTCACAACTCAAGCAACTCAGTCTTTCATTGAAGGGTTTCAAACCAAAATGATTTACATTTGAATATCTGTCTCCATGATTACCCCTTCTTCATGCACCTCTCCATGCATGAAAGCATCCCCCACTTTCTCTTTGCTGCTTTTTATTTTTTTAAAATTTAACTTAGATAAAATTTAAAGAAAAGAAAGTTATTTATTCTATATTTTCAAAATCAGACTGATAAAGAATTGAATTTATTGATACACAAATCGTAATCGAATCGATTAAATTAATAATTAAATTAAATTTTTATTTTATTTTTAAAATAATTTATTCAAAAATTTTTACCCATAAACTAAAATTCAAAATTTTACTTGAAATGCATAAAATTCATTACTACTATTCAACTCAAAACTTTAAATAGATAAACACTTGCTTTGTTTTTCTTTAGCCACTCCAAGAAATTCAAAAGGAAAGGTTGACCATCAAAAAGGGTAAAAAAAAGAAAGTAACCCATTAATTAAAATTCAGCAACAAAAAAAAAAAACTAAAGTTGATGGATAATATTGTTTAATTTTGCCTAATTCATGACCTTAATTAATAAATTAAAAAACTATTACTATGAACTCTATACGATGACATGATAGTCAGGATTTTAATCATTCTAGGTGTGATTTTAGTTTGAGTCGCACTAATCGTGTTTATTTTTCGGACTTTACTCTGTTCTTATAATTCACCAAAAATAATATACTACTATAGCTATTCAGGAAAGTCCTCGTCTTTTATTTTAGATTGCATTTCGATTTTCTTATTGAAAAAGTATAATAAAATTAACCCTCAATATTTATACATTTATTTAATTTGATCTTACTATTTTATTTGGAGCAAATTGGCTCTAACATTTTATTATTGATGTAGCATTATTTTGTTTTATTTAACATCAATAAAGAATTTAAAACATGGAAATTTTATAATTACAAAAGTTATTAGAAAAATGTAAAAAAAAAAAAAAATTATAAATGATTTTCACATTTTCAATAAAAAATTAAAAATTATTTTAATATATTAATATTTAAAATTTTCCAAAAATCATATAAAAAATTGTTTTAATTTTTCTTCTATTCAAGTCCAATCCAACTAAAAGTAGAAGAAGAATTTTATGTTCATATAAGAAAAAAATTATTCATACCACCATTTTCTCCTAAAAGGGAAGCCATGCCACTTGATTCTTTAATTATTACATGGACAAATGCAACAATTTCATAAATTTCCAGGCAAACTCTTAAGTTTATAGTAGCAGAATTACAATAACTTATCTTGATTGATATGAATATTGTTATTAATTTTTAAAAAGATATAAGTTTGAGTATGTTAAATTTTATAATTTTCATGAAAATAAATCTACCTTAATTTTCATCTTTAAGAAAACTAGTATTAGTTTGCACCTAATATTCGAAAAACCAAAATAATACTCTAAAAAACAACTAAAGGCTGGATTTGATTTATTAAAAAAATTGGATTATATAGCAAAAATTTTAAAAAGAATAATAAAACCTTGAAGATTTAAAAAAAATCATAATTTTTGGAAAAAAAATAAAGTTCTTTTGCATTTTTTTTTTTTTTAATTAATATTTTTATTGAATTTTGAAAAACTTTTATTATTTTCTGAAATTTTACATATATATATATATATATTTTTTTTTAATTTTGAGAGCTTTTTACATAAATTTTAGAGTTGTAAAGTTTATTTTATGATTTTTTTTTGTAATTTTTAATAATTTTTAAATTATTTGTTAATATAATATACAAGATAAACGCGAACAATGACAGAAAAAGAGTCAATTTGCTCCAAATAAAAGAGTAGAGGTTAAACTGAATAAAAATATAAAAATTAAAAGATAAATTTATTATTATATCTTATATTAGAACACCAAAACTGGCACGATGTTAATGGGGATAGCATTTTGCCGATTCATTAAGAAATCATCAAAATTGTGTTTGGGGTAATAATCAAGACAATTATTCTCAAGTTATACCATTTAGATCACCAAGTTTCTCTCATATCAATTACAATCTCACAAGTAACCTTACGCAAAGGACTCATCACGATCTGATCTATATAAAATACGAAACTTGAATTGCATTGAAACACTTTTAGTCAATGTAATTTTTAAATTTTAAAATTTTAGTCCTCACCGAACGATTATTGTTAATTCATTACGTTTTGCTATTTCAAATGCGTCAAAAATATTATCGTGTATGTAATGTCATGTTAGCTTGTTGTTTTCACATAATACTCACTAAAAATTTAGTTAATGGATTAACGGCATTCATTTGTATCAATATTGAAATTTAAAAAAAAAAATTTAGAATGATCAAATTAGATAACATGGACCAAATATACAATTGTTTGCATTGTACAAGACCAACAATTGAGTTTAACTAAACAAATTTAACTGCTTTTAGTAAGGTCAGGATTAAAATTTCAAAATTTAAAAAATATAAGTACTAAAATTGATCGATTAACAAAATATAAAGACTAAATTAACAACTTTTGCAAAATATAATAACTAATAGCAGAATTCACCATAAAAAAAAAACAAATGAGATATGCTACTTTTAGGATTTTGGATTAAAGTTCTATTTAAGATATTTGTGTACAATTTACAAAATAACATTTTTAGATGAAAGAAAGGGAAGAGGATTATAATTTTTTTTCCGTAAATTATAAAAAGAAGATAAAATTTTATTAACAATACAATTAACATGGCTCGAACTTCAATCATACTTGGAAAAGACACACGATGATCAAAAAAATTACAGTTTAATAAGAAATATAGAACACCAGTTGAAGTTTTTTTATTATTTAATTTAATATTTTAATTAAAAATGGGGTCCATTTGCTCATCATTTCAGGAATATTTCAAGTTTACTAGTGTCCCACATCCCACTTTTGGTCTGAAGCAGGTATTGACTATCAATTTTCTTCAATTAAAAAATTAAAACAAGATTTTAACTAAATTTATAATAAATTAAAATCCTTTCATAAATATATTTGTTTGCTCCCTTTTACCTATAAAACGTGTTTATTATAAAGTCATTATCTAAATTTCAAAATAAAAGATAAACAGAAAAGAGTCGATTGAGTATTCACTCGATTAATATTGGGATTATTATTAATGTAAGAAAACATGGATTTAAATGTATTAAAACGTATTATTTTCATATTTAAGAGTTTGACAGAGAGTACGGATAGTTCTAAATATTATATAAAAAAACAAAATAATAATAAAAACTTATAGTGAGATTAATATTAAAAAATTAACATGAGATAGCATTAATATTAAACTTATATTTTTTTGGATAGATTAAGCATATATACTATTTTTTCTTTAATTGGTTAAATAGGTTATTTTTTTGAAGAGTTAAAGAAATATATTGATTTTAAAAAGTGTGTCTAGCTGGACGTATTTTTCAGTATAGTTGACAGAAAAACTCATCTAGTTGAGTGAACTTTCGATACAATTGTCAGGAAAATTCATCCAATTGAGCGAGCTTTTCGCACATTAAACAAAAAAATGCATTCAACTGGATGCTTTTTTTTTTAATTTTCAAAAAATACTTATAATTAAATACGCTTTCACACACTCTTTTTAAAATCGATACGTTTCCTTAAATATCAAAAAAGACAGCCTATTTGATGAATTAGTCGATCTTATTTCTCTTTCTCATTGTAAAAATAAATAAATTTTACATTAAATTATGTAATTAAAAAAAAAAAAAGTTGGTGTTTCCCTGTCACCCTAGCATCACAGCCAAGTCCATTACTGTCAGATGAAAAAAGCACAAATTCAGCAGAGGTCACGTCAGATGACCCACTCAAATACGCCTTTCATTTATCAAAATAAAAGATCTTACGGCGGGTGAAAGGCTGTGACCTAGTAGTAGTCACAGTTAGAAATATCCAAATATATTTGAGACTTCTAAATGTTAATACTAATTTGGGTTAATACATCCTTTCATACTTGAATTTAGATTTAATATTCAATTTGATATTTGAGTTTGATTTTGATATTTAATTTTGTACGCAGATCAAAAGATATCATATAACTTAATGAATATTTTACATGTTTGCTTTTATGAAAACCGTATGAACTTAATTGAAATAAAAAAAACTTATGTATCAAATTAAAAAAAAACCAAATACCCAAATAAATATTAAAACCAAAATAAAGTGCCAAATTGAAACAAAAAAACCTAAATAACTTTTGATATAGGTATGAATATATCTTAATTACCAATCTGATAATGTTCTATAATGATTAATTTTGATTATAATTATCTAAATATTTTTTTACTGCAATCATAAGTGTGACTAGAGAACTTACATACATTATATTAGAATATATATGATTTATAATTTAATTTAATGATAATTAAAATTTTTTATAACTAAATAACTTTTTATGATTTTAATTAAAAAAACTGATATAAAGATAAAATGACTGATAAACATTATTTATAATTCGAGTTTATTTAAACAAAATATATTGGTTTTTTTCAATTTCGATTTTAAGTAAATTGATTCTTTAAAAAAAGTAGAGTAATTTAATTTATGTTAATTTCGAAAATAAACAATTAAAGGACAATTAATTATGATATTAATATTTTTTTGTCAATTATATATAATTTTGATGGGTATAATCACAAATTTAACATTCAAACTTTATACATTCAGATAA
Source organism: Kokia cookei (assembly GCA_039519145.1). NCBI lineage: Eukaryota > Viridiplantae > Streptophyta > Magnoliopsida > Malvales > Malvaceae > Kokia > Kokia cookei. The sequence continues at coordinate 1,945,129 of CM076903.1, forward strand.
TATTTCTTAATTTAATAAATTTAGCCTCTGACATTTGTGTAATTGTGTAAATATTGAGGTTAAATTTATTGATCTTTTTAAAATTAAGATCAGTTTGACAAAATATATAAATATCAACAACTAATTTATTATTATACCAATTAAAATTACGTACAATCGATAAAAATATTAACGTCGTGATTAATTATCCTTAACCGCTGACTTTAAAAATAGATAAAATTAGATTACTTCAATTGTTTTGAAAGTGATTAATTTGCTCAATTTTGAAATCAATAGAGATTGGAGAGGGGCTTTTGCCAAATATATGTAAATGAAAGTTGGGAACGAATAGAGTATTTTGGAGGTTTTTATATTAAGAGTCGGTTTGACTCTTAGTATAGGAGCATTGATAGTATTTTTTTGAATAATCTCGTTATAAATTTTAATAATAATTTACTCTTTCTGACACAATACATAAAACTATTCATAATTCCTTCTAGTTTATAAATTGAAAAAAAATACGTTTCAGCATCATCGAACTCATGTCTTTATACATTGATAATAATATCTATATGTTAGAATAATAATATTTAATTTTAATATTATTTAATAAGTCAGGAAAAGAAAAAAACATATATAGATTTTAAATTGGATCCTCTTTTGAATTTGCAGGTTGTTTACAGTACTGTGAATATGAAGTGACTGGATAGGCAGTGTCCTGCACGTCAAATCTATCACCCCCCCCTCTGTGAACTGTAAAATATTAAAGCAAAATCCCAGACCCCTCTCTCTCCTCTATCTCACTTCCCCCCTCTAATATTTTAAACCGTCTCTCATTAAGTTTATAATTAAATTATTTCTGGGTTTTTCTTGTTTTTTCATTAAAAAACTGAAGCAAACAACGTTTTCGGGTTTCTTCTGTTTGTTTCTGGGTTTTTTTGTAGGGTTTATTAAGAGTGTGTGTGTTGTGTTTTGAAAAAACAAAAAACAAAAAGAAAACAAAGGTAAGGGGACGTGGTCGTCTTTCTAATATATATGTACACAGATCCCTATGGAATAAAAGGGACACCTCTCCCTCTTCTCTTCCAACATTGCTTTGCTTGAAATTTTAGTTCTTTTTGTTTAGTTTTAAAAGAAAGACAAAGTGAGAGAAGGAAAGAGAAGGGATTGAATGAAAAAAAATGTGAGTTTTTCTTTTCTGTTTACTAGACAACAAAAGACCCAAGTTTTCTCAGATGGGGAAACAAGCAAAAATAGATTTGGGGTATGATTAGTTTTTTTTTTTTTAATATTTCACCTTCAATGATTGAGTTTTGCTTTGCAGCTTGGGGGGTTGTAAATATATAAGTGATATACAAGTGTGTGAAAGAAAGAACAAAAGTTAGAGAAATAAGATGAAGACTTTGAGTGACAATGGCAGTGGTAGTAATAATAACTGGTTGGGGTTTTCTCTTTCACCTCATATGAAAATGGAGGTAACTAATGATCCTCATCACCGTCATGATCATCATCATCATTTTCATCATCATAGTCAAGCTTCTGCGGCTGGTACTGCTGTTAATGTTGTTCCTACAAGCTTCTATGGTTCTGGTATTTGTTTTGGTGTTGGTGAAAGTGAAGGCTTTCATGCTCCTCCTCTATCTGTTATGCCTCTTAAATCAGACGGTTCTCTTTGTATCATGGAAGCTCTAAGTAGATCACAATCTGAAGGTATATATCTTCATTTTTCTGTTTTTTTTTTTTTTGGCATTTTTAGTTTGTTTTGTACTATATATTAAAACCCTTTTTTTTATATTAAGGGATTGTACCAACTTCATCTCCAAAACTAGAGGACTTTCTAGGTGGTGCAACAATGGAAACTCATCAATATGGAAGCCATGAGAGGGAAACAATGGCTTTAAGCTTAGATAGTATGTACTATCATCAAAATGCAGATCATGAAACCCACTTTGCTGTTCAAACACATCCATACTATTCAGGTCTGGCTTTACAAGGCATGTATCAATCACCATCGTTGGAAGAAGAAGCTAAAGATGGTCAACTTGCAGACTGTGATACAATGCCATGTTTTAAAAACTGGGTAGCTAGGCAACAATACTCTACTCATAGTTCACTTGAACAGCAAATGACAACTAGTATAATTGATGATGGAGAAGGTTCAGTACCTCCAATAGGTTGTGGGGATTTACAGTCATTAAGCTTATCAATGAGTCCTGGTTCTCATTCAAGTTGTGTTACAGCTCAAAGACAGATCTCACCTACTGCCACTACTGAATGTGTGGCCATTGAAACAAAGAAGAGAGGGCCTGGTAAAGTGAGTCAAAAGCAAACTGTTCATAGGAAGTCCATTGACACATTTGGACAAAGAACATCTCAGTATAGAGGTGTTACAAGGTCTGTTCATTCATGTTCTTGTTTTTCCACAGTTTGTTTAGTGTTTTTCTTACATTATTATATTCTGAAATGGTTTTTTTTTCCCTCCAGACATAGATGGACAGGTAGATATGAAGCTCATCTATGGGATAACAGTTGCAAGAAAGAAGGGCAAACAAGGAAAGGAAGGCAAGGTTAGTGTCCTCAAAAGCTAAAAGCCAAAAAATACAGTATCCATTTGGAAGTATTCCTTCTTTTGACTGCAATTCATGGTCCATCTGTCTTTAATGACCTGACTTGTGTTAATTAATTCCTTCTTGTCATGTTGGTGCTTCTCATGGATGCCGTTTCAATCAACTCATACAATATTCAGTTTATCTTGGTAAGCTTTCTCTTTAATCAGTATTGAAATTAATAAATCTTGTTTTAAATCTTTGTTAATCTCTAGTTTTTCAAATCCTCAGGGGGTTATGATATGGAAGAGAAAGCTGCTAGGGCTTATGATCTTGCTGCTCTTAAATATTGGGGTCCCTCCACTCATATAAATTTCCCAGTAAGGCAACAACTTTTGTTTGATCATTTTAACAAAGAATACCATATGATTGATTAAGATTCTATTGATTTTGGGTCTTTACAGCTTGAAAATTATAGAGAAGAATTAGAGGAAATGAAGAACATGAACCGCCAAGAATATGTTGCTCATCTAAGAAGGAAAAGTAGTGGATTTTCTAGAGGGGCTTCAATTTACAGAGGAGTAACAAGGTTAGTATATTGAAACTCATCAACCCTTTTTTATTATTTTTGTACGATTTCATATATTGATTCCTTTATATATGCATGTATATATATATAGACATCATCAGCATGGAAGATGGCAAGCTCGCATTGGAAGAGTTGCAGGAAACAAGGATCTTTATCTTGGAACATTTAGTAAGTTATTTTTATTTGAATCTCTTGCATGACCTAAAGAACTTTTTAAAGTGTTCATTTTTATGGCATATATAGTGGTATGCTTTTTTGTAAGGCTGATATGATGACAGTTTGCTTTAAAAACTGTACAATATTCTGATTTCAGTCTCAATGAACTTTTTTAAAGGCTGTTTTTTTAGGCACCCAAGATGGGAAAATTCTTAATCAAAAGCTTCCGTTTTTTTTTTTTTTTTTTGTTTATTAATGGTTCAATCTTCATTTTAGGCACTCAAGAGGAAGCAGCTGAAGCATATGATATTGCTGCTATTAAGTTTCGAGGTGTTAATGCGGTGACCAACTTCGACATTACGAGATATGATGTTGAAAGGATTATGGCCAGTAGTACTCTCCTTGCCGGTGAGTTAGCTAGGCGAAACAAAGAGATGGATTCTAACAATGATACTATCGAAACCAACGGAGAGACCATTCAACATGGCCTTGTTTCACAGCAACAACTGACTGTTTGTGCTGCTGAGTCTCTTGAACCGAAGACTGCAAGTACCGGAAACTATCGAAACCCGAGTTTCTCCACGGCTTTACAAGATCTAATTGGAGTTGATTTAGTGAGTTCTACACAAGCAATGGTGGACGAATCATGTAAGCTAGGGACTCACTATTCCAACCCATCGTCGTTGGTAACCAGTGTAAGCAACTCAAGAGATGGTAGCCCCGATAAAACAGGCTCAACAATGGTTTTCGCCAAACCACCCTTGGCATCCAAGTTCATTACTCCAACTAATGGCGTTAATTGGTTCCCATCATCAACAGCAACTCAACTAAGGCCAGCTACTGCCATTTCAATGGCTCACTTACCCCTTTTTGCTGCTTGGAATGACACTTAGAAACCCTTTTTTTTCTCCTATTACTGAAAGAAACACATGAAAGTTTTGCATGAAGAAAACCAGTGGGAGTTGGTGGAGAAAAGGCATAGTCTTGATTATGTCTACTAAAAGTGCAGTTAATGGGAGGGAATTTGGGATCAATGACAAGACAATGGTGGGGGACCTAATCGTAGGAAACTTTTTTTTTTTCCTTTTTATCAAGCTGTAATCTTTTGGCTTCATATTAGAATATGAAGATTTTACAAAATGGAGGGAAAGCGTGGGATTAAGTTGATATGGGGGCCTTAATGATTATATTCCATGAAATGATGTAATTCAATGTTTCAATGGTTGTTATATAATTGAATCTACTTTTCGACTCTTTTTTTTTATTCGTAGTTGCTGCCAAGTACAAAACCAGCTCAATGTTTCCCAATAATGCAAAAAAAGTTGAGCTTACTTTGAACACTAAGTCCTTGCATTAACACCATTATGTCAATAAAGGGTGCAAGATATTCTCACAAGGAAACGCTATAACAAAGCTTCATATTATAAGATTTAATGCTCATAATTAGTTATGACTTTGTCTGCAACTATATATATATATATATATATATAGGTTAAATTATTATTTGAAGTATTAATTTTACAATTTTTTTCTCATTGGGGTCTAAATTTTTTTCTTTGGGTTCAAGTTAAGTTTTGAACTTGATAACTGTTCTCACGTTAGAGTTTGAATTAGGAAATTGCTCGTAGTGAGGACTAAACATGATAATTGTTTTCACATTGGAACTTGAATTTTAAGGTTTTAAATACGAACTTCGAAAAAAATTCAAGCAAGCCTTGATGTAAAAAAAGTTATCAATTTAGGCCCTAAAAATGGGTTTATACCGGTATGTATTTATATACCAAGTATGTAAAGGTGCTTCAACTTTTTCTTCTTAATTCCATATGATGTAAACTAAAGATTAATAAAAAGGGATCCCATATCTTGGTGTGGACTATGGAAAAGGAGAAGATGGCATGGAATGTGTGTAAATTGAGAGATTTATATCATATCCCACATTTTCTGCTACTTTGTTTCATGTCTGAGGTGGATAGCAATCTTCAAGTTTTAGAATTGTTAAAAGGTTGACAATGAGGAATATGTGCCGTAAAAGCTGGATTTTTGAAGAACTCTATCCACATTTATTATTTTTAACTACAAAAAGTTTATAGTTTAGACAACATCCAAGAAATTATCCACTTCAAACTGTCGTTACTTGTTCCAATCTATCTATTTACACTAATATCATAGGTATTCATCTATTTTTTTTCTTTCAAGAAATCATCAATTCATTTGATAAAAAGAGAGAAAATTATTAGGTAGGTCCTTTTATCTCGTAGTGTTAGAGTTTTGTGACTTGAATCCTGTTTGATCCGGTCTGAAAATTTCGATGTACAACGTATTTGTTAAAGAAATAAAATAGAGAAGCAAAATAGGATATCTGTGGGGGGTAAAGGACTGAACTCATCCACCACTAAACTCGACCGGGGGTATAGGAGTATACTTCATCTATTAATCATTGATTATAATGGAGTTGTTTAACCCTTAAAATGTGTGTAGTCAAAAACCTTTAGTATTGTTGTTTTCCAACATTAATGAATTTTTTCTCCTTTGCCCGTGGCTTTTCTTGATAAAGATTTTTCATGTAAAATCTACGTGTTTTTATTTTTTTTCTTATTGCTTTACGATCATTCTTATTGTTATTATCGACGTAGGATAGGGTCTCATTATCCAATAATATTATGTTATTTAAGGGTTGTACGCATTAAAGAATAAGCTCCATCAACACAACAAAAGTTTCAGCTTCAGCATTAATAGAACATTATGACACGTTGACAATTAACTCTGCCACAACTCAAGTGCAACATATCATGAGTGATTGCAAGTACTTAATACAATAAGAAAATCAATCTCGGATGGTCTAAAACGACGAGCATAGATCGACAAAGGAACCGAGCATCCACCAAATTAGAGGAGATGGCGACAAAATCAACCTTAAAATTACTTGCAAAAGTAAGACTAAAAAGTGTACTACAAGAGTAGACAAAAACTTCTAAAAGTGAAAATTTATTCAATAACGGAAAAACAAACAAAAAAAACATATAAAACAAAAGATAACAGGAGTCCAAACTAACTCATGAAATTATTTATTATTCTGAAACTATCAAAATAGAAACAGTTGAAAAAGTTAACAAAGAAATAAATCGCTAACCACATAATTATGTGGGTCTCGTGTATTAATTGCCAGTTCTTACGCAAACCAATCACATCTTGTTTGAAGTGATTGACGACGTATCCGATCACCAATATCCAAATGTAAACCACATATCGTTATCTCCGTCTCATTTGAAATACTTATGATTCAAATAAGAGATTGTTGAATAATTCATCAGCATTGTGTTTTGTTTAAGAATAAATAAATAAATAAATAAAGAACCTCAATAATGTCGAAATAAATACCAACCATAGAAAGGAATCATGTTGTAAGAAAGTAGTGTTTGGTTATTGCCAGTTGGTCTGAAGATATTGTCAATAATTTTTCGTGATTTACATTTGGATTTTGGCCAGAAACATGCCCTACACCCATTGCATCAGAAAGAAAATTTAATCTCCCTTTACTTTTTTGAAGAAAAGGGTTGAAAAAATACATGTCAAGAGGAATTAAATCAAAAAGTTTGATTAGACAAGAAAAAAAAAAAGACTAAGAAAAGTTCACTTTTTGTGTAAGATTTTGGGTCGGGTAAGAAAAATAAAAAATCAGCATTTGGTCTATTTATAAAATGTAAGTTAAAAGATTACGATTATCAAAATCGATATACAAAATAAATATTTTATATTTAAAACGGTGAAAATAAAGTTTTATTTCATAAATTGAAAAAATTAAAAACTAAATTTAAGTTATAAAATAAGTTGGGTATATTTTTTAAAATTAAGTATGAAATGTGATTAAACTGTTTAATAAATGTAATTTTTAAAATTTTAAAAGTAACGTATTTATAGGATAATGTTAGAAGAGGAAAAATAAAATAAAATAAAAATAATTGAATAAAGTTTTTATGTTAAGTGATAAGTTTTTTACATTTTTTTATTTTAAAAAAACTTATCATTTACTTTTTATTATGGATCAGGTGTTTAAAAATTAAATAACTGAAAATATTAATTTCAGTTGATTTAATTTTTTACTGTTTTACTAAAATAAGATCAAACTTAAAATTTCTAAATAAAATATTTTTTTTAAAAATTATTTATAAGAAATTTTTATGTAAAGCATTATTGATTAATATTTTTTATTTACTTAAAAAATATTTATAATTTTTTTTAAACTTTACTGAATAATATTAAAAACAATAAAATAAAGTTTATTTTGTCAAAATAAATCTAAAAATTATAAAGAAACTGTGAAACGAATGAAATCGATATAATTTTTAATTTAATTGAATTTGGGTGTGAATATCGAATTTCATCATAGATTCTTATCATATTTGTTTTTTTAATACAACACCTAGAATTACTCATAATCTTTTTCAACTCTTAAATAGGTAGATAATGCATCTTAATGCACTTAAATTCACATTGTATTGCATTGATAACAATGCTCATACCAATCGAATACGTGAATATTAAAATTTAAATGAGTAAAAAAAGGTGAGAGTAAAGGAGATTGATGGTCAAAAAGATTGGTATTCATCGTGGAGGAAAGTTTTATTTTTTTATGTAAAAATAGTGAAAATATAAGCATTATTGGGTGAAAGATTTCAAAAAAGACAAAAACCCTCTAAGTTCAGTCAACAAATATAATTACAAAGGGGTGATTGTTGATGACAGCTTGGGAGTGGTGGAAACGAAGTCTTAGGACACAACATTGGAAAAGTAATAATAATGCATTAATCTTAGTTGCACACGACCTGGATTCATCCCATTTTGCTTATTATCATCTTTCATTTCTATGTTTTTTTAATGATTTCTAGTTTTTATGTGTCAGACAGCATGTTTATCTTCGATAAAATTAAAAATAATGGTAGTGTTAAAATTAATTATTGTAACTGTGAAGTAAAAGATTTCATCCCATCCAAAATATATCTAAGTAATTATACCTTTATTATATAGTATTGTAAGCAAAATGCATTGATGGATCTAACGGTAGATTTAAAATTTCTTTCAAGTGTCGGAATTGAAGTATAATATTTTTTGTAAGGTTATAGTGTAATTTTATCTTGTATTAATTTATGATTTTTTCACTTTTAAAATAACTAAATAAGATTTTTATCTTATTTTTAGGAGTCAATGTATAATTTTACCATATAATAACTTTTAATTCTATCATTTATTAGGGGTTAATAGATAATTTTTCCATTTGAGGGGTAAGAAGGAATTCACCTCTGGGTGGACTCACTGCTTTTCTACTAGTATTAGTGTGTATTGTATCAAACTATTTCGTTGTATCATTTTGAATTTATTGGTATCTTTTAAAATATATTTAATATATGTATGAAAAATATTTGTAAATATCAAATGAATGATATTAAAAAATTTCAAATATGAAATATTCATATAGCACAGGTTAGAAATTTTATATATTTTAATGTTATTCATGCAAGGTAATGCACAATGTTGGAGTCAATGTGATAGGAATGGGGCAGAACGGGCCGATGCAATGTGTATGGACCGAATTTTCAATTAGTGCAAAGAAAGAAGTTGGTTGCATTGATTTATTATTAGAATAGTGCACACCAATTAAGATCGGTGCGAAATCAACTACATTGATCAATTTGCTTTTTTGAAGATTATAATTATTAATACATTACACATGCAAAAATATATTTGATCAGTTATAATATAGAATCAATTAAAATGAATTGGAATCAATCGAACCAAACCGAAAAGAATTAAACAAAACCCACACATGGAACATGCACAAATGAAAACTTGAACTTGAGTCCCAAGGACTTAAGATCTTTGTCTTAACCATTAAGTCAAAACACAATTATTTTATATATACATTTGCATATTAAACCAAAGTTTATATATAATTTTGAGAATTATCTTTTTTAGTTTAATTTTATTGTTAGTTATAGGGTTTGATTATGATGTTAATGCCTTGATAAAATTTAAGGTTTGATAATCATGAGGTAAGTGAGATGACAAGAGTCTCTTCTACCTTAATCAGTGATCGAGAGTTAGATCTTCGTTCTGGGTATAAAGCACCTTTAAAACTTATGGCCAATGCCTACCCCTTAGTGAACCTACAGAACATGAAAGATTAATCATTGGACTTATTTTAGTGGATACCTTGGGAAGCAAAAAAAAAAATGTTTAATCTTTATATTTTAATTTAATATAATTTGATTTTTCTAATGTTATTCATAAATTCATTTTTTGGTATCTTTTAAGTTTGTTTTACAATTCACGTTAAAGGTTCATGATTGTTCCTCTTAATAATGTCGTCCCCAAGGTTCAAATTCGTGTTCTCTTATTAAAAGTATAATGTGCGTTACCATTGCACCCAACACTGTTAATATAAACCCAAATTTATAACACCGTCCATTACTACTATTAAAGTGATAAATATTGGGCTAACATGCAAATTTATTATAGTTGAATAAGGTTGACTAGATTTTCACATAATTTTAATCGTGTGACAAAATAACAACAACAAAAATTCCACATCATCACTTTAACGATAAATAATAATATTATCAATTTAGATTTACTAATAACATTATATAAATAGAAAAATCAAAATTAACACTGAATCCCATATTCTAAATTAACAGAGTGATTAAAACTATGATTAAACCTCACATAATTGGTATGTAATATATATAAAGATTGACGAGATAATAAATATAAGGTTAAAATATGTCATAAATTTGTACTTTTCACAAATTCATAATTTAGTTTTTATATTTTTATTTATAAGGATTTAGCAGCTCTACTTTTTAGATTGATAAAAATTCATAATTAACTAGCAATATTAGTAATTAACTTTCATTAAATTAACCCTAAAACCTAAATTCAATCTCATCATCAGACTACATTTGACAAAGTTCAAACAATTTCACAATTAACACTAAATTTAATCTATTAACAAAATCATGAAAAACTGAAACCTAATAATATTAGCAATTACTTTTCATCAAATCAATCCTAAAACCCGAATTAAATATTAAAAAATTAACACTGTTACTTTTGGGTATCAAAATATATAATTTTTGCCAAATATAAATACCATATTAAACAAAAATATCAAACTCGAGTACCAAATAATATATTAAACGAAACCAAAATAAACATGAATCCCAAATTTCAGTGTCATTAAAACTATAAATAAACCTCATATAATATGTATTATATATAGAGAGAGACAAGAAATGGTCCCTTAAATATTGTTTGAGGACGTGGATGTAAATTTGTCCAAAAATTTCGAAAGGGAAAGGGTAATGGGATGTTGTGAATGGAGGCGGCTTGTTTCGTACAGGGAGACCTTAAAAGCAAGTGGCTCCTTTCGTCCAGCATCTGATTTCGACTTCTCCTTTTTTCACTTCAACATTTTCATGTGGCCATTTTGGACTGATATTATGACACCAAGTTTCAATCCTAATATAAAAGGTTTAATTATGGTTTTAGTCTCTCACTATCTTCAATTCTTTCATTTTAGTTTAGGGTTTCTTTTGTTTACTTTTACGATGTTATTAGTAGGTTTAAACTTATAATCTCATGACTTATATGAAGTGTTGGTTAAAGCTCTTGTCAGACACTGGTTTGACATGAGTTCAAACAGTGTTACTTTCATCCCCTATCCCAAATGTAAATTGATAATCTCATTAGTTGGTATTGCTAAAATGATTAACATAGAACTCTTTTCCTTTTAAATATTATTCGGTTGCATAATCATGACATTGTGAAAATCTAATCAATCATTGGGATGGCAAAAGGTTGAGATAGAACTCGATTTTTATATCTTTTACCTTGCTTCAAACTTTATCTTATTTAAAAATATTGCCCTGAACCGGAAATGGCTTCAATGATATTACCCCCATTATATTTTGAAATTTTAGATAATTGTCGAAACCATCCCTTTTTTGAAAAACGATGAGTTTCAAAAATTATTTTAAAATCAAAAAATAATAGGAGTCGTCACCAATCCTTTATTCGGTGTGATTGGATCACCATAAAACGTTTTTAAAAAATCGTTTTGAGAACACATAGTTCTACGAAATCCAGAAAAATAGGTTTGGGATTCGGTTACGCATGAGGAAGGATTAGCACCCTCATACGCCCAAAATTGGAACCGTATTGATTATTTCCGGGTCTTAATTTGTAACATTTAAAAGCTTGAATAAAGTTTAAAATACGATCCTCGAATGCATGAGTTGAATTTTAAAGAAATGGGGTTTGTTTGGAAATCCCGCTATCTCAAGGTGATCGAGGAAGAAAGTTATGTCCGGTGAGTTAGGACATGACATTTCAAGATCTAGAAATAACGAGCTTTCCTTTGTAAAACCTTTTTTAAATTTTTGAAAAAGGATATTCGATTATCTCGGTTTGAAGAAAGGTTGCACCTAGTAAGTTAAGGCGCAATATTTCAGAATCGAAGATAAGGAAACATTGCCTCGATTAAGGGTATTCGATTATTTCGATTTGAAGAAAAATTACGCCTAGTAAGTTAAGGCACAAATTTCCGAAACTCGAAATAAAAGAATATTACCTCGATTTTTTAAAACTTAAAAAAAAAAACAATTATGAAAACAAGCATGCGAGTTAAATATGAATAAGCAATTAATAGTGGATATTAAATAACATGAAGTAAGATAAAATAAGAAGATAAATTATTCACGAAAAATTAAAAAATAAGAAATACGAGTCTATAATAATTTAAAAATAAATGCAAATGTTGATGAGAAAGAAGAATGATGCAATCGGAGTTCAAAACAAGACTTTTTGGATACACGGGGGCAAAATGATAATTTTTGGAAGTAAAAAATGGGATTTTTGGAAGTTTTAGGGTCAAAAATGAGATTTTTAGAAGTTTTGAGGTTAAAAATGAGATTTTTGGAAGTTCGGGGGTAAAAATGGAATTTTTGGAAGTTTTAGGGTTAAAATGGGATTATTGGAAGTTCGAGGGTAAAAGTGGAATTTTTGGACAGTTTAGGGACCTTCGAGGTAATAAAACAAAAAACATGTGACACGTGGCAGCCCCTCTGGCATCTTGAAGTCAGAGGACTATTTTGAAAAACATGGAAAATTTATAGGGTAATTTTGTAATTAAAGCGAACCAAATTTAAGGGTTAAATTAAAACAAATTAGAAATAAAAGGGACCGTTTGCATAAATAAGCCAAAATAATGACACGTGGCAGTTTTTGGTGCTTTTAAAAGGACGAGGGGCTAAATTTAGAACTCGTGAAAACCATTGGGCCAATTTAAAATTAATTAAACATGTAAAAAGGACCTGATTGAAAATTTTAGAAAAAACGGAAGGATTGAATGCATAAATACCCCAACTTAAAAAACACGCGGATCCTAAGTCAAGTCGGGTCGGATTTCGAATAATAGCTCAGAACGGTGCCGTTTTAGGGCTGAAACTCAGCCCTCAGAACGACACCGTTCTGAGGGCCTTTAAATACCCATTTTCAGAGAAAAAAATTATTTCCTTCTGTCCTTTCAAAAAAAAAAAAACCAAAAAACCTCTCAAAAAAACCTCTCGTCCCTCCTTGGTCGGCCATGCTCCGGCCAGTCGGGCTGGTCGTCGTTCATCGCGCGTAGCCACCACACGCCTCGGTCTGCGGTCGCGCGTTATCGCGCGTCGCTGCCGCGCCTATTCACGCGCGTCGATCCGGCCGTATCTTCGTCGTTGCTCTTCCTCCCATGCGTCACGCGCCTCCGTCAAAGGTAAACCGTCCCTTTTTCTTCTGGTTTTCTTTTTTCCTTTTTAAAAAAAAATATATATATTTCTAAAAAAAATCTCTCTTTTTTTTAAAAACTAATTTTTATTAAACTTTCATTATTAACGTTTCGATTCCTTTCTTTTTTACCGAGCTATACGCGGCGAAGTACGGGGTTCCAACGAAGGCTTCGACGCGAGCTCCAACGATGGGACGCGAGTCAGGGAAGTGCTTTCTGACCCTCTGTTTTCCTTTTTTTGTTATTAATGAAATTATTAATTATTATTATTAATGCCTTTATTAATAATAATAATTTTATTAATACCTATTAATGCCAATATTTATTACCAACGCTCCTTTTCATTATTAACTCATTTATTAGTACTTGTCAATACCAGTAATTCTGAAACGTTTCTAATACTTAAACAGATAACGAATGAATACTTATTGTCATACATGAATAAATGCACATATTTGGATATGTATTAATTACCTTGAGAAGCAAACCTGTGTGCTTTGGTGGTCTGATAACTGCTTTGCCTTTTCGTGATGATGATCCAAATACCCTTTACCAATATTAATTCTGGGTATGAAAGTTTGCTTTGTATTGATTTCTATGTTTCCAAAGAACAAAAGCAGAAGAGAGAAAAACACGCCCCTTACAAATTGTTTTAGTTATGGCTTTATAGCCACCAATACAATGATTTTAATTTGTTTTCTTGCCATTTAATACCGCTCTTGTTCTTCTCTTTGCAGGTTCGACGATGGCAGTGGCGGTTGAAGCAGCTGGTGGCAGTGCAAGTTGCTGGTGGTGCAACTTGGTGATGACGTGGCAGCTTCTGATTTGCTAAGGTGGAGGCAGCAGCAGCAACACTTAGCAGATTAGGGAAATGGGTTTGATATTTTGGGCCTTTTGGTTTGTTAGGATCGGACCCGTTTAGGTTTAGTTTGGCATTTGAATCTTTTGAATCTGGGCCCAATTTGGGCTTAGGTTAGTATTTAAGTCTAAGTTTTGTAAATGGACTTTGTACTTAGACATTTAAAATAAATTTTAAATTTAAATTTATAATAAATTTAAATTTCAACCAAATTTAAATTTAGAATAAACTTAATTTTAAAATAAATTTAAGTTTATTGGGCCCAGACAAATTGGGCTTCAACAATAATTTTCATAATATATTGATTTTTACGAAATTATACCAAACATATATATTATAAAATTAATATATATATATATATATATATATATATATATATATGAAAATATTTAGTAAAATTTAAATATATGAAATAAATTCTTATAAAAATAATAAATTATAATTAAAAATAGTAAAAATAGTTATAAAATTAAAAGAGGGTCGTTTTAAAAAGCAAATTTTATCTAAGTTGAATCTCGAAATTTTTAATAGAAAAATCAACCTACCCTTTTGAAAATCGATTTTTTTTAAATAAAAAAAACCCACACTTATAAGATTGGGGCAGATCAAAACCCGTCAAGTTCCAGGGTTTTTTGCCTCTCTTATCAACCATATTCCATCAATAATAAATTTACATTACAACTAGAGAGAAAGCTATTTTATAATAAAAAAAATCCATGTCGCCAATTTAATGAGGACCACCGTATTATCAATTTGGACTTACTAATAATATTATAAAAGCAAAAAACCAATTCGTTCTACGGAACTAAAGTAGAAGGATTAAATCAAAATTTTCAGCATAATAGAGGGACTTAAACCAAAATTAGACGCAAAATAGGGGGGAAATGCCAAAATTGAATGAGTTTTGACTTTTCTCATGTCTTCTTTCTCTCAAGGTGCATGGATGAAGGACAATATTCTTTTGAAAGATTCTTTCAGCACTGCCCATTTTAATGGTACCAAGTGTTTGATTCACAAACCTAAAAATTTAAAAGGGACATAAAAGTTTAGGACCAATTTCAGAAGTGGGTAGATGAAACTTTACCTAACATTACAAATATTGAAGAATGGTGACATTGGTGTACCATTTATTGTTCCACCTTGGCTCCCAATTTGCATATCCTTTTACATTTACCCTTTTGAGTTCCTGCATTCTTTTGCTCAACATTTTTTCAAGTTTTGAAACTTGGGGTGTGTTAAAAAATACATATATGAGAAAGAGAGATGAAAAAAGAGAGAGTAAAAGTATCATGGAGGTTTTTATATTAAGAGTTGGATTACATTTTGTCTTCTTTGTTAAAAAATGAACAAGTTAGCCCTTGTACATTAGATCAAACAGCAAACTAGTCATTTTCGTTAAAAATTTCATCTATGTCTGGGTAAAAGTAACACGGAGGCTCTTGTACTAGGGGTTCTGTTAAAAAAATGTGCAAGTTGGTCCTGTATGTTAGATCAAAGAGCAAACTAGTTCATCTGTTAAAAATTTCATTCATTTTACACGCATGTCACATGTAACTATTTGATTATTCCATCAGTCACATCTATTTTTAATAGAAAAAGCTAGTGTGCTCTTTGATCTAATGTATAGGGACCAATTTATCCATTTTTTAGTAAAAGAGGTAAAATGCAATCTGATTTATAGTACCAGGGCTTCCATAGTACTTTTAGCTCTATTCCTACTGTTAAAAACTACCATAGCTAATGGAATAATCGGGCAATTACACGTGATGTGCCACATGCACCTCATACTAACGTACAAAGATCAATTTTTAATATTATAAATGAATGAAATTTTTGTCTAACATAAAGAGACTAATTTATCTATTCTTTTAGTAAAAAGGATGAAAATGTAATTCGAATTTTAGTACAAGGACCTTTATAATACTTTTATCAATAAAAAAAGTAAAGAGATAAGGTTAGCCAATTGGGTTGGCCCTAGGGGCCAGACATGGTTGCTGGTTCAGCAGACTACTGGTCATTTACTGCTATATATACAAGTTTTTGTCATCATCTTCATTCATACATTGCATTCACTTGCCTTCTAATTTCTTTTTCTGCATTGAGAGGTAAATATTGTCTCTTGCATGCATCACTGTCCTAACCCCATTCTTGTGTCTCTTTAGCTTGTAATGCATGTTAAAGTCTTAAAGAGCACCTGACATTACTATTCGTACATGTTCCCCCTTTTCACATTCCAATGGTGGTGTTTCCTTTTAGGTTTTGTTGAAAAAGAAAAACTTGAAAAATGGACCTGGTTTTTGTATGGTAAACAAGTTTCCATTCTTTTAAATCCACCCCGGTTTGATAGTTAGCGTGTTCATCGTCCCAGGTGTAGTCTGGGTTCGAGTCACACTCGTCGTACTTCTTATTCGAACTTTGTCATGTTCTTGTATTTTACCAAAAATATTTATATTATATTTTAAGAGAGAATTTAAATTTAAATCTAGAGATGATGTTGTTGAAAGAAACAATCATGAACTTTGAAAAAATTAATTTTCATGTAAAATAGAAAGATACCTTAGTTCTTTCCAATTCTTCGTTTACTATACTTTATACTGAATTGATTCTACATTGAAGTTGCTTGGACATATCTTTGTATAGTACTCTATTTGTAATTGTAATCCTATAAAAGAATATTGTATGCTAAAAAAAATTCTAATTCTGGATTTAGCCAAAATTTGAGATTTAATTGTTCTGTTTTGATTTAACATGGTTTTATTTTTATAATTTTATTAGTATATCTAAATTGATAACCGCATTAATTATCGTCCTTTAAAGGGAGGGTACGTTAATATTATATTCTTATAGGATAATTGTCAACCTTTGATCTCGTTTGTGGAGCCCAAAATGTTTACCGACAATGCACTAAATATTTTCCCGAAAAACATTACTTTAAAGTGTTGAACATGTATGAATAGGGCCTTGGCCCCCGAAAGAATACTTTATCCCTTCAAAAAATTATAAAATGGTTTTAAATTATTAGAAAGTTCTCATTGAAGTCGTCACTAGGCTGTTGAAATCGTTGTTGCATGACATTCTTTGTTTGCATCGCCTACATCAATCAAAATTTCTCCTTCCCCTTCTGTTCTACAATTCATTTTTTCATTAAATAACTTTGAACGTTAAGAATATGTAAATCAAAATTAAGACACCTTTCTTCTTCAATTTTCGACACTGATGATCATATCGACTTAGATCTAAGAAATGTTCTTCTATCCGTTGATAGATATCGATCCATTGTACCGATTGTTGAATCATCGCTTAGAACTCCTAGCCAGACTATAAAAAAAATAACAGTCTAGTGACTTAAATGAAAACTTTTGAGTAGTTCAATGACCATTTTGTAACTTTTTGAAGTTGAGTAACCAAAATGTAAACTTACTAATAGTTTAATGACCATGGGTGTAGTTTACCCAAATTAGTAATAGCATTTTTAATCCTTTAGTCAAACGAAAAAAATGTAATCTCAAAAAATAATAATTTAATTTAAGTCCTTTAGCCCTTTGGTTAAACGAAAATTATCATTTTTTCTCCCAAAGTTTTAGCTTTTGCATCCCTCAAATTTTACTATTTTATGCCGACCCCCAACATAAAATTCCTACCCTTACTATAAAAAATAGAAGATGAATTACCCAACTAAGTAATAACATAGCTAGCCCCTATAACATCGCAATTTCTTAGAGATTGTGAGTTCAAGCCTCCTTATGCGAGAGTATATCAGTTGAAAGTTTTGAAGGATTAAATTACAAAGTCAACAAAGGGACTAAAACTAAATTATACCAAAATCAAGGAGAATGATGATAACAAAATGAAATGAATGGCTCGGGCACAAGAGCGAGGATGATGCTCCGTACAGATTGGGCAGCCAGTTTTGTTTTTATTTTCTCACAAGGCTAAAAGCATATAAAGCTAAAGAGCCCCCTCTGAGCTTCAGATCATATATATATATATATACATATTGGATTATTATATACGCATTCAAAGCTGTCAACGTCCAGAATCTAACGTGAGTATCTTTACTCCAATTTTGCTACTATAATTATATGTAATAAAACATGATATTGATATATGACAGGGTGTGCAGTGCCATCTGCTAAAAGCCTAAGCGGTGAGTATTTTGTCTGCAATTTTGTCTTTTCTTTCACTCTAACACATCTCTCCTCTCTTTGTATAGTCTCCATTTTCCACCGTATAAGTTACAACCCTAATGTTATATCATATTCCTGACGGTGGATTTGGATGCACAGTGCGTTTACTTATTGTTAGTGTAAAAATAACAATGACGATAAGATTAGATATTGTAGCGTTAGACAAAAAGTTGCACTCCATGGGTTTATCTTCTTGTATCAGTTTTGCTCAGCCAGTTTTGACTTTTTTGGAAATTGAATGTTTTACTGGACCATTTCAATGGCTAGTGTAACTTCATAATTCGACCATAATGTCTAGACCGGGTTAAGAAGGTTACAGAACTGAACTCTTTTATCACTCGATCGGTTGGTCCCAGTATTTTAGTGAGTTGAGCCTACTTAAGTTTCCTCTTTCCTATGTTGAGGCCTAATCTGTTTTTGAATGCACTTGGGTCAAGACCATTGTTGGCCCAATTCAGACAGTAAAGAATAACTCCGTAACTCCATTGTTGGTCGAATTTTCAATACTTTGGGCCAATTTCATTTTGGGTTTAAATGATCATCTTCGACATTTTTTTTTTACCTAAAATTATAAGTAGGGGAATATAGTCGGCTGATTCGATTAAAAAATTTTAAAAAGTGATTTCATCATTTAGAAAAATACTTTAGCTTACTAACTAACCACTTAAGTTTTAATTGATTTAATGAATTTCAACATAGTTGGTTTGATTGGTTAAGTCAATTAAATCGAGTAAGGTCAGATTTAGATTTAATAATTGGTATCAATTCAAATGTTATACCTTTTTCTTTCGAAGGTATCAATTCAAAGTTAGATGTTGAGTCTATTCCCTTTAATGAACTATACACAAGTTTTCTTGTTAAATATTTAAATAGCTACTATGCATATAATCCTTTGACTTTACGTAATCAATAGAATCACTCCATTCGAGAACAAGTATTTAGTGGTGTTAAGCAACAAAAAAAAAAAGATTAACCATAATATTAAACAAAAAAAAAAAACCTACTAATTTTGCATATTACTAATTTAATTATGAAGAGGCAACCATGCAAAAAATTGAATGAAATTTGTTATACAACTATAAAAAATATATAATAATTCGACTCGATTATCAGATTCGAAATACTCATATTTATGGTTTAAGTAACCTCAGACATTCCATTTGAAAAGGAAGAATTTTATTTTCTGAAAGAGGAAACCATCCCTTTTTATCTTGACTTTCGATCTTGACCTCCGTTGATATCGTGTATCAGCAAACATCACTCCATAACATTGTGAATGACTAATATCATCACGTCTCTTTAAACTTTCCCCATGTATGATGCACTATTTGACATTGCAAACCAATGCTAGAAAAGCAAGAAATTGAAGCTTTCAAGTGTCCCTATGACAAAATTTTGTCTTCAAAATCATCTTGCTTTTAATTTGTAGCTATAGTTTTTAGCCTCATTAAAATGGGTACAATGACATCGAAAGATTTGAAGTACAAAAGGTGCAGAAATCTCTCCTTATCAACTTATAAGTTGAAAAAAAAACCTGCAAATTTATCAGAACTGAAGCTGATGATGTTCTTTTTCTTTCAGGTGATCTGGATTCCATGAGAGACCCATCGAAGCTTAAAGCATATACATGGGGGGATTTTATTTCTGACAATGAATTTTTTCCTTGTAAGGGAAGAACATCTACAAATCAATGCTTGTTATCCCCATCATTAGGAAACCAATGTACCTGTTCTTTCTTTTCCCTTCTCATCTCATCATTATGTTTCTTTACACAACTTTCTTTTACCCCTGCTTATGATTATGTTCAGTACCCCAGATTTCTTTTACCTTTTTAAATTTTGTGAAGTTTGGATTTTTCTTTTTGATCATTGCATGATCTTTTTCTATCTAAATTAGTCTTTAAACTCGAATAGATTTTAGTATGGTCACATTTGTGAAGTTTAGGGACTAATTTGGAACAAGAAAAAGTCAAGCATCAATGTGGAGACAATTGCATAATTCAAGCCCTGAGAATAGGAAGAATGATCAAGTTAGGTATTAACTTGGAACAAAAAAAGTTCAAGCCCTAATGTGGAGACAATTACCTGATTCATGCTCTGATGTAAGAACAATTGTCAAATTCGAGGACTTACTTGAAACAAAAAAAATTAAGCTCTGATGCGGAAACAATTACCTGGTTCATTATGAAAACAATTGCTAAATTCAGAACCTAAATAGTGAATACACCCTTGTAAAACGAGATTGAGAAAACTTGTTTTAGCCATTCATTGAATTCAGGTTTGTTGAACTGAACAGCAGCCTTCGATGCTTTTAAATATTAAAAAGGGAAAAAAAACTAATTAAAAGAAATATGATTATGATCGCTCCTCCAATGCGCATGCTTGTTTCAAGCTTTGATTGGAGGGGTATGAGATTTCACATTCTTTACTCTTTAATCCCATCATGCAAACCAAATTTTATCTCTTTATTGACTGAAGGCATAATAATTTAATTTGGCTCTTCAATTTTATAAAAAAAATTATTTGATCCTTCATTTAATTTTTCGCTTTTTTTATCTTTTAAACCTGTTTTTTTTTTTTTTGTCAAATCACCTCAAAATGAATGTAAAAATTAACATCTTTTATCGTCGGTATTTATTTTTTTTTTAATTTTAAAAATTATAAAAACTTTTTTAAAAAATAAAAATCAGTAAAATCAAGGGAGAAACCAGAAAATATTTTTAAGGGGCGAGGTTAAATTGTAATTTTTACGATAGTAAAAGTGTAATTTTTAAAGGATTAAATTAAAATTTTATCATTTTTAGGGGGGCCAAAGTGTAATATTTCTTTTACTAATTTAAAGTTTAAAAAAAATAAGGGCCTAAATGGAATTTTTTCCATTTTAGGGGAGTCAGGGCCCCTGTCAGCCCCCTAGTTTCGCTCCTGAGTAAAATTATTAAAAAATTAATTAAATGCCGATGTGTCATCTACGTGACAATCCATGTGTATGCCACATAAACAAAGTTAACAAACATTAATTTTTCCATCCATTTTGGAGTGATTTGATAAAAAATGCAAGTTCAAGGGCTAAAAGAAACAAAAATTAAATTAAGGGCTAAAATGACTTTTTCATAAAGTTGGAGGGTCAAAAAATCATTATGCCTTAAATGAAACACTTTTAATTATTAGTCACGTAATTATAGTTTCTTTACCATGTTTTAATCATGATGACTTGTTGTGTTTTTTATTATTTCTACCAGCATCAAATTGCTCCACTGATATAAACGTTAAAATTTGCCATTAAGTCTTTGAACTCTTCCCATATTTGGAATTTAGTCCTTAATGCTTTTATTTTTAAGAATTCAATTTCTCTACTTTTCATATTTTAAAATTCAAGTCCAATTGTTAAACACTATTAAATTTTTTTTATTAATTTCAGATTCATTACAACGCTACTAAGTGAATTTTTTTGTTATTTCAAAATGTCACACCAACAAAGTAAACGAAAAAAATTTAACAATGTTAACAATTAGACCATAATTTCAAAATCTAAAAAAGTAAAGAAACTAAATTTCTGAAAATAAAAAGTACAAGGACTAAATTCTAAATTTAAAAAGAATACAGGGACGTATTTTAATCATATATATAATTTACAGTAGAAGAAACCGAGGATTTATTTTCGGGGTTTGTATAATTGGGAACCAAAAAGGGAAGGTTTTGTGGCAACTTTGTGTAAAGAAGAGAGGAAAAAGAGAGGGTTAAAAAAAGCTTCTTTGGAAGTATAAATCTTAGTAGGCATCTTCCGGCACTTTTTAAAACAAAAGCACAAATTTATTTAACAAAAATCCGAATTTGATCTAAACAATAATTCTAAAATGTTTAATCTAAACTCGAGTCTCAAATTAGAATGACAAAATTTAATTTCAAAAAGTTACAGAATGGTTATTAAATTATTCGGAAGTTTTCATTCAAGTTATTAGGTTGTTAAAATTGTTGCTATACGGTCTGCTTTGTTCGCACCATCTGAATTAATCGAAAGCTTTTTTTTCATATTTTTTTTTATAAAACAACTTTTAATGTCATGAATCTGTAAATCAAAAACCAAAATCCAAATAATTTTCTTATTCGATCTACGATACTGACTATTAGATCAACTTGGATCCAAGGCATGTTTTTTTATTCGTTAATGGGTATTGATCCATCATGGTAGTCGTTGAATTGTCACTTGGAGCTCACTAGCTAAACTTAAAAAAAAATTAATGACCTAATGACTTAAATAAAATTTTTTAAATAATTCGATGATCGTTTTATAATTTATAAAGTTAAGTGATTAGAACACAAATTTACTAATAATTTAATGATGTTAGGAGTAATTTGATTTATTGAAAAAAGAATGGGTGGTGGAGGAGGCAAAATCTCAAATAGATTATAAAGGTATCCCATTCCCATCAAATAATTGCTAATTAAGGAAGGACCACATCATGTGGACCATAAGGGATGCGAGGAAAGGATTGGGCCAAGGCGGGTGCGATCGGCGCTTGCCGCACGCGTGATGGCCTGGGATCTTTTTCCTTAATTGCTAATGGGATTGGGAGCTTTTACTTTCATTTTCACATAAAATTGGGATTTGATTTTTTTTTTTGTATTTATAATAATTTTATAATTGAATAATGTATTGTGAAATTATTATAAATTTTATAATATTTTTTAAAAAATTTGTAATTATACAAAATATGAAAAAAATGATAATCATTTATATAAGTAATTAATGTTTGCGGTGTTTTTTGTGATTGAAGTTAATGAAAATATCATTTTTGAAAGTTTTTCTTAAAATTAGATTTGTTCATGGGTCAATTGATTCACTCGACTCACTTTAGTCAAGTTTGGATAAAGATTTTTTCCTTTGAGATCAATCTAACTTGTCTTGAATTTAAATTAAATCTTTTAAAATATTTTTATTTAAATTTATTTATAAAATATATATGATCTTTAAAAAAACATATGAGGCAAACTTTCTATCAATATTCGTAGATCTGTGACCTCTTTATTTGACGGGTACTTTTTATTGAGTCGATTTCAATAGTATCCTTAAGTTGTCATTTAACGTTTTATCCTTTGTGTTTAAAAGATAAAGAATCTGATGGTTAAGATCCAGACTAAGCCTATCTCTCTCTATAAATGCTCCCTATCAGCATAATGCAAAAAAGGATTCATAAGAAGATACAGTATTAACTCTTTAAGTAAAAACATCTCTAATCTTTTTATCCCTAGTGGGCTTCCGCACCACCTACAACGTGAATTACTTTATTTTTACGTCTCTCAGCATCCTTAATGGTGTAAATCACTAAATTTATATTTTCTAATAATATAATTATTTTTAGTAATTCATTTTTATTAATATAAACAAATGTTTAATATAAAATTAGTATTTGTAAAATTCAGTAAAAAATTCAACACTTAAAAATGCTATTTATTTTCTATTTGTACAATTTTATGAAATCATTTTTCAAATATTAAATAGATTTGGATGTAATGTTTTTTCATAATGAATATTAAATAATATAGTGTGAGTAGGTACATAGAGGAGTTAGGTGTGGCATAACACTCATATGATATTTGACTACCTAGTCATTGAAGTGGGCTCCATTTTGAACATCGCACGCTATGGGGAAAAAACGTCACATCAAATTTAAAAACCATCAATCACAAGAAGCACAACTCATTTCGTGTAAAACGTTCCACAACTTGAAGGAAAACAAATATTGAAATCTTTGGGGGTTTTAATTTATCTCCATTTTATAAAAATATAAAAATTAAGTTCTCCAATGCATAATTATATGTGTGAATTTTCAAGTTTTATTACGTGTGGCTATCATGTTTTGGTTTTTGTCTAAATTATATTAGTTCTTAATCCATTTGTACGATAATAGTTTAGTTTTACTTTGTAATTATGCAAATAGCCTGTTTGTATTTTAATAGTTTGATATTTGTTTAGGAGTCGGGTTACCTGTCCAGACATGAAGGGTCGTATTTGGAAGGGTTTGAATAAAAAAAATTAGGTTCGAAAATGGGTTTGAGAAAAAAATTAAGTCCGTTTAAAATATGCGTCAAGTTTAGGCTTGAACATTCAAGGTCCGAGCTCGATCCAGCCCGATCCATTTTTAAGTTTATAATATTTTATATTATGTAATTTAAAACACATTAAATAATAAATTTATACTAAATATATAATATTATCCTAATATATATAAAAACTTTCAATAAATAAAAATATATATAATCATTAAATATTAGCATAATATAATATAAATATTTTTTAAAAAAATTAAAAAAATAATACGAACAAGTCTAAAATAGACTTGGGTTAGTCTTTTATAAATACGGGTAGATTTTGATAAAATTTTAAGTCTATATTTCAGACTAGACCGAACTCGGATAAATATAAAGTATAGACACGACCTATAAACATTTCTACTTATGATTACTTGAACATGTACTTATATTATACTTGTAATACAAAACGTTCAAAAGGGCGATAGGTGAGTTTTTTTATTCAAATAATTTTTTTCTCTTAATACTTGTAAACCAGCTAGCTAAATAATTACCAATTTTCTAAAATTGAGGATTATTAGAAAGATCAATATAAACAGCAACTTAAAACTAACCTCAAGTAATCTCTAGACAAACAAATTTAAGAGACTCAAGGCAAAGCCAAAATACATTCATTTGGGTAGTTAGGGAGTTTGAATACTTTCAAGCTAAATCTCGACACCTATGGGTATTGAGGCCGGATCAAGTTGTACATGTTTGTACCTCAAGGGGCTTAGAGTCCATGGGAAAATTAAGGACTCGTGAATCTTAACATTCAAGGTGTCAAGTAGAGTTGTTTATGAGTCGAACAATCTATTTAGTTTAGTAAGTTTAGGTTAGTTTTGGGATTAGATTTGATCATGAGTCGAGTCACTTATCCAAGCTTGAATGTTCGTCCGAAAAGTGGGAGGGTTTGAGAAAAATATAGATTAGAAAAATGGGCTTAGACAAAAAATAAGTCTTGTTGTTTCGATGTTGTTTTGTTGTTATTTCGTTATTATATTACATGCTATTTTATTTTTATTGTTTGGATATTGTATAATTATTGTTTTATTGTTAATTTTGTTACTATTTTAGAGACATTTGCTTGCTAAATTGCAATATCTTAGTGCTATTTACGTATAAATATTTTTTAATGTATTTTTAATTTGTTGGGAAACATTTATTTTAACGTTGTTAGTGTATTTGATGTATTATATTTTTTGAATTTATTTTTATATAAAAAATAATCTAAAAAAATTAATATGAACAGGTTAGGTTGTGCTCGAGTTTAGCATTTTTAATCTAGGCCGGACTTAAGCAAAATTTTAGGTCCATTTTTCGGGTTGTTAAAGAAAAAACCAAGTGTTAAAATATATTAAATAAATTTCATGGCATGAGGTATCTGCTCGATTTAGTTTGATCCACATTCAAATTAAATAATAAAAACATTTCTAAAATATAATTTTTAATATTTCATTATGTATGTGTTATAATAAATATCGATAATGGGATTTAATTATTATTATTTGATATAATAATCATCTCTTGTTGAGAGAAAAAATGAGTGAAGTTTCGCCGACTTTGATCAATGGTAGGGCTCTTAAGAAAGTGAGAAGGTGGGAGGAAGAGCCACCGAATATGGGTGGTGGTGATGCGGTTATGGAGGAAGGGAGACCTTAACCTTTATCGTTTAAGGATGCTGTTTTGAACTCCAATGCCAATACCAGTTCTTTGGAGGAGGAGTGGATTTCGGAGGACCTTGCTCTTCATGATAGGGATGTTAAGAAGTGTTTGCTTGATGGGGTACCCACCATTGACTTCTTTGATAGAGTGTATGGACTCATAGATGAAAGCATGTCTAAAACACTTATCATTAAGCTGCTTGGAAGAAATATTGGGTACAATGCTTTGTGGAATAAGGTCTATGCTATATGGAAGCCATCCAAGAGGTTTCAGTTAATGGATATTGAGAATGGCTACTATTTGGCTAAATTTGAGTCTGAGGCAGATTATGCTACTGTGGTATCGAAAGGACCTTGGGTTATCTTTGGACACTACCTGACTGTTTAGCCATGATCATCCCAATTTTCATCTCTTGATTCCTATCCTCAAAGTGAGGTTGTTTGGGTTTGAAGTCCGGGTCTTTCGAGTGCTTTTTACAAACGGAGCATCCTTCAAGAAATAGGTAGCCTAATTGGAAGGGTTTTAAAAATCGATTTACAGATGGACAAAGGTACACGGGGGCAATTTCCTAGATTTGCCATCCAAGTTAATTTAGCATCTCCTCTCATTTCGAAAGTGTGAATTGCCAATTGAATTCATAGGGTTGAGTATGAATCATTGTCGTTAATATGTTTTGGTTGCGGGCGTTTTGGGCATCTCAAAGACGATTGTCCTAATGCAAATTCTAAGAAAGGTGAGGAGGAAAATCAACAGGATGTTCAAAAGTCTGAAAATATTTCCAATGGTACAAGGAGGAGTACGGTACAGGAAAGGGTGGAGAAAGAACAATTCGACGATTGGATGGTGGTTGAACACTGACAGAGAAGACAATAAATGGCAAGAGAGACAGGGAAAGATGTCACTTTTGGAAACAATCAAAATGGATCACAGTTTAATTCACTTTCCATGGTTGTTAAAAGGGATGAGCTGCAAAAATAGAGTAATTTGGGGTCTTTTCGATTTGGGAATCATGATAATAGATTACGGGGAGATTTTAATAGGAATTTTAATGGTGAATCTAACAGCTTGCCAGGTGGTTTGTGTGGGGTTGTACACGGGTCAAAAGGGGATGCAAATTTAAAGAAGCAAAAGGCTAAAGCAAGTGGTTCAAAGGGTTTGAAATTGGGGACCCGAAAGGAAGGTTTGGGCATTCGAATTGGGTCAACTATTATTAGTAATCGAAGTGGGCCTAGGTCACACAAGGAAGACTTAAATGAGCCTCTTTTTCTAGACCCAAAATTTCATACGGTTGCTAATCTTAAAGAAACACTAATCCAAATTTATCACTGGGATTTAAAAATTTAGTTTCTCCAGCTTCATTTCCCGATGCTCTCAAGGAGAAAATTTTAAATGGAAAATTCAAGTTTTGTGACAAAAATGGAAAATATACAGGACGAGGGAACGATGATTCAATCCCAATTGAAAGAGCAGTGACAGGTCTTGTAGATAATTTGGACAGCCAAGAGAATCATGATGGCCAACTTTGTGATACGGGTTTGTTGGAAAATCTTGATCGAGAGGACAACAATAGTAACCTGTATGATGCTCTTGAAGTTGATAGTAGTGATAATGATGATGAGGAAGGTATGGAGGACTGAGGTGAATTGGATTCTGGTACAGGTCAGTTTTGCTCTTTTTTATTATATTATGATGAAAATCGATATTTTTGTTGGAACTGCTAAAGGGCAGGAAACCCAAAGTTTCATCAAATTCTTCATGAATATTTGAGAGACTTCATCCAGATGTAGTGGTTTTGGTGGGAACTCGTGTTAGTGGTAGCACAGCGGATAAGGTTATCCAACGTATTGAGTGGCCGAATTCCCATAGAGTGGAAGCTTTGAGGTTTTTTGGTGGTATTTGGATTTTGTCGAAGAATACATTGGAAGTGCAGGTTGAAGTTAGTCATTTTCAGTTTATTCACTTAAAGGTGAAATTCCCATGTTTACAGGATTGAGTGATGTTCACAGGTGTGTATGGCATCCCTTGTTGGACGACAAGGAGGGAGCTTTGGTCTGATTTAGGAAAGGTTGCTAAGGGGATCTCGTTAGGTTGCTAAGCGGATCTCGTTACCTTGGTTACTTGCTGGGGATTTTAATGCCCTTCTTAACGACGATGATCAACAGGGTGGTTCTCGGAGAGGTAGATATTCCTGCAAGTTGTTTCAAAATTTTTGTAATGATTGGTGTTTGAAAGAGGTCGATTACCAAAGGTCGAATTTTACTTGGAATAGAGGTGCTTTATTTGAACGTCTTGATTGAGCGCTCTATAATCTTGGTTGGGAGTCGATAGCTCCTAACACAACGGTTTATCATCTCCATAAAATAAAATCAAACCATAGACCGTTAGCAATAAATTTTGGGTTTAGTCGTTGTGATAGAACAACATTTCCTTTTCGCTTTATTAGTGTGTGGCTTTCTCATTATGGTTTTGGACAGCTTGTATCGTAGAATTGGATTCATGAAGGAAGGTTTGACGGTGTGATCACTAGTTTCGTGTGTGCAGCCAATAAAAGGAATCATGAGGTCTTTGGGAATATTATGCATAAAAAGAAGATCTTGATCTCGAGAATTCGAGGTATTTAGAGAAGACTAGAGTTGTATAGATCCCAGAGACTTATTGACCTTGAGAATGAGCTCCGTTCTGAATTAGAAGGTGTCCTCGACAATGAGGAATTGTTATGGAAGCAGAGATCAAGGCATGAGTGGATTACAATTGGTGACAGAAATACCAAATATTTTCATTGCCAAGTGAATAAGAGAAGAAATTTTAAGCAAATAAAAGCCTTAAAGTTAGCCGATGGATATTGGTGTTACGATGAGGAGAGGATCAGGGGTGAAGTTCTTCGTTTCTTTCAACAATTATATACCGCGGATGGTAGAATGGTTGGTCGGTTCCCAATTAGAAACTTATTACCGTGTTTGGATTTTACTGCGTTGGAGACTTTATCTTTGGCTGTGACGGTTAATGAGGTCCATGATGCTCTATTTGACATGGCTCCTCTAAAGGCCCCGGGGGTGGATGGTTTTCACGCGCAGTTTTATCAAACACAATGGAATATCATTGGTGAGTCTTTGGTAGAGTTGGTTCGGAATGGATTTAATGAGGGCGTGGTTGAAAGGTTCCTCAATAAAACATTGCTTGTTCTTATCCCTAAGATGGTAGGTCCTTAAGTTGTCTCACAATTCCGACCTATTAGTCTCTGTACGGTTCTCTACAAGGTACTCACTAAGGTTATTGAAAATTGTTGAAACCTCTTATGCCTTTGTTGATAGAGGAAAATCAAACAAGTTTCGTTCATGGGAGATACATTACGGATAACGTAATCATTGCCCAAGCAGCAGTCCATTCTATGCGGATTAGAAAAGGGAAAAAGGGTTGGTTGGTTATCAAAGTTGATATGGAAAAGGCCTATGACCTGTAACAGCCCATTTTTCAGCGGTGTCGAAAACAGTAATTTCGGGACAACAAACCTAACGAGAAAATTTTATAATGAGTTTCTAAATTAAATAATCAATAATAATTTTATATGGAATTTTGAATTGAAGAATTTTAATAATTGAATTAAAAGTTAGTATAAATGATTTGGCTCAAAAGTCAAGTGGTTTTAGAAAAATAAGGTACTGGGACCTCGCTTCTGAAATTAAGGGTCGAAATTTTTTTTATTAAATATTTATAGAGTCTTATTATATGTGAATTGAAATTCGGTTGGATAATTTTGATGATTAATTTCTTAATTAAGGAAAAAGGGGTAGATCGTAAAAGGGGTAAAAGTTAATTGCTATTGATTAAAAATAAAAGGGACCAAAGTGGTAATTGCACCATGGTCAAAAAATCCAAGCGGTGGAGGATATGATTATATTCTACTAATTTTTTGGTTATTTATTCATTTAATCCTTTTTAGGTTAAGGCTAAATTATAAATAAATTTATTTAATTGAAATTTAATATAATTGAGGGATTAATTATGAAATTAGATTATTTTTAAATAGCCTAAAAATAGAAATGATATGAAACTCTTTAGATTTATAAAATAAATCCGTTCATTTCGCCATCACTGTTCACAACTAACTCAAATTTAACAGAATCTAAGCTAAGTAAGCCGTTCATTTCGCTAATAAAATAAATAATATAAAATATAAAATAAATCCAGCAAGATAACAACCAAGAGTTGAAGTTGACCAAAAATAATAGGATTTGACCAAGAGTTTTAGGGTGGGTTTTTGTGAAAAAGGGCACCCTCTCCAGCTGGAAAATCCTTACCACAGACGACTTACAAAGGTAAATTTTACTACATGATTAGATTCCATTATTCCTTATGTTCCTCAAAAAGAAAAGATTGATTTGCTTCTGTTTAATCCATTATTTAATACTAAAAAAGTTGTGTTGTGGGAAAATCATATTAAGCTTCTAGGCTTACTGCCCTCTTTCTGTGACTTGTCCAATCACCACACACCTGTCTTATTGCTGACTTCATCACCTCCATTCAATCCCCATCAATCACAATTCCACAATGGATAAATTGCATCTAAGGTCATTAAATTATTAGTATTTTTATATTTTAACTATTTAACTTTAAAAAAATTATAAAATGATCATTGAATTATTTCAAAGTTTTTATTGAAGTAGTTGGATGGTTGAAATCGTTATTGTATGATTTTCTCTATTCACACCACATGCACCAATCGAAAACTCTCAATCCCCTTCTTTTTTATAGTTCAATTTTTTTTGAAATTTTCTTCTATGATATTTGACAATGAAAGTTCGATTGACTTAGACACAAGACATGTTCTTCTACTTGTTGATGAGTACTAATCTGATAAATCGATTGTTGAATCTTTGCTTAGAGTTGAACTTGTTAAAAGAATTAACAAGTCAATAACTTAAATAAAAACTTTTAAATAATTTATTAATTTTATATTTAATTTACCAAAAAGCTCGTGGTATTTAAATGTCAAATTTTATTGGAGTGATTTTTTTATACAATAACGAGATAAAAAAAAGAACAGCAACACGCTAAATTGATGTTTGATGAAAGTTTTACTCATTGCTTCTATACAAGTTGAATCTATATTGGAGCGATCTTAAGATTGCATATTTCTTTACCTACTTTAGTTCATTTTCGTTAAACCGAAATAAAATATAATAAATATTAATCATAAATTAACCTTTTTTATTTTTCTTTATATATTCTCACAAGGGAAATTTAATTATATTTATTTAGGTAAATGAGTTTTGTCTATGATTACTTAAAAAAGCTTAACATTTTGTCTATTTATAATACTTGATATATTATAATTATCTTCTTTTTTTTTTTTTTTATATTTTCAGACTTAACTTTCACTCTCAATATAATTCCATTCGATAACAAAATTAGTAAATTGTAATTTCAAATAATTTTATATTTTGTCGAACATCATAATTAAACGAATCAAACAAGACAATATAACATGTTACATAATATGATCAATAAAAAAATAATATATTTCAACGTATTCGAATTTAATTATTTTTATATTAATAATAATATTAATATAATTCTAGTTTTATATTTTATATTTTTACATTGTATTGATTTGATTTTTTTTTTTTTAATTATGAAAAGAAATGAAGAGGGGGTTAGTTGGCAATGAGAGAGAAACAAGTGAGTAACAGCAAAGAGAAGACTGTCCTAGAATAGTTGGCAAAATGTGTCAGTAATGGGAAAAAAAAAAATAAAGTAAAATGATCAAAGAAGGAAGCAAAGCTAGCTTGGCCTTGAAGAGAAGAACATCTCCAATGGCATCTAAGTTAAATATTGTTTAAATATTGAAAAAAGAGGGAAAAACCACTTATAAATAAATCAAAAGATAAAAAATTTAACAAAGGCAAAAAAAGTAGCTTAGGTTCTGTAATAATTTAGGAACAAAGAGCAGTTGAGTGCAGTAGTTAGTATGTCTTTTAAAAACAAGCAAAGTTCCAAACTTTAATCTTTCTTACATCAAAACACACTGTCTCTCTTATATGCTTTCTCTCTCTCTAGCCTTGTAGCTTCTCTTTATATATATATATATATTAAAGGTTGGAATTTGATGCTTTGTTTGGTACAAGTGCCAAGTTGGTGAATTTGGTTGCCCTCAGGTGGATTTTTAAGCTTAGCATACATTTGATGCTTTTAGAGGTAACCATAAAAAATACCCAATTTAGGGGAACTATGAATTTAGACTCTGCCCCCCTCATTTCGGTTCTTGCATAATTCAAAGTTAGGGTCTTGATTAATTGGATGCTTTGATAATTCTCTCTCAAAAAAGGGTTTCTCTCCCCCCCCCTTTCTTTGTTCTTGGAGAGTGTTTTAGGGTCTTGATTTACGTTGCTTTCATCATCTTTGTACTAGTTCTTATGAAGTTCATTCATTTATGGTATTATCATCAAATTTAGAATCTGGGTTTCTTTTAATTTCTCATTTTAAGTTGTTTTTACGTTAAATTGATCTTAGTAAAGCATTGGTTTTTATCTAGGATCTGGTTTTTTAAAAATTCAATCTTTTTTTGTTTGGCTTACAGAAGAGTAGATTTTGATCCTTGGGGGGGACTTTTGAAAGAGAAGAGGTAAACAATTTAGTCCCTGTGAGATTCCATGGCCGATGCATTGGATTTGGTCCTTTTTTACTTTAATATCCTCTCAGTTCTATAAAGCTGCCAACATTATATTTTGTTTTCCTTGGTCAAATCAACTTGGTTCAGGTCTAGGTTAGCTTAGAATTTGGGGGTGTTTTTAGGGTTGGAACTTAGAGCTATGGCTAGTGATGGTAATGATGATTTAGGGTTTAAACACCATTGCCTTATGAATACCAATAACCCTTTGTGTGACAAAGTTGATGGAGTGGCAATGAGTTCGATGTATACTACCAAGTCTTCGAATTCGTCGGATCCTTTCTTTGGTTCTGGTTGGGATCCGATCGTATCGTTGAATCAAAGTGAAAGCCGGGGAGGTGGTTCTTCAATGGTTTCTCATAGTGGATTTGCCAATTCTCATTACCCTCTCCTAATGGAGAATCAGGGTATTTGTGGGACTTCCCATTTTTCCCAGTATCAATCCGATCCAAGTTTCGTTGAGTTGGTTCCGAAGATCCAAGGATTTGGTAGTGGGAATTTGTCGGAAATGGTTGGTCCGATGAGTTTACCACATTGCACCCAGGGTTATGCTATGAATCATGAGGGTGGCATTGAAAGGGCTTCGAGAAATAGTACACAATCTCGTGATGATCGTCAAATTTCAGAGGAGGGTGTTGCTGGCGCTTCACCTAATGGGAAGTGTCGAAAACGAGTTCATGAAGCAAACCAGGTAAATTGTTTGATTGAATCACAATAGTTTCAAAATTTTCGAGCATGATTCTAATCGACTTTGTTATTTGTATTAGAATGCTGATGAAGAGCTGAAAAAGGATCCTTCGGGAGAAAGCTGTGATGTTCCGAAAGACCATGATTCGAAGAAACAGAAAACCGAACAAAATGCAGCTGCTAATTCACGCGGTAAACAAGTTGTGAAACAGGCTAAAGACAGTTCTCAAACAGGAGAAGCTCCTAAAGAAAATTACATCCATGTTAGAGCTCGAAGGGGCCAGGCTACAAACAGTCACAGCTTGGCAGAAAGGGTAACTTATTGTTTTCATATCGAATTTATGATGTTTCTGTGTTTTTAGCTTCGTATTGAATCCAGAAATATTCCCGATTGTAGGTGAGAAGGGAAAAGATAAGTGAGAGGATGAAATTGCTTCAAGAACTTGTACCAGGATGCAATAAGGTAACTAGACCGATCCTGCTTTCATAGTAGACTTTTTACTTAAAACGAAAACAAATCATAGATTATTTGATTTGGTTTCGTTGTTTTAGATAACTGGGAAAGCTGTAATGCTTGATGAGATAATCAACTATGTCCAGTCACTGCAACAACAGGTTGAGGTACGAAACCACGACCAGGTTTTTCGTTTTACAGTAATACAATTAAGGAACTATACAAAAACTTCGAATCTAGAAGTATAGTAGGGAAATTTGCTTCATTTGAATAATTGGACCGTCTTTCTTTCCTCGGTAACATCCTTGGCCTAGGCCAGTAACTAAATACGAGCACCTCCCTTGGAAATGTTGTATTGCAATTTTTGCAGTATGATGTTTAGGACCCGAATTTTTGCCCTATTTCGATGATTTATTCTGTTTCTTCTTCTTTTTAGTTTTTGTCAATGAAACTTGCCACTGTCAACCCGGAGCTGAACATAGACTTAGAGAGAATTCTATCAAAAGATGTAAGTTAATTCTTCGAATACAATTGAGTAATTATATATACCATCAATAATGATTATGAATCCTTACTCTCTTTCCTGTAATAGATTCTTCATTCGCGAGGCGGAAATGCAGCTGTCGTCGGGTTCAATCCCGGGATAAACTCGTCTCACCCTTTCTCCTCCGGTATCTTTCCCGGAACAATCTCAGGCATCCCAAACGCAAATCCGCAATTCCCTCCCTTGCCACCTCAGGTAATCACTATAAGGATCAAAATCATTTCCTTTCTCACATCGTAACATTTTGATCCAAACATCTTCCGGCTTTCTTACAGACTGTACTAGACAATGAGCTTCAAAATCTTTTTCAAATGGGATACGACTCGAGTTCAGCCATGGACAGTTTGGGACCAATTGGTATCTCATTCATTCAAGCATTATAGTGATATTTTCGTTATGTTGGTTTTCCATGTTTTTTACTTCAAGTTCGGATCATTTTCAGGTCGGTTAAAACCAGGGCATTGATATATCGAAGAAGCTCAAATAAAAAGAAATGGCTTAGTTCCTTCTAACCAAGCATTGAAATGTTTTCAAGTTGACTGCAGATTTTAAACTCATATGGGAAAGCAAATTGACGAACAAAAAATTGTTCAGGTGTATAGGTGGGTTTTTTTTAAACTGTTAAAAAGTTGTGTTCCTAATTTTTAGACAAGGGAAAGATGAAATGTCGGAATTACAAATTATGTATATCGGATGTTGGAATTTTTTTGGTTTGGTAATTGGTATTTTGTAGGGGGTTTGATGGTTGTTTTGGAAAGTTAAGAAAATTTTCTTGTAAACAAGTTGTCATTTTTCCTCTGCAAATTTTCTTGGTAACCAAACATGTTTTTGGTTGGTCCATTGGATAATGGTACGGTTGAATCTATCCAAAACTTAAAAGGCCCATTTCAGAACTTGCAATAAAAATGAAAAAAAAAGGCTAATTCATAAAATTGTATATTCATTTTTAAGATGTTTTAATTGGACTTTCAAATTAAAATACTGGGGTTTCGGGTCTTCAACAAGTTCGGTATTGTATTTGGTTGGGATTTTTGTCATTCTATCGGAATGTTTGAATAGGTGAAACAGTAAGATCGAAGATTTTGTGTATGGTTGGATTCGATTCCATGACACATTAGCATGAAAGTCATTTATGGGGAAGAATGCTATTACTTCACTTTCATAAATGACCTGTAGGTTATAGGATTGAGTGTTGAAGATTAATTCGAAGGAGTGGGTTGTTCAGTTCCAAATATCTTGGTAGAATCTTTGTTAGTTCAAGATTTTTAGTTTAATCGAATAAGTTGTTAGTTATTTTTGTGTTAAAGTAGTTTCTTCGTAAGCATATAAATTTAGGCATTTTTGTTTTGTTTTATTCATCCTTCAATAGAATAACTTTGATGCATTTTGTAATTGTTTCTTTCACGTTTCCTTCCTCAACATCGAGTTCAATCATGGGAAAATTCTTCAATAGAGTCGAGAAAAATATCAGCCTCATTGAGGGTCTATAGCCCTCAACAGTTCTCTAAGCTCAAAATTTGATTAGTTTCAAGATGATTTTGATGAGTTAGCTTTGGAATTTGAGACCATAAATTTCATATCCAAAAAATGATTTTTAAGCTCAGAGTTGAAAATGATTTTCTTTTAAAAAAAAAATAGGGATTTTGAAAGTCAAATTAATTTGATCATATTTATTCCTTTTGACACAATGTTCAGAACTATCCATAACTCCTCCTCGACCCATAAATAGGAGAATGATGCGTTTCAACGCACTTGAACTCAGTTCCTCCTATATTGATAACAATATTCATGCGCCAGTTAAGTTAAGTCTCAATCGACGAGATTTCGTTTTTAAATATGCTTAAACGAAGAATAACACATACTTGCAATGCTTTAAGTTTTAATGTTTTAAATGCCAGTATGAAAGACTTTCTAGAGCTAAAAATGATCAAATCTTGCTTTTGAGATACAATGGACACTGGAATCATTTAGAAACTCTGTAAAATGTGTTATAAAATCTTTTTAAATTGTTTGAAGAGCTGTAAAATGAAATTTTAGGGTGATTTTTGGATGGACGGTAAGGTGCGTTTAATTTATTTTTTATCCACGCTACAGTATAATATTGTTAAAATATTTAATTTTATTGTCATTATTATTTTTACATTAAACACAAATAAACGCACCGTACATCTAAACCCACCTTTAATATCGTTATCTACTTTCAATCCAAATTCAAGAAAATGTGTGCTTGCAATATTTGAATTTTAGATTTTCTTTTTACTAATATCATTCATCACTTGAGCAACCTTGACTAATCATTTGAAATTTTTTGAAAATGTTGGAATTGATTAAAAATGTGTTTACCAATGATTGTTCATTTTCAAAGCAAAAATAAATTTTAAATATTCTAAATTATGCTTTGTTGATCCACGAAGATAAAATATATTTTTAAGTTCAAACCTTGAAGAAGATAATATTATTAAAAGAGACAATTACGAACCTCAAATAAATTAATTTTCATAGTCTATAAAACGAACATGCATAATAAAAACCCGAAAATTTTTACCAGTTTCAGTGATTTGGAAAGTATAGTGCATGAACCTATTTAAATTTTCGGTTGTACAAGTGTTTGATGCCACTTGTTGCAGCTGTTGGGTGCATGCTGAAACTGGACCATGGATTTCAGAATTTTTCAGAATTCAGTTTCATTGAATTTAAAGTTCCCTTGAGAATGTAAATAAAAGACATTCCCCAATTGACTTTTTTATTCATAGTTCGTGCACAATCTCCACCTTCATCTCATCTATCCTCGGAAACATGTTCTGTTTTTCCTTTGCCATCAATTCAATTTTCTTTCTTCTTTTGTCATTTTCTCGAGAAAACTCTCAGAGGGAAAAACAACAATCCATGGGGGATCCCATCCTACATATCATAGTGTGGTCCAGCTGTTTCCCAACCATAAATTCGGTGAGCCAGCTCTGAGGGTGGGCTACGGACCCATGGTTCAATGACTAGGACACTGGTTGGACCCCTTTTGCTTCCCACCTACCCAATTTACGTATTTTAGTGTCGATCATCTTGGATAAGTGTTCGATTTTTGCTCATGTGAATGGAACACATTTGTGATCAAATACTTGTAGAAAAATTAATTATTATTACCGTAAGTGATACCTTAATTTCAAAATTAAATGCTCTCACCTTCCATTTTCGTATCTCAATGGTACTTTGAGAAATGAAAACAAGTTCATTTTTAAGGGCTTTTTTTAGATAATTTATTTGTTTTTACGGGAAAAAATATCATAGACTATTAAAAATTGATTCTTTTTATTTAAAACTTATCCATTTGTACGGTTAACAATGACACATGATGTGTCACCCGTATCTTATGTCGACATATAAAAATTAATTTTTAACAATTAAAATGAACAACACTTTTTCCATGAAATCAAAAGGGCTTTTAAGGAATATATATATAAACAATGCACAACGCTTTGGAACCGTAATCGAATTCCTCGTTGATTTTTGAACAACAATTTTTTCTTACAAAAGAATCACAAAGACATGCTGAAAGAGTATCACCGTTTTCAAGTGTACCTATGTCCAAATCGAGTCCCCTTGTTGTATCAATGTTAAAACACAATTTCTCCTTCGTATCAGGTGGACCTAGAACCGAAATCACAAGCATAGAAGACGATGAACACCAGTCTCAGCCAACCCTCTCCGACGGAGAGTTCGAGTTCGCCCGTATTTACATCGACCGCACTTTTTATAAAACCTGCTCACCGATTAAGTCTAGACCAACAAGAAGGAAAGATATCCCTTGAAATAGCAAGAAATAAAAATGGATACCCTGTGCTGATAGAAGACTCCTAGCTGAAGCTGTTAATAGAAGGAATGCTAAAGCTAGTTCCTTTGTATACATCCTATTATGCTTATTTTTCCTACTTTTTTGTTCTTGAAGAATATCGGTTTTTGTTTCGTCAAGATTGGGTTCGGATTCCCCGCGCTGTTGTTTTGTTTCTTTCTCGACCAAGGATACAAGATCACCCTCAGATGATCGACCTGATTTCTTCGTAACAACCCATTCGTATGCGCTACCAAGTTGGAAAAGACCGGAGATCATGGCGTTGAACTTGGTCACCGACATGGTATTCTCGAAAAGAAGGTAAGGAATGATGAATGGGAATGATTTTGGGGTGGGAAGGATGTTTAGGAACGACATTGTAGCAGGGATATAACAGACTACCCATGCCGGAAGCTCGGCCTCGGGAATGAACATTGTCATGGGGAGAATTATGCAGAAAAGAGTGAACGAATAAAACGGTAGGATCAGCTTTCGAAGCAAAAAGAACAGAAAGATCATATTGAATTTCTTCCACATACTGATCTGCATCAATCATAATACATAACAAGAACAATAAGAATCGATCGAGAATTACGGGTTTTAAAAGTGTTTCAAAAAAGCACTCACCTTAGCACGAATAATATCCGGCAAACAAAGACGAAACAACTGCATCGGTCCTGAATGCCATCTATGTTGTTGTTTCCTATAAGCTTCATAAGATTCAGGAAGCTCACATTGACACTGAAACAGATAACCGGAAAAAAAATTTAAAAAACGAACAGCAGCTAAATTCAACTACCGACATCTAAACTTGAGCTATACCTCGACGTCATTGAGGAAAACAAATTTCCATCCATGAAGATGAGCACGGACCGCGATATCCATGTCCTCAACGGTTGTTCTTTCCAACCAACCACCGGATTCCTCCAACGCCTTAATCCTCCAAACCCCGGCAGTACCATTAAACCCGAAGAAATTTATGAAAACACCATTCACTTGTTGTTCTACCTCAAAGTGAAATGACAAATTAACATTTTGCAATCTAGTTAGTAAATTCTCATCTTTATTAACAAAGGACCACCTTGCTTGAACCAGCCCTACATCCTCATTATCCTGTAAGAATTACAACAACAACAACAAAAAAACACAACTAATTTCACTCCCAATTAATTCTAAAACATACACGATACATCAAGGAAAACAGTTACCTTAAAATGGGGAATGGTTCGTTTTAAAAAATCCGGGGCCGGTTGGAAATCGGCATCGAAAATGGCAATGAATTCGTATTCTTTAACGTAACTATAACTCATGCCGGACTTAAGATTACCAGCTTTATAACCATCTCTGATCACACGGTGGCGATATACAATCCGGGCACCCTCTTGTTGCCATTTATTTACTTCTTCTTGAATAAGCAGCTGTGTTGTCGGCTCATCAGAATCATCCAATACTTGTATCAAAATCTTCGATTTTGGCCAATCTAAATTACAAACTGCAGCTATTGATTGTTGATAAACCTGCAAAAATGCAGAAAAAGGAGCAAAATTGAAGCATGGGTTTACCATAAAATGTTTTTAAAAGGATTTTTTTTTTCTGGGTTTCGATTTTTATTACCTCTTTTTCGTTGCACATAGGGATTTGAACGAGGACCATTGGGAAGAAACCATTTTCTTCGAGGTCAACAATGGCGTCTTGTTTAGGGATTGGTTTGATTTTCTTGAACCGGATCCAAAAGCAACCCAAACAGAGTACAAGCCGGTCCAAGCTTTGTACAATGAAGAGAATGATACAGACATTAGCGAGGAATTGAAGAGGTGGAGCTAAATACCCGACCCGAATCAAAACCCAACGAGTATACAACCAGTCGAACAAATCCCTAACACCGAACGGCGCCGTGAAAATGTACTGTAATTGGAGTTTCGGGGCACCAAAATGCCAACCTTTGAAATACGCGGCGATTTCAAAACCGAGTAATAACAAGGATAACCAAAGGAACGCTTTGATGCAGTTATAGAACAGGGCTTTAACGGTTTTGTTTTCGGTCGAGGGAGTGCCGTCGCTGTCGTCAGTTCGACCGGAGATGACTCGGCGACTTATGGTTGAACCGAGACTGAACAATGTGGAAGCAACGGAGGTTAAACAACCGGCGGCACGATGAGCTTTCAAGAGAAGTACCCAAGTGAGTTGCTTCGCGTTTTTACCACGCGCTTTCTCTCGCGTGACCATCGACGTTTGAAAATCAAATTCCGATGGAGCTTCAAGTTCGACCATTGACCAGTTTGGGTTCTCCATTGTGACGACGACCGGAGCTCCTTTATGACTTCCTTTTCCCCACCAATTAAACGACGGCGGCGCCATTTTTGTGTTTGAAGCTTTTCTCTTGGGTTAACCGTTAATGCTGTAATAAGAAAAAAAGAACTAAAACATTAAGCTTCCCTTTAATGGCGAATCGAAATTTACACCGTAAATTAAAAATCCAAACTTTGGGTTTTGAAGATGAAGCTTTCACAGTTCGAAGAACAAAAAGGAAGTTCTACCAAAAGCTCTTCTCATTCAATTACAGCTTGCAAAAAAGGACATGGCTTTAAAAACCCAAAAAGAAAGAATAATGGAAAGAAAATAAAAAGATGGTGATATTATGTAATTGTTTTTCAAATTATTATGTTTTGGGAGAAAAAAATCGAAAATTTATTTACTTTTTTTTATGACAGACAGAAAACACGACAGTGTGCCGTCTTTCAAAATCAAAGGATTCAAAAAAGACAAAACAAAAACAATTCTTTTTTACCAAATCTTAATTAGTTTAACACACAACTGATTTTGTTAAAATTTACTATTAGTCCCTATATTTTGTAAAAGTTATGAATTTAGTCCTTATATTTTAATCTGATCAATTTTAGTTCTTGTATATTTTGAATTTCTCAATTTAAGTTCTTGTTTTTTTTTTTAATTTTAGTCCTGACTCAAACAGTAATAATTAAATTCGAGATAGATGTTGAAATTAGGGTTCAACCATTTAAGAGTTATTCACATAAAAGTCAAACATTTCAAAATGATCAAATAAGAACCTAACCTTCACAGAAGTGTCAGGCTCATTCTTGATATTTTTGAGTCCTAAACAAAACAATAAATTAGATCCTTTTAAAAAAAATTATAAAATATAATACAATAAAAGATGAAAAATTTTAGAGCCTTAAGAGATGAAGTATTTATTATGAAAAATTGAAAACCCTGTGTATTTAATTAATTTATTTTAATTTGAAATTTTTTTCTCACATTAAAAGCTGGAAAATATTTCTTGGGTTCCTTTCAGCTTTGGGTTTATGCAT
This sequence comes from Kokia cookei, assembly GCA_039519145.1. Classification (NCBI taxonomy): domain Eukaryota; kingdom Viridiplantae; phylum Streptophyta; class Magnoliopsida; order Malvales; family Malvaceae; genus Kokia; species Kokia cookei. The sequence continues at coordinate 1,986,502 of CM076903.1, forward strand.
TTAATTAATTTATTTTAGTTTGATTTTTTTACCACATTAAAAGCTGAAAAAATATCTTTTTAGGACCCTTTCCAATCCTAGGCTCTGGGCGACTACATTCTCAAACAATCCCAAGACCGGGCTTAAGAAGTGCTCAAATAAGGACTCAGTCCAATTTGTAGAAAAAGCTAGGTAAATACTGACATGTTTAGAATAAAATGCATAACGCCTGAATCAGATGTTGTTTGAGAAAAAAAGTAGTCAAAGCATAATTTGGAACATGATGTTAGCCCTTTATATGTCCATTTTGAATGGTTTGATCCTTATGTGAGCAACCTCTAAAAGATTAAGCCTCAATATGAACACTTAGCCTTAAATTTGATTGGTTAAAAGTCAATTACTAGGCCTACGCTATGCATACAATTGTAGGTTTAGTATATCTTCTCCAAATTGATCATTCTAAGTTTTTACTTTTTTCGAAATTTGAAATTCCAATATTAACGTACATGACAATCATTAATTCATTAAATAGATTTTTAGTGAATATTATGTGAAAATAATAAGCTGATGTAGCATTAGACATATGATAATATGTTTTTCTCATCATATTTTAGAAATAACACAACGCAATGAATTTAAGAGATAAATATCAAAACTATACATCAACTATGATTTAATGTGCAACTGTATGCATGAACTTTGATATTGTGCAATTTTATACATAAAATTTTGATTTAATCCAATTCTTGTAAATTATTAACGTAATTATTGATATAACATCATTTTATGTTTATATATTGCATACATAAATAATTATATTTATCCAATATAAAAATTAATTAATGTATTTATTTCTTTAAATGTTCATGATTAAATCAAAATTAAAGTTTCAAGTATACATTTGAACCACAATTAAAGTTTCACCTGCATAATTGCATCAAATTAAAGTTCATGTATACAATTGCACGTTAAATCAAAGTTCATGTATAGTTTTGAAATTTAGCCCATGAATTTAACAACAATTGTTTGGTAAGGACTCAAATTTTAAATTTTAAAAAACACAAGGATGCATAGCAAAATTTAACCGTTTATTGTTGATAGTTACAATGAAAAATTTCACGATAACGACCATTTCTTTTTCTTGCCAAACAAACAGAAAATGTGTTAAAATTTTTTGGTTTCAAAAGGAAATTAATGATTCCTAAGTGTCCGTACGGTTGGGATAATTAGATTTATCAGTTGGAATTCTATTGTGGGTAATTTATAATTTGACACCTTAATCAGTGTCTAAAATTTAGGATGTTTTTGTTTGGTTATTTGAAAACAAAATTTAGTAATTTCGTTGATGATTCCGTTTTAGTCACTTAAATATAAATCACTAATAATAATTAATTGTATACGTCAAATTATATCTATATCATATTACACTTTTATTTTACTCACCCAATAAATCGCTTTTACTTTAGTTATTGAAATAAATATATATTTTTTTAATTTTGGTTTGGATTAAAAAAATAAAATTAAAGTAAAAAGACGGTAGAAATTAAATAACTCATTAAAATCAATCTTTTATTAAATTTAATGACAAATGATTTTGTCATGCATATATTGTTTTAGGTTACATTATGATTATATACTTTAAGTCGGCATAATTAGGTTATCGTACTTTAACTTCGTACAATTAAAATTTAATATCGAAATAATATTCTTTTATTGTTAAAAAAATGCTTTTAAAAAAAATTCTTGTCGGCATTTTAATCGAACTAGTTGAGGATGATAGTTATCTGGAAAGATTAACGTCATAAAAAAGATGATAATTAAATTATGTCCAATTAAAATATAAATATTAAATCATAAATGTAATCATAGTAGATGGATCAAAATTGAAATTTAACCCTTAAAAAATAACGAAAAAAAAAGCAATGACATGTGTCATGCAGCCATCCTTTTATACAACATTAGTTATAGACAGTCAACATGCTCAATACTAACGTTAAATATGCCACCGACAATTTTACTGATAAAATATTTTAATTAATATATTCAGTAAAATGCTACTATTAATAGGAATTAGTCGCGGTAAAGTGTAATTTAAAATTTTATAATTTATAAAATATTTAAATAGAAATTTTTTTATTTTACGGGATCAAGATTTTTGCCAATTCTTTTAACTCCGCTACTGATAAGAATCATGAACAATAATAATATAAAGACATGACACATAATACAGATGATAAATAAATCAATATAAATTAATGCACAGTTATTATGCCTGCAAAGTAATCTAAAAAAGAGAAGAATAAACTAACAGTATTTACAACATTGAAATAATTTAAAAACAGATCAGAGATACATCAATTTGATCAAATCATTGAAATTTACATCCTAACTTCGAAATAATCAAATCAACTTGACGATAATTAATCAATTAAAAATAGATTGCCATGAGCCCCCAAAAAGTACAAAAAACTAAAGTATCAAGTAGCATATTCTACTCCTTTACGACACTATTATATTGACAAATTTCATATATACACTAGAAAGTAAAAATAAAATCACTTCTATTTTATTTACGTATTTAAATTTATTTTAGTCGTAATTTAATTTAATTTTTATTATTAATAATTAATTTCAAACAATTCATTTAACTATTTATTATTTATTATTTTTAATTTTCACATTTTTACACGAGTCATAGTGAATAGAACATTTCGAAATATTAAATTTTTATTTATTTAAAAAACACACGAGAGTCTTGTGGGGATTAGGTCAGCGGTCCGGTCCGAACCATAAGGGTAGGGGTAAAATTGGAAATTTAATGTTAATCAGCGTGGTAGAAAAGGAATTTTTGGAATAATTTATGTTTGTTGGATTGGATTCATACTGAGCCGTTGAACTTGTGACACGTGTGAATAAGACAGTGATGAGAGAAGAAGACTCGTGACACTGATGAGTGACGGTGATGACTGTTGACCAAGGATACTGTGACTTCACTGTCAACGAATTTTATTTATTCTTTAATATTAATATATATATATATATATATATATATATATTATAATTTTAAAATAAAATATACATATTAATTTTGATTTTATAACATTTTGAACTGTCAAATATTCTACTTGGCATAAATTTTAAAATTACACATTATTTTTTTATGTGAGATTTGATTTGTTAATGTGTATTAAAAAATATAATTTATCAAATACACGAAATATTAAAATAAATTTTTTAATAAATTGAAAATGGATAAAAGAATAAAGTTTTTATACTTAAATAACACTACAATAGTTGCAACTTAACAAATAAATACTTTTAAAATAATAATAAAATTAATAATAAAACAAGAGTTTTACAATATCCAAATAACAATCATAAAATAATAATAACAAAATAGCAGTAAAACGACAACAAATAACGGTGAAAAAAATTTCGACAAATTTGGGTCAAGATAAAAAAATCTTTATCGGCCCGTTTAGAAAGTGAGCTTTATTTTTTGTCTAAGCTCACTTTTCAGACCTATACTTTTGCTCAAATCCTCTCACTTTTTAAACGAACCTAAATAAATGATTCGACCCATTATCAAGTCTAATTTCACTGTTCTTTGTATGCTTTTAACATTTAATTAAAAAAAGCACAGGGATAGGTAACATATTTTGACAGACAATTATCTTCTAAAATATTTTACAGGTAAATTAAAGAAAAAACATAATGATTTGTTATTTAGCTCTCAATTTTATAAAAAAAAATAATTATTTTAATTCATTCGTTTAATTTTATTTTATTTTAATTTTTAATTTGCAATTTTATCAATCACCTTAAAATGAATGAAAAAATTAACAAACATTAACTTACTTATGTAGATATACACGTGAACTGTCATGAGAATATCAAATCAATTATTAATTGTTTTTTAAAATTAAAAAACCCAAAAAAATAGGAAGTCATTAAAATTTTTAAAAAAATTGTAAAAATATAATAATATTATAATTCTTTAATATACAAAAAAATATTAAAAGTTAATTGATTTCTTACATGACATTCACATGTATGTTTATGTCGGCAAAATTAATGTTAATTAAATTTTTTATTTATTTTAAAGTTATTTGAGAAAAAAAATATAAATTTAAAGATTAAAATAAAAGAGGCAGAAAATTAAATGTAAAATATTTTTTAATCAAAAGATTAAATAAGACATTATGTCTAAGAAAAAGAAGAATTAAAAAAATTAAAACTTTATTTAACAAAATTAAAAATTAGGAAAAAAAATCAAGGAAGATCATGGATGGCAACTCTCCATGTAATTATTTTCCAATGAATGAAAGAGGGGTATTATAAAAACAATTAAACATGATTCTAGAGATTAATATTAATATTATAGTTTAAGAAATAAAAAAAAATTGCAAAGCATGTAGGTCCCTAGCATTTGTATTATATAATCATTAATGATGAGGATTAGTTGAAAGTAAAGAGCATTGTTCATAATTAATCACCATTACACATATAATAAATACCTAATTTAAATGGATATGATTGATTTAATATCATGAATTAAATAATGACCACACGTCGATTGAGTCTTAACTTGATTGATACAAGTATTATTGTTAGTGCAGGAGGACGTGAGTTTGAATGCGCTGAAACACATTATCCTCTTATTTATGAGTCGAGGAGAGACTATGAGTAGTTCTAAGTATTGTGTAAAAAAATAGATATGATCAGAACTTATAATGGGTACAAGAATTTAATTAGTTTAAATAATAAAAAATAAAAATAAAAATAAAAAAATTTAACTTTACATAGTGCTTTGTGTGGCCCCTAAGACGATACCGACACTCAATCTTTTTCTAAGAATCTTTTTAATGTTAATGTAATCAAAATAATTATAGGTAAAACAATTTTATGTATAAAAATTAAATTTAAAGTGGATTGGTTAATTCATCAAAACAAAAAATTGTAATGGGATATTGACCCCACTTTATATATATAATTTTATATTGTTTCTTATATTTTTTAAGTAATAATTTGATTGTTAAATTTATCAATATAATTATATTTTACATCGAGTTTAATATGCATGATTTATATGAATGGAATATGAAATATGATGGTTGAATAATTAAAATATTAATTATATAAAAACATACGAAAATACTATGTAACTGGATCCATCCCAATATAGGAAGTATTGGTTTGATTGACTTTAGTACATATATATATATATTTTTAATTGGTTTTGTTAAAGTTGTTGAAATCTAATTAGATGAGCCAGTGAAATTAGTTGTATCAAGAACCAGTTGATCTTGAATCGGTATGACCTGAGACAAAAAAAAATTAGTTTGATTTGGCGGTCGAATATTGATGGGTGTCGGTTCCACCGAATATAAATATTTTTACGATAAATAATACAAAACAATAGTATATGGTAGTAAGATCGATTCCACGGGGACTGATTGTTGAATTCTACTCTCGTGTCTTCCTTTTGAACGTTGTGTCGAAGGACGTACTCGCGGCTTGTGACTATCTCCCTAAAAAAAAAAAAAAGTGGGAGATTAAAGATAAAAATGTTGAACTAAAATAAAATTAAAATAAAATAAATAAAGTGAAATAAATCTTGATGCAAAGTAAATTAATCGAGATAAAAATGAGAAAAATATATTTAATAAGCTTAGCCTCAGCCTCGGTTTTCTCCGAACTTTAATTGATCCTCGAAAATTGATCTTCCCTTTTTAATCAATAAGCTGGTTATAGCGCTTGAGAATGTCCCAACTGCCAACTTTTCCTCTTGTAGCAGGTTCTTGTACGACCTACAAATCGACCCTTGTCGAATGTTTAACCATGTCGCACATGCTCGCGATTTAAGATTTCAACAGTCTTACGCTTTGAAAAGCCTAACTCGAATTAACGGCCTAAACCGCGTGAGTTGTTTAAATCCGGACTCTATCACCTTTGACGAAATCCAACTAGCCGTTTCTCACCTGGACACGCTAATTTGTTCACGGGAACTCGAATGCAACACGACCGACTCGATTTCTCAACTGTATGCCAACCTACTTCAACCTAACGCGCGCTTTTTGGATTGAAGTTGAATTTATTTTGAAGGACGAATTTGTACTATCTCATAAATCAGAGTGATAGTGAGTACCGATAAAAAGGTTTTTAGCACGGTTTCGTAACTCACGATTATTTCTTGACAGAGTGATAACCGGGCTAAGGCTAAAAAGAACTTGGTGACACATGATTTTAATCATGCTTGATGGAGGATGATGATGGATTATTTGTAATTTATGAAAAGGTGGAAATAGAAATGGATTAATAAAGCAATTGGACAAATTTTGTAAAAGAATGAAAATTGTGATGGAATTGGCAGAGAGAGTATGACCAATTGAAAGAAAAAAAAATGCACAATTGCTTCAATTACTCACAAATCAAAAGTATGTTTTCAATTGAATCCAAAAGATCTTATTTATATACAATTGGGTTACTAAAAATAGCTTAACTACTTCTTCCCATTTACTTAAAATAAATAAATCCTAGCCAAACTAAAATGGAAATTATAAAAAAAACAACAAAATCCAAAAAAATGCTATTGACAAATTCAACTAAAAATCTCTTTGCGTTTAAGCTCTCAATTTCTCTCAATTCTCAATGTAGCCTATCTCTTCACATATTTCTTCAATTAAATCCATTTTTTGTTTGTCTTTAAGTCGAAACATTAATTTGTGTACCTAATAAGAAAATGTAGGAAATTAAAAGTATTTTTCTCAAAATTAATTCAAAATACACAAATAAAATTACACAAATTATTTACTATCTAACATGATTTTATAATCTTTTTTTATTTTTATCAATTTTAATGATTTATTTAATTCATACTGAATCAACGATGGATTGAATCAAAAATAAAAAATATGATTGTTTCGATCACCAATTAGGTTCAAAAAATATTGAGTTTTGTTCTATTATTTTTATGAGTTCATATTTTATATATTCACTTAGATAAAGTAAAATATTTATATTAAAAAAAAATCGTTAAATATTTATATGCACATAGACTATCGTACGAGTAGTTATGCTAATAATGTTAATAATTAATGTTTTAATAAGTATTTTAATTAAAAATAATTCAATTTTTTTAAAGGTTAAATGTTAAATTTAATTTTAAAAAATAAGGACTAAACTGACAGAAAATATACCGTAAATTTATCTTTATATTTTATTTTCTTTTTATAAAATTAAAAATGATTTAATTTTTTTAATCACTAAAGAAGGAAATATATACCAAACTTCTAGTGGTGATTTAGGGAATATTATTTAACTTTGGGATGGAATATTAAAAAACTTGTGTGAATGCGAGAACACAAATAAGCTTTAGAATAACCCAATTTTTTTGCTGTAAGGTATATCTATATATATATCTATAAATTGTGCATATATGTTATTTTTTTTGTTAATTGGTTAAACAGATTTTTTTTTTTCAAGATTTAAAGAAATGAGTCGATTTTAGAGAGAGTGTGAAAACACGTCTAGACGCATCTAACTAGACGAATTTTTACTGATATTTCAAGAAAATGCACTCAACTGGAAGTGTTTTATGAAAATTCCACATCAGCAATGAAGTTTCATGTAAATTGTTATGCCAATGTCGTTAAAATATCAATAATTCATCCATTCTTTTGTCCAAAAAAAGTAATTTAATTAAAATTTGAAAGTTCAAGACCAAAGTGATCTTAAACAAAAAAATCATGATCAAAGTAATAAAATAAGTAAACATTAAGTGTTAAATTTGTTATTATATCTAAAAATACAACTAACTACTGAAGCTGGGATTTTTACAATTTTGTTGTTGTTAATTGAAGTAAAACTTACCTTTATGAAGCAAAACCACAATAGAAGTATTCATGAGTCAAGTCGGGTTCGGATTGAGTCTAAGTACGATATTAATACACTTTATGCTTACTCGAACCCAACTCAACTTGAAATATAAGTCTAAAATTTTATATAAACCCGTCCATATTTGTAAATAGTTAATCCACATTCATTTTAAACCTATATTATTTTTAAAATAAAAAAATATTCATATTATTTTTTATTTAATATTTTTATATTTTTTATTTATTTAAATTTTATATATTGTCATCTTAACATTTTTTTATATTATAATAATATTATATATTACTATAAATTTAATTTCATGTATTATAAATTATGCAAAATATAAAAATAACATAATATAAAACATTACAAACTTAAAAAATCAATTCGAAACTCGAATTTTAAATGTTCAAATCTAAACTCGACTTATATTTCAAATATACTTAATTTTTTATTTAAATTTATTTTTCGAATTTAATATTTTTACTAAATGTTTCCAAATCAATTGTCTACAACAATCACCTTAACTAATAACCTAATGATTTTGTTGATGGCTATCGACAAATCAGGTGTAAGATACGTCTTTTCACTGAAAATGCAATTTCTTTTCAATTCTCATTCTGTCAATCCATTTTCAATTTCGAAAATTAAAATGCGTGATGTAAACTCCGATCAACCTGTCGGGGGATCCCACATTAATATTTTAAAATTTTAATTGCAATTTAATATATATATATATAAATTCATTGTTTAAAATACGAGCTAAATTAGTTAAATATACCAAAAAAAAACATTAATTGATAAAATAAGTTAAATTTTTTGAAATTCAGAGAAATAAATCGTTTTTTGAGTATGTGAAAATGCATCTGGCAGAACGAATTTTCCTGTTGACATGTTAAAGAAAGCTCACTCTCTCCCTTCAAAAACAATTTGTTTTCTTAAATTTAAAAAAAAATCGATTTATTTCGCAAATTAATTCTTCTTTTCGACATATTCAACTAATTTTACCTAGAAATCGAATACTTAAATTAGTTACATCATAATAAAAAAATATATAAATTGGTCTCTAATGAAAAGATAAGGAAACCCAAATTTTATGTGAAATAGAAATTGGATTTTATGAATGGATGCATGTCATGTATAGTGGGATGGTATCACTTTAACATCAAACACAGAGTTTACAGTTGAAATGTCAATGATCAGTGTTGATGGATACCCCCAAATGTTAATTTCCCAGTTTTTAAGAGCACAATATGTAAAAGCACACGAAAGGGGCATGGATTAAGGCAATTTAGAAAAATAAAAACAAACAAACAAAAAAAACCCACATGTGTTGGGTTGCTGTTAGTGGGTATGAGAGAGAAAGGAAGATAAATTCTTCGGTAGTGGCAGATTCAAAAATATGACTTACGGGTAAACGCGATGTTATAAAATTTTTCAGATGGAAATTAAATTATATATTTTTATGATAGTAACGATGCAATTTCGTCATTTTAATAGTTTATGTCTTTATAATTTTTAAAAAATTAAATTAAAATATATTATTTTTGAAGAGTCAAAATGTAATTTTATTATTATTAATTTAAAATTTTATAAATTATAAAAAATTTAAATGAAAAAAATTTTAATTTTAGGAGTTGCTAGATCCACCCCTAATCTTGAGTAAGATAGTAGGAGAGCGGATAAGGGTTCCTTGCAGTTTAACTTCATGCCCCGAGCCATATATGTATATATATATATAGTTTTTTTTCTCAATGTATTATGTGTCGAGTCGTTATTGGTGAATTAAAGGCAATTGATTAAGTGAGTTGACATCATAGGTTTAAGTAGAATGGAATTATGACTTACCCTAAGTTAATTAAGATAAAATATGATAATTGATATCGTTTAATGAGTGAGCCAACTTATCAAACAGGTAATAAATCGAGGGATTCTTATGAGAAATTCCTCTAAAGGACTTATCAGACAACAGAGTAGTTAACGCGATGAGGGTGCCTTGCATTTAGCAGACCCTTGGGAGTGCACACATCCATGCAGCCATCGGATGAGATTTTACAGCTTCTATATCATGATGATGGTGCTCTTGTAGCCTCGACTAGTGTCTCTATTTTAATAAAAGAAATAGTAATAAACTTTTATTTATTTTAAAATTAATTTTAAATTTTTATAATATTAAATATGATTATTTTTAAATTTTTAAAAAATATTATACATTAAAATCCAATTAAATTAACTTGTTATCGATTATAATCGGTAAGGACAAACGAAGGAGTTTTGGTTTTGAAAATGTAGAGACAAAAAAAAATTCCGTTATTAACCTATTAGTAAGTTTACATTTCGATTACTCGATTTTAAAAAGTTATAAAATTATCATTAAATTATTTGAAAGTTTTTATTTAAGTCATTACTTTGTTAAAATTATTGTTGTACGACTTTTTTCGTTCGCACTGCATGCACCAATCTAAAGTTATTATTCTCCTTTTTTTCTACAGTTCAATTTTTTTCATATAACATATTTAAACGTTACGAATCTACGAATCAAAAAAAGTTATCTTCTCAAATCTTCAACACTAACCATCAGATCGATTTGTTACTATAATAATGAAATTTAATCCTACAAAATTTTAAAATTTTATTTTATGTTTCAAATTAAAATAAACTCGAATAACTAATTAATAATTGTCTAGTAAACTCAAATTTCTTTTGATTATATTACCTTGAATTTTTCACACTAAGCAAAAAACAAAGAAAAATCCTTACTATTAATTAAATCTTCATGCCAAACAAAACTTGATAAAGCTCACAAGCAGTTTAAGTAAATTATTGTTAAGCTCAAATTTGACTCGATCAATTCAAGCTCGGCTAATGGTGTAAAGGTCCAAATAGGAGTAGGCGAAAGTTTTCAATAAAAAGTAAACCTCAAACCATATGAAATGTAAAAAGTAAGACATCAAAATTAAATAATTCATGCATTACCCCTAAAGAAAAAAGAATTGACCAACTAAATAGTCCCATAGAACATAAGGTTGTATCAAACCTCGTAAGTTTCTCCACAACACTCACCCTTTTTCACAGCTCAGAGATGCCCTATTCATCGTGTCAGTTTTCGAGGATAAACTGAATGAAAGAGACCCGGATTGCTTCCGTTCGTTAGGTTGAGTTACCAACTATGTCGATGCACAGAAGAAACTGGATAAGTATAGACCCTTCTGTAAAATCATCTTGTTATGATGTAATTCCTTCTTCAACATAAAAAATGCTATAAATGTCACTAGTCACTGCCACTGTGCTTGTTGAGACAGCAAGAAAGATCATCATCCATGATATTAGTCTATCATTCTTTGTTGCAATTCCAGTGATGTTCCTGCATGGTTCCATGATCAGAACAACCAAAAAGGTGTTTTCAGTTCATAAAATATGAATTTTATGCCATTTCATATATCAAAATCCCCTTATCCAACTATCTAATTTAGGGCTCAATTATGTAGACCATCTATGATTTAGGGACTAATAATGTTGCCATTGATAACCTCATGTTTGACACATTCAACAAAACCGGGACATATATAAGGCTAAATGCTTAAATTGGTGCCCAACATTTTAGAGGTTGCTCACATAAGGATTAAACATTTCAGAATGGTCATATAAAGGCCAAACATTTACAAAAGTACTCAAATGAAGGTTAAACTTTTTAAAATGATCAGATAAGAGCCAAACCTTTTTGAAAATGTACAAATAAGGGTTAAACCTTTTTGAAGGTGTTCAAATAAGTGCTTCTCAAATATCATATATCAGGTTTCAAATTATGTTTTATAATTTTCTTTTCTTTTCAAGCAATTTTTGGTCCAACTGTTGTATGCTTTATTCTAAACATGTTAGTATTCACCTAATTTTTGCTACAAATTGGGCTGAAGTGCATGAAAAGCCCTTATTTGAGCACTTTTATAAGGGTTAGGCCCTTATGTGAGCAAACCCCAACAGGTTGGCCCTGATTTGAGCATTTAGCCTATATATAATCATATAACCATTTCTTACCTAAGTGTGATTGCAGCTGGAAAGATGAAACCAACACAAACTGCAGCAGTTGCACCAGTGAACTGAAAGGCATCCCAGATACTAGGAACAAAGCTGGCTCCCATAAGTATAAAACCCATAAGAGCTATTGTTACTGAGAAGGACCTCTTGTTGTCAAAAGCAATAGGAATTGCATGTGGAAATAGAAGACCATCAACATTGAGACGAAGGGAGAAAAATACTATGGGGAAAACTAGCATCAGGTGAAGGCCATAGCTCACTCTGACCAGATCATCAAGCAATGAACTATATGGAATCCCGAGATCGCCATCAAAATTGGCAAGCACGTCATCCATAGTATGATCCCCAAAGAGGACTACCCCAAAGAAGCTGGTTGCAATGTACACAGAAGTGCATAATGTGAGAGACTTTCTAACTATTGACTTCATCTGTGTAGGATCTTTAAGTTCATTCTCTATAGGGAGTACTGCAAGTTGAATTTTTTTCAATAGGGAAATTGTGTTAATCAATACTCCATAGCAATAAAAGAAAGCAATCATACACTAAAGAGAGTTGAAATTGAAATATCAATTTTCAATATGTATTTAATTGCTTCGATGGAATGTATAGAAAGATAGTAATAAAATGACTAATATAAACAGATTAAATATCTTAGGGCATGTTTGGTTGAGTGAAAAAGAGGGAAGGATAGAAGGACGGAGTGGAAAAGTGGGAAAAAATGTTTGAAAGTGCTTGATTGGAAAGAACATATAAAATATAATCATTTTCCATCGTAATGTATAAAAATTAATTCTTTCAAATTGGAATGATAAGAGAAGAGAAAACGAGGGAGGAATATATGATAGTTTAAAATCTCTTTTTTTTTTTCAATTCTACCAAGCAATGGATGAAAAAAAAATTTATTTTTCTTTCAATTTTTCCATCTTTTCTAACAAGCACAACTATGGAAAGAAAAATTATATTTTCTTTCTATTTTTCACCCCTTCAATTTTCCATCTTTCCAATTCTTTTTCATTCAACCAAGCAAAGCTTTAGTCTCGAAAACTAACAATTTTGTTACAGAATACTCATGATAGATTCAGAAAATACTAACAGTCCTAATAATCGGTGCATCATATATATAATTGTGTTTGTATTTGATACTGCCAATATATAAATCTACACTCTCACAGTGAACCACACATTGACACCTCATTAGCAACCCTTAAAAACATAGATAGTTTTTTTTTTTTTTGATAAAATATCTGATGAGTGCATTTTATAAAGGGTGATAAACACAGAAGGGTTTGCCATCATAACACCTTTACAGCTGCAATAATATAAATCCATTACACTTGACCAAGTTGACCAAGTTAATATGTGGCATTACATAATTCATTGTCGATTTATACACTGGTAGTGCATTAATAATATAAAACCATTATAATTCTATGAAATGTTGAACCAAAAAAAGGGTCAACTTGGTCTTACCCGAGTTTTATGTATGTAGATTATGCACTCAAACAACTAACAAAGCGAAAGTAAATCAACTTAGTGGATTGGTTGAAAATGAACTTGAACAAACAATTATACACAGTAACACAAGCAAAATATGATGATAAAACGAATAGCATTGAAGGTACCACAACAGTATATTATGACTTACTGTTATGGTGGCATATATAAGCAGTAACAACAACAGGAACAGTGGTGAAAAGCTTCCAAAACGATGCCTGATTAACAAGCTTTGGCATTAATCGAGGCATTCCAATCTTCCCTTCCATCAACTTAACAATTACAACTCCCGCAGTTATTCCCACAAAGACAACAGCTAAGGCAACTGACAACGCTGATGTGTATCTCAATGAATCTAAAAATAACCAAAAACATCACAATTTAAACCCCATAAAAAAGTTAATACCTTCAACAATTTTATAGCAACAATTTAGAATTTTGGCCAACATGAGTTGAGTCACGACCCAGCCCAGCCTACGAGGCTTGATCATGTTCAAAACATAACTCGGAATTGTCTTATTGGCACTTAGGTTTTGCCTAACTCAAGTGTGCCTCCAAAGATACTAATCATGTCACAACATAAAAACGAGTGCACTTTGCGAAATAGATACTAATTGATATCTGTTCTACAGAATGCCTAGACTTAAGGACCTATATTATGCTCTCATAACACGGCTGATACCACAAACTGGAGCTCATCGTGACAGATTAGTTTAATTAATTGGTTGATCACTCATTAGTTGCACCGCATTGAGCTTTGTTGAGTCCTCTTAATAAAGAGAGTCTGGATATTTAGAAGACATAATTACAGTTCACTGAAATGACGTTTTAGGTAGTCTTCGTACATGACATTTATATTATCTTAAACTTAACGCGTGTTCGTTGATCAACTCGCTTAACTTCACATCCTCTGCCTATGAACACCTAGAAATATGCAAATTTGGCTTGCAAGTCCTTCCCGTGAGCTTTTGTATCCATGCTATAGTATCCAAGCTCGGGTTAGAGGGTTACAGGTTAATAGTTCAGGTTATATTCGAGTTTTGGGTCTGTAACGTAAACACCATAACAAGCTTATAAAAAGAAAATTAGAATTTTGACTTACCAACGCGCTTGAAGGAAATGAGAGGAGCAAAAACGAAAAATGTGGTGAACAAGAGTAAAGCGGAACGAGTGGTCCACCAATGTTGGCCGAACCATTCTTCGATTACTCCACCGTGGTGGAGCCCATCCACCGAAGTCCCCGATAATACATCACCTGCCAAGCCAACAAATTTCAAAATTCAAATTCAGATCAAGCGGCTATCGATAGTTCCACATGGGAGGGCTTGATAAAAGATTACCTATGATAATCATGTAAACCACGAGCATGCCCAAGTTGTTGATGACGATGAAAGCTTGGAGGATATTACTGCCGGCTCCACCGAAAGCATCGGCTGCGACTCCTGAATACGTTTTTGACTTGGAGGCTCGGCTAAACCTCAGAATCATATCGATAGACGATTCAGTCAACATAGAGACGAACATGATAGTGAGAAGACCGGGGATTAAGCCGAGCTGATTGACGGCGGCTGGGAGACCCATGATTCCAGCTCCGACAATGGTGGTTGAGAGGTTGAAAACGGCACCGGAAGTCGATGCGCCATCGTAGCCAGATCCGTGAGCATCAAATGATTGGTCGTCGTCGAGCTTTTGAGGGAGGAGAGGGGACCGAGGAGGACTCCGGCGGTATTTACGATCCGATGAGGGTAGAACCGTCATTTTACTTGGTTGTTAAAAAACCGTTGAAGAAGAAAATGAATTGACCCTCGAACGTTGAAGACTGGGTATATGTTTATATACGTTGCATTGGAAATGTCGTTGCACTTGAACTGACTTGACACGAATGACTTGTTGACACGTATAATTGGCGTGGAATTTTCAAGATTTATAAGGAATTAAAGGGACTTGCTGGAGTAACAGTATGGTAACGGAAAGTAAAAGGAAAGCCAGTAGAGAATAGACACCTACCTGCCAACTTTGTTCCTTTCTTCATTACACTTGAAGGCCTTTTTATTTCCTTTTATTTATTGATGTAATGAGGAATGAGAATTATTGATTAAGCGTGAGTTTGAATAAGTGATGCGTTTAATTTATTTTTTATCTTACGTTATAATATTATTATAATATTTAATTTTATCGTCACTATTATTTTTACATTAAACGCAAGTAAAATGTTAGGGGTGAAATTAAAAATTTTTGTAGGAAATAAAAATTAAATTATAATTTTTATGATAATAAAAATATAATTTTACCATTTTAATAGTTTGTTAAATCAAATTTTTATATTTTTTAAAAAGGTCAATACATAATTTTATTTTGGTTAAACTACAAAAATAGTCACTTTTGTTTGCCTCAAGTTACATTTTAATCACTTATGTTATTATTTTGTTACGAAATGATCACTCTGCCGTTAAGTTCCGTTATCTCCCTAATGGTAATCCTACATGGCAGTCTAACTAGATTTTAAGTGCCAATTTAGATTTCCAAATGGGATTAGAATAGATTTTTAATTAAATAAATTTAATTAATTAAAATTTTTAAATCTAAATCTTAGCTGAAAATCTTAAACCCATTTCCACACACTTATCATCTTCATCTTCATCTTCTTCTCTTTTGATTCCAACATCTTTAATTACAAATCTGTCTCAAAACTTTAATCTTTGAAATCCATTAACCCAAAGAAACTTAACGGAAAGAAGATATTGAATCTTTGAATCTTTGGGTTAATGAGTTTTAAAGATTCAAGCTTTGAGACAGATTTGTAAATAAAGATATTGGAATCAAAAAGGAATATGAAGATGAAGAAGAGAGGTGTGTGGAAATGGGTTTAGGATTTTTTTAATTAAGGTTTAGATTTTAAAAATTTTATAAATTAATTAAATTTATTTAATTAAAGACTTATTCTCATTTCATTTGGAAATTCAAGTTGGCACTTAAAATCTAGTTGGACTGTCACGTAGGATTACAGTTAGGGAGATAACGGAACTTAACGGCACAATGATCACTTCGTAACAAAATACTAACATAAGTGACTAAAACGTAACATTTCAAACATAAGTGACTGAAATGTAATCTGAGGCAAATAAAAGTGACTATTTTTATAGTTTACCCTTCTATTTTTACTAACTTTAAATTTTAAAAATTTTAAAAAACATTAATAAAAAAAATTATTTTAAAGAGATCAAAATCCTCACCAACCTTTAATTTCATCCTTGATAAACGCATCACCTATCCAAATGAGCTTTAAGAAAATTGGCTTATTACAACACGAGGCGCCTTTCCGCTTTCAAAATTGCAACGGCTAGCCTCTCCGTCGGCTTTCAAAGGTGAAGATGGGCCGCTTGACCTTTACGTTTATTTGAATTTTCCCGTGAAGGAGCCTGGGCTCCATCTCTTACAAAGGTCCAATAGCAACCAAGAAGGGAATATAATGACTCTATGCCTATTAAACTCCATCTCAAAGATAAATTATAGACGAAAATAATTTCACTACTAAATCGCATAATATAAATAATTATTTAAATTTATTTTATTTTAATCATCGAGTAATTATAGTCTATAATATAATTATTGGCCCTTTAGGTCCACTTTGATTATTGAATCTGACAATTAGATCTATTTTGATCACTAAACTTGAAAATGATGAGATTAATATTATTGGAATAGGATAGGATTTGATAAATTGAAGAATTGATTGATATAATGGTTTGAATAAAAATGTTTAATTGATTAGTTCAGAAATTACTTGAAATTGATAAAAAAAATAAAAAAATAGAGACAAAAATCTACAGTTAAACAGGTTGAATAAATTTAATAATATTTTTATATTTTAATTTTTTTGAATTTTAATTAATTGTTTAATTATTGATTTGACGATCGAACTGGTTGAATCATGAATCAATGGTTTGACGTGTTTATCAAATTTTTATATTTTCAAGTTTAGAGAATAAAAATAGATTTAATTGTCAAATTCAAATGTCAAAATAAATAAATAAAACACAAATACCAAAGTGAATCCCTAATTGAGGGTAAAAAATTATATTATCCATTAAACCACACAAAGGTGAAGATACAAAACATAATTAAATTGTGCAATCACCTCTATCTATAATCTCACGTGTAAATTGTTCATAGAACGAAACTCTGATGATTGATCTGGTGGTTAAGAGTTATTCAACCATAAAACACGCTCAAATTTAAACTTTTAAAAAATAATTAATAAATATTTATTTAGACCAACTCTTTTTCCACATAGTGGGTGCTTATATAACATGAGTATATCCCTAACAGTTGGATGAATATTCAATTTTATCACTTTCAATTAGTGATATTCAACCTTTTCATTATCAAGAATTAAACTTACATTAGCATCAAATATATCGAAATGGTTTTTTTTTTTTTTTTGTCTCTTTGTTTGTTTCATTTTTGTACACATGGTAACTTCCAAATCTTACTTGTGGTAATTTTTAATTTTACTGTTAGCATTCCGATTAATTATTCTTAATAATGAGGACGATGAAGAAGAACAAACCTCACTGATAATAAGTAAATATATAAATAAATATAGCTGAAAATTTGAGAAAATTTTAGAGAGTTTGGTGGATTACTCATTAGTAGTTGTTATTATTTTCAAGTCATGGATTGGTGAATGTGAACGTTGATGGTTCAGTGTTAACTTTTAAATCAAGAGTCATCATAGGTGGTGAGAGGATTAAATGGTAGTTGGATGGGGTTTCGAAATGGTGATGGAATTATCGAATATTTTTTAAATTGAAGCTTCAGCATTATTTGAGGGTCTAAAATTTATTTGGGTAAAGAGGTATCGTAAAGTGGAGATTGAATATGATAATTCGGTTTTGGTAGTCATTATACAAAATGGATTATTATCAAAATCGAATTATCAACAAATAATAACTACAACGAAATTAGACTTATTCAAAACTGATGCCTTAAGGATTAAGAAGTGAAATTTCGATAAATATTAAAAAAAAGTAATAGAATGACAAATCGTATTGCGAAAAAAGCCCGAAACAAAATGGATTACTTGATTATTCATGAGAAACCACCGAGGGATTTATTAGATAATGATACCTATTGCGCTACATATCCATTGTTTGATGGGAATTAGCTTTGTTGTAATCCTAACTTAAAGCTTTATTACTTTACTTACCAAAAGAATATTATATTATCGGTTCAAAGTAACATATCCATTTGTGATTTCAAATGTAATTTTATAATTGTTAATAGGCTTAACCTATAAATTTGTACTTAAATTATGTTTTTTTTATATCTAATCTTTTTATTTTGTTATAATTGGTACTTAAATTAATTTTTTTAATTGAGACTTTTATTAATTTAATCTTTAAGTTTATTTAAAAAATAATTAAAAATTATCATGTGTCAGAAAAGACAAAAAAATTTATTTTCTCTTATATACATGGAATAATGTTTGGTATTGAATTTTTAAACTCCATAAATAGGGTCAAGAAATTGACAAGTGTACTATAGAGAAATAAAAAATATTAATAAAATAATTTTAAAAAAAAGAAAGATATATAACAATTTTTTAAGATTGTTTTTGAAATAAAAAAAAAAGTATACTGTCAATATACAAAATATTAATCTTGTACTTATTACTATATATATATTTTTAATTTTCTTCCTCTCATATTGGACTTCAACAAGTGTGAGCATTTTCGACTTCATGGTTTTGATTAAGGTTTTAAGAATCGGATTGATGGTTGAATCGATTAGATCACCAATTCTTAGTTTGATAGGTTCGTCTAGTTTGATTAAATAAATTATTAAAAATTCATAAAAATAAAAAAATAGAGAAAACTAGTTCAATCTATTTTTTAGCTTGGTTCAACTCGTCCATATCAGTTCGCAGATCAATTGTTCAATCCCTAGCTTTAAATCAATATTGCGATCGATTCTCAATTTGATTGACCTGTCCAATCCGATTTTAAAAACATTGGTTTTGATCAATGAAAGAGCTTTTTCAATCTCGTCAAATCGAGTAAGCATGTAGTGAAGTTTGAAAACAAAATCAATTGTCAACATTTTTATCTTGAAAAGGAAAATTTTGAGCATTATCAGCATTGTCACGCAATATAAGAAAAGAAAAAATGAGAAAAAAAAAGAGAGAGTAAAATCATGTAAAATAAAAAAAAACCAAAAATTTTAAAAATTATTTTTTAGTGTTTATATGATGTCGCAGATTATTTATTTTTAATAAAAATAACAGTTTAATATCATATAATTAATTAAAGAATAATTTAAATATCACTTGTGATAAAAAATTGATACCAAGAGAAAAATTAGCATAATTTAGATACTATTTGAGAGCTAAATTTTATTAAAAATCGAAAAAAAGATCGTGCTTTGGATTTTGGTGATAGATTAAGAGACTTGAAATGTGGTTTAATCAAGCATCCAATGGGGCTAAGGTTCCAACTACAAAATATTGGAGTTGCCTCAAAGTTTTCAGAATTAAGTTGATGGTAGAATTGATTAGATCATCAATTCGTTGGTCCAAGTAGTTCAATTTATTTAACTAAATAAATCATTAAAAATTTTGATTTAATCATTCAATTCAATCGATTTATATCAATTCTCAAATTAATTAATTCAATATTCTTTTATGATCTCATACTCCAATTAACTCGATTTCATTCAAATAACCTTAAATTATCTTGCACATTTGAGAGACATGTGATGTTGTTTGCCTAGTCAACATCAATCATAATGACAAACCGGTGGATAAACTTATAATTAAAAAGAAAACATTAAACAAACATTGTTGTGAAAATCACCATTTTTGGGACCATACAAAGCAATGCTCAATTGAAATAAGCTAAGCACAAATATAAATGAACTTCATCACATCATGAAAATGAAATAAATTTAGCCAAACGAAAATAATATACGATTAATACAATGCACAATAGGTAAAGAATTGGATAAAAGCCGAATTAATTTAAAAAAAAAAAAGAATCAAATAAAATTTACACAATGCATATGTAAAAAGTGAACAGAAGACCCACACATTATAATCGCAAATAATAGAACTTGAACTTAAAAGCCTTCAAGATTCGGGACATCAATCTTTACCAACAGCATCCAGAATCCATTAGCTTCAAATGCATTTTTGGGTGCCATGGAAGGGACCTAATAGAAACTTTCATATTTTTGCATGAGAAAAGCTATTGTTGGGGACCATCTAAAACAACTCTCAATCAAGAAAAAGAATCAAATAATAATAAAAATTAAAAGAAAATCCACATGAAATGTACAAATTTTAATTCTAAACACCTCATCAAGATCAGATAATTAATTCATATAATTCTAATACAATCTTTTCAAGCGGGAACAAATAGATTTCTGATATGAACAGAGATCAACATTTCAATAATATTTTTGTAACATTCATTAAAAAAAATTATAAACAAATATTTGTTCCACAATTATTATGGGCAAACTTAATATATAATCATCCAACTATAAACAATTTTCATTTTAGGCATCTAAAGTAAAAAAGTTTGTAATTTAAGCACCCATATTATATAATTAGATCATTTTGGTCACTCCCATTAAAATCTCAAATGACAAACTGACGTGCCAGTTAAAAAATCAGTATAATAACAAATTTAGCACTTAATTTTTACATATTACATCAGTTTAATCCTAAATTAAAAAATTAACCTTCAAAGTTTACAGATGGTCTCAAGTTGATCCTAATTCTAATAAATTTAAAAATAAATAAATATTTTCAAAAAATATAATAATAAAATTAACTTTTATATTAATATTAATATTAAATAAATATAAATATAATATTATTAAATAAAATAAAAATCCCCGTCCCCGTCCCTCTCCCCTTTCCCCTCCCCCACCGGACCTCCCCCACCACCATCTACCAAGTGTATTTTAAAAAAAAATTCAAAATGAGACACTAGATAATTTAACAGAAGAATTTTAATGATGGTAGTAACGAGACCTGAATTCTTAAAATTGAAAACTAGAGGACTAAATTCCAAATGTACTAAATGTATATGCTCTCTCTCTACATTTTAAAAAAAGGGTTAAATTTTAGTTTCAGTCCCTCTGTTATGCCTAAAATTGAGATTTAATCTCTATACTTTAATTTCTAGCATAATTTGGTCTCTTGTTTGTATAAAGTTATTAATTAGTCCAAATAATTAATACAATTAACTTTTTTATTGAAATATTACTTGGTTATATATAATTTGAATGTCGTAAGAGTTTTAAGGTTCAGGGACAATAACAACTGGACTTGAATTCTTAAATTCAAAAAATAAATGGATTAAATTGCTGAAAATAAAAGTAGGATACAAAATTCCACATATGAAGTGTATAGAGACATAGAGCATATTTTAATCTTCATCTTTATACTCTATGATTTAACACAAATAAATAATCAACCCAACAAGAAACGTTAAAAATTCATACTAGTAAAGAAGGAATAAAAACATAAATTGATTTATTAAGCTGGATTTATTTGCTTACCACCACGAATCCCTTTCATCACAATTTCCAATGAAATATTAATATCCTAAATATAGATGCTTAGGAAACCCCGTGTGTTGATTTGATGGTTAAGATATTTACCGTTTCAAATATGATATGGGTTCTAGTCGTGCTAACCGCGTTATTATTAGGATTCCGCCTTCCTCTTGTAATTAAAAAAAAAAGATGATTAGGTAGAAATGGCCAAAATCCAAGTGTATATTTGACTAAGTCTAAACACCAAGTGTAAATTAATCTTTAAACTTTAAAATGTTCTAATTAATATTTTAGAGTGTTATTATTGTTTCAATCGATTTTTTCTTTGTCAACCTTGGGTGTTAAATGTGGAGTATATTTGAAATAAGTTAATCAAATTGCAAGCATGTGTGTTCTTTCCGCATGCATAATTTGATCCATGTGTTTTAAATATATTCATGTCAAATCTAATCCAACATTTTAATGCCTTAATTAATAGCTAGATTGATGAAAATACTTAATTGATATAATATTAATATTTTCAATATTTAATTAAAATATTCTAAAGTTCAAAAACTGTTTTAAAATCTAGATGATAGTTGGGTGGTGGGTAAGGTAGAATAGCAAAACAAATACCTTTGACCAAAAAGAAAAAGAAAAAACCTGAAATTTCTTTTTTCATATTATCAATATTTCACAACTATTTGTAAGTGATTTGGATTAAATTCTAAATTTATAAATAGTATAAAAAATTCATTAAAGAAGGATTTTTTTTGTTCTCTTGTTAAAATGATTTGTTGTTTTAAATATATTTCATCTCCGTTTTATAATTCATAATCGAAATTCGTAATTATCCATCTTAATAATACCGTTTCGAATTTATCTTCTCATTTCTATTTCACCAAACAATTAATAGTTTTTCGACCTACTAATGTCATAATTTTCTAATATTTTATTTCAATTAGTGGGTTAGTAAGACTTAGACCCTTCGTTTTCAAAGTGTGATCTCCCCCGCACTTCCCCTATATGTTATTTTGGTATAGATCCAATGAGATAATAATATTATTAATAATACCTATTAATTAAATACTTTAAATGACATCCTGTCAAATTATCACGTATTAAAGTGAATTAAAAGATTTTGTTTAACAATAGCCAAATAACATGATATAATAATTACGAGAGTTAGGTGAGATGATAAGATTTTTTCTTATCTTAATTAGTGGTCAAGGATTTGATTTTCGTTTTGGGCATGGAACAGCTTTAAAATTCATTGCTAGCATCTACCCTATAATAGATCTATAAAATGCAAAAAACTAATTACTAAGCTCGTTCCGATAGATACATTAAAAAACAAAAAAACAAAAAAAATACTTTAAAAGAGTTGAGCATGTGAATTAGCATAAAAACTAGGGGCTGATGGGAATAGGATGGAGTGGGACTTGGCATAAAAACAAGTCAATTGTAAGTTGTGACATAGTAGTATGATACTTTTTGTTTTATTCGTTGGCATATTTGATTAAATTATTTTGATGATGTACTTGCATGGTGGAGTAGTAAATCATTAGATTATAATCTTAAAAGAGATTCGATAAAATAAAATTATTTTTCAAGAGTTTTAATGTGATCTACTCTTATATATTGAGATATATAATTATAAGAATATATGGATCGACTTTATAAAGGTTTATCTTAATACTTATTATTCTTATATTAAAAGTAATTCATTTTGTGAATATATAGACAAATTAAAATGGATTGAAGATTAGTTAGTGAAGCTGGATTTTAACTCTATATATTGAAGACTTGAATTTTTTTTGGTTGAGTGTAGATTTAGAGAGATTTCAATTGGTTGATTACGAGGACTATTAGTGAGTGATTTTGTGATATATTCAAACTATTCTATGAATGTGTAATTGAGTTTTCATTGGGGAAAGTTTTAGGTGCTTTTTGATAAATTAAAAAAATTTAAGTGTTTATAAAATTTTGGTATTTTTCTTAAAATTAAGTACGGAATATAATTAAAGTGTTTGATAAATGTAATTTTAAAAAATTTAAAGGTAGTTGATTGAGTCTTAGTTCGATTAACATGAATATTGTTGTCAATGTTTCGAGTACGTTGAAACGCATTATTATCCTATTTATGGGTTGAGGAGAAATTATGGGTAATTCTAGACATTGTCTCAAAATTAACAGATTAAATTGCATATTTTATTGATGGTTTCTAGAGGTTTTGATTTGTGTAAACAATTTTCTAATATCCATCTCTATTTTTTTCACCGTAATCACTTGATCCAATTACAATTTGACGTATATCTATATTTTTATAAAAAAACAAGCACTAACAATCCTCCTATACATACATTTTTACTTTATACACACTTGCTAATTTAATCCTGTATTTCTAACTTCTTAAACAACTTTCTTTGTTGTAACATCCGTGTGTTTGAACCGGATTTGAAATAGTGATAAAATAGAATAGATAATTAGAAATGTTTAGTTGAAGTAAGGAAGGTTAGAAAATTTTAAGGATTAAATAGTAAAGGAGAAAAAATATGGGGGATTAAATAGCGAATTATCCAAATTGAATTTTGAGTAATGATGGGAATTAGATTGATTGAGGAGGGGCAAAAGAGTAATTTGGTGGAAGATATTTTTGGAGGCAAAGTTTTGGGCCAAAGTGTAAAGTTGGAAGGCTCAAGGACTAAGAGTGCAATTTTACCATTTTTATTAAGTGAGATATTTTACGTGAGATTTCTAGAGAATTTGAGAAAGGTTAAAAATCAATTAAAAGTAAAAAATATCAGCTCTTTTTATAGTGTAATCGTTCATGCCATTCTCTCTTCCATCCAACTTTTGATTTTATTTCAAATAGGTCCTTCCATCATTTTTAAGCCCTCCAAGCTCCAAAATCTCCTATTTTCTTTGGAATTTCTGAAATAAAAGTATAGAAGGGGGTTAGTAGACACCTCAAACTTCTTATAGAATTCATTTTGAGGTGTTAGAGAGCATAGGGATTAAATTGAGAAATTTTGAGTTCAAGGGTTAAGGTAGGAAATGGTTAAATTCTCATGACATACATGTATTTTACTGTTATTTAGCATGAAAATTATTTAATTATAGCTTATAGCTTATATGTGTTTATGTGAAATTGAAGAGAAAGAGAAGAGAGGCAAGGATCAATTTGAAGAGAAAGGAAAAGAGAAGAGCAAACAGTGAAAAGAGAAGGAAATCAGCCTTTTGTTGTGAGTACTACAAGAGTTTTTAATTATAGTTTAATTTCTCTAATGGTATGTGAATTATTAGCATAAAATTTGTTATATAGGTATATAATTTGAAAGTTTACAATGATAAAATGAAGGGATTAATGTGTGATTTAGTAAAATAGTTTGGACAGAACAGAGGATTAACTTCAAAAATTCACCAAAAATTGTATATAATTATTTAAGGGTCTAATTATATATGTAATTAAAGCTTATTGAGTTTAGTTTCATATGGAAGAAACAGTGAAAGAAAAGGAACTGTATATTTCAAGATATACAAGTTTTAGTGTAATAAGGTCAGAGTAGATTCGAGTTCCTCTGTTCTGACTTTGAAAAATCATAGAAAAATATATAAAAATTATTAGAGACTGAAATTTATATGGCTGAATCCTTAATGAGTCTATTTTTTAATAGAAACAAACGGGAACATTATTTGATCTCTTTACTAAAATATAGATAATTTTTAGTGAAGAAAGGTCAAAACTGTCAGGCAGCAGCGAAGGGGTAAATTGAAAGAATTTACTGTACAAATTGGCTGAATTAAAAATTCTGGAAATTTTATGGTAAAAAGATGATTGAGTCTAGTTTCAGAAACATCAAGCGGATTATGATTTCGAATTCTGTAGCTCAAGATATAAATAATTTAGTGACTGTGCCGCAAGTGAACGACTTTGAAAATATAAATGTGAAGTATTTGATGATGTATTTATGTGAGATATATCATTTATGAGAAATGATGCTAATTGAGATTGTGCCCAAGTAGACAAATTAGAACCATTGTGATATTAGTGGCATGCCATTAAGGAACACTAGCGCGCTCTTTGTTTAGCACGTCTCGTGCTCTCTGATTAGCACTTTATGTGCTCTCTGATTAGCACTTTGTGTGCTCTCTATTATGAGCACTGTGTGTGCTCTCTGATTAGCACTTTGTGTGCTCAGTACTTTGTGTACTCTCTGTTTAGCACTTTGTGTGCTCTCTGTTGCCCAGCACTTATGTGCTCTCTGTTTAGTACTTCGGTACTCTCTGTTTGTTTCGTTTATCCAATGGGTTCTATAGAAGTCTACTAAGGGCCAAGTGGATAAAAAAGCTAAGTGAGCTATGGTTAAGAAAGCTATGATGGCTAAATTGTGAAAAGTGAAAGAATGTACAAATTATTACATTGAGATAAGTGAAATGATAAATAAATGAAAGACAAGTACTATATGTGTATGTGTAATTATATGTTGATAATTAAGTGAAATGACTAAGTTGTGAAAAAAGGGATGAAAATGTACCATTGAGGTAAGTTGGAATATGAGGATAAATGTGTGTTATGTTGAAATTATGGTAAGTTAAATGTTACATGCAAGAAAGGTTAGAAATTTTATACACACGAGTAATTAAATGTTTGATAAAATTAAGCAATAAATAAATAATCATCTATTGTGCTTGTAGTGCTTACTAAGTCTTCACTGGCTTAACGCATTTATTTTAACACGTAGGTACAAAAGCTACGGAAAGCTAGAGTCGAGCAAGAGACCTCTCATCACATCACATCACTTTTGAAGCTCAAGTTTAGGTAATTTACTTTGAAGAAAAATGACATATACAAATGGTATTTACATGTGACCCTAATGGATGGTTATAAATATTGTTTTGGGTTACTACGAGTTTATGAATTGAAATGATGTATTTTGAATAGAATAACCTAAAACACATCGTTTGGAAAAAATTTTTTGTTATACTCGTGTTAAAATCTCCGATACTGTATGTAATGTTTCTATATCGAGTTTATACGTGTGAATCGGGTATAGGGGTGTTACATTTGTAATACCTAAAAAAAATAAATATTATAAAATAAAATTAAAGTGCAAAACTTTAATCTTAGACCAATAATTTTGTGAATTCATTTTTCATATATTTTCAATAAACATTTTACTTTTTTAAAATAAAATTTAAAATTTATCATGTGTATTTTTTTGTTACTATTATTGTTTTCTTTTAAATATATGTAACTCTTTTAATAAAAAAATATAATTTCATTTGAAATTCAAAATTAGTACATATGACAATGATGTTAAAGAAAGATCTAAAAGGGTTGAAAAAAATACTTTTCGAAAATAGTTAAATTACTGTTTTTCAACATAAATATTGATTAAAATGTTAAAATTTTAAATATTGTAAATCGCATGATAATTTTCGTGTATTTTAATATATTTTTTTGAATTTTTATGAACTTATAATTTGTTTTGAATTTTGAATTTTTATAAATTTCAAATTATTTGTTAACGTGACATATAAAATAAATAATATCGACATGAAGTATATGTGGACAACCACGTGAGTTGCCATACCAACATCGTTAAAAAAAATCAATGTTTTAGTCAATTTTTTCGTTAAAAAAAACTATTTTACTTTTTTTAAAAGGTTAATAGTCAAATTTAACTTAAAAAAAACCAAATTGATAAAAGATATAAAAATTAAAAACAAAATTTATTATTATCCCATTAAATTAAAACAAAGTGGTAGAACGGAGCAAATTAGCAAGGGATTAACATTGAGGACTGAATTTATCATTATCTCAATTTAACTTGTATTTTTAAATAAAAAAAGTATATTTTTAATATGTAAAAAATACAGGGA
The DNA here is from genome assembly GCA_039519145.1 of Kokia cookei. NCBI lineage: Eukaryota > Viridiplantae > Streptophyta > Magnoliopsida > Malvales > Malvaceae > Kokia > Kokia cookei. The sequence continues at coordinate 2,014,318 of CM076903.1, forward strand.
CCTAGAAAAATTTAACCAAATTAAAACGAGGGATGCGTAATGTGGACACACCATAAAATGCTAAAACCCATCTCGTGTATCTTCCCGTGCTGTTTTCTTTTAAAACGTTTTCGAAAACAGGAAAGAAAAAAAAAAAGCTTTCACAGCGAAGCGACAGCTGAAAGCTATTTCAGATTCAAAGCACCACCATCTCACGTTAATCAAAACAAACAAAAACCTGCCAAAATTCATCAACGTTACAAAGAGAGAATCAACAGAGCAAGAGATTCCGATTTTCGCTTTCCATTTTCTTCTTTTTTGTGCTTTCGCAGTCTCTACGTTTTCGTTTTTTTTGGCTTAGCATTTGGAGGAGGAGAGGAGATGATGAGAAAAATGATGCATCCTTACGTGTTGGCGTGGATCTCGGTTTTCGTAACGACGCTTCTTGCTTTGTGCGGTGTCGTTTTGAAGAGACGGAAAGTGAACAGGATCTCTTCCGCAAGGACTGAGTCGGTGACGAGCGTATCGGCTGTTGACGGAGAATGTAGATCCGCTGATGGTTGCGATACTGACGTCATCATTGTTGGAGCTGGTGTTGCTGGATCCGCGCTCGCTCACACTCTTGGCAAGGTGCTTTTTTCCTTTTTTTTCTTTCTTTTCCGCTTTCTCGGTATCCAATCACGAACTAGTAAAAGTCTTGTTCGTTTCACAATTTCTTTCGGCTTTCTTTAAAACAAAGTTTAAAGTGATTCTCGAACCTTCATCTATACATTTTGTTCTCTTTTTTTCCTTTAATATATTTATTTTCTTTCATGCCTTTTTTTTGACAAACCGTTTTATTTCTTTTATGGCTCTCTTATAGAGTATGTTGCAACTTTTATATGCGCATGCTTATTGAAAAAGAACTTACGAGCTTGTCCACCATGATTTGGGAATATTTTCTGAGCTTTGTAATTATAGATCGGTGTTTACTTGTTACCACTTGCCAATCTTATTATTATAGGCTTCTACTGAGCTGGATTTGAATAAAATGAACCATCTTTTACTATTAGCATTTAGCAATCTACAGAACCCGATTTCTACATAATCAGTCACTCTCAATTTAACTATAGTTTTTGCTTCTTAGCTGTAACCAAAGATTGCCTAGCACAAGGTTTGGCATTTCTTGTGGTCGTAATTTAAAAAAAAAAAAAACTATGTTCAAGTGTTGGGTTTTCCAAGTTGTCTTCCCCTGTATTTATTATCATCATCTGTGATCTCATTGAGATACTGATTTGGTCAACAAATAGGAACCCTTACAAATTTAGTCTTTTAGCCAAATTAACCCTTACGATTTAACTATGGTCTTGCTTCGTTGTTCTGATGTTCACCTTCTGTATAATATAGCAGTGTATTAATCATGTAATTGCGAATAAACCCTTGTGTGTATGTTTTCATTGATGTGTGTGCGACTAGCATCCTTTTTTTTTCTTCGGGGTTTAATTTGCTTTCACAGTTTAAGATGGGATGATTATGTGCAAATTTAGCATCATCTTTGATAATAGCCTTCTTTTTGATAAAAATATTGTGACTACTCTTGTTGAAAGATATATCAAGTTGAACTTTAAATTGATTATATTGTCCAAAACACAGGATGGTCGTCGAGTGCATGTGATTGAGAGAGATTTATCAGAGCCTGACCGTATTGTTGGGGAACTGCTACAACCAGGGGGGTATCTCAAGTTAATTGAGTTGGGACTTGAAGGTAGGCGAATACCTAATTTTGTAACTATCTCAAGTTAATTGAGTTGGGGCTATCTCAATGTTTGGTTATGATTTTGTTGATATTTCAGTGGAATGAGTTCAATGAACCTTGTGGATTTTCTCACTGCAGATTGTGTGGAGGAAATTGATGCTCAGCAGGTATTTGGTTATGCGCTTTTCAAGGATGGGAAACGTACCCGACTTTCTTATCCCTTAGAAAATTTCCACTCAGATGTATCTGGCAGGAGCTTCCACAATGGACGTTTCATACAGAGGATGCGGGAGAAAGCAGCTTCTCTTCCCAAGTACGTCTTTTCCCCATTTTAGATATTAATCGTTTGCTAATTCGTTATGTTCCTTTTTATTCATTGCTCAAACTCTTTTGATGATGCTTCAGTATTATTAAAATTTTGTACTGCCTGTTGTAGCATTATGGCAACAAGTATCTTTATGGTATTTATACCCTTTTCCCCATTTTTTACCAGTGTACGTTTAGAGCAAGGTGTAGTTACTTCTCTACTTGAAGGAAAAGGGACTATCAGAGGAGTGCAGTTTAAAACTAAAGATGGCCGTGAATTGACAGCATTTGCACCCCTAACCATTGTTTGTGATGGCTGTTTTTCAAACTTACGCCGCTCCCTTTGCAACCCTCAGGCGAGTTGATTGATCAACCCTTTGTTTTGAAGGTCAAGTAAATTTAGAAACTTAAAAAACCTAATAATATGATCTGCAGGTAGATGTACCCTCGTGTTTTGTCGGATTGGTACTGGAGAATTGCCAACTTCCTTATGCAAATCACGGGCATGTTATACTAGCAGATCCTTCCCCCATTTTGTTCTATCCTATTAGCAGCACAGAGATTCGTTGTCTCGTTGATGTACCTGGTCAAAAGGTTCCTTCTATTGCCAATGGGGAGATGGCAAACTATTTGAAGACTGTTGTGGCTCCTCAGGTATTTAACTGCTCTTAACCTGCATATTTGTTTTCATTATTCTTTTATACAAGGTGTTCTTTACTCACAATACGCTGAACTTATGTTCTCTTGGATTCGACAATTTGCCTGCATAATATATAACAGGTTCCACCAGAAATTTACGATTCATTTGTAGCAGCTATTGATAAGGGAAATATTAGGACAATGCCAAACAGAAGCATGCCGGCTTCTCCTTATCCCACTCCCGGAGCCCTATTAATGGGAGATGCATTTAACATGCGCCATCCATTAACTGGCGGAGGAATGACTGTGGCTTTATCCGATATTGTTGTTCTTCGTGATCTACTAAAGCCTCTGCGTGACCTCAATGATGCGCCAACACTCTGTAAATACCTCGAATCATTTTACACCTTGCGTAAGGTAAACCATATGAATAAGGCTCAATTACCATTTGCGATTAGTCAGTTCAATTAAAAAAATCTATCATAAAAAGGCTCAATAACGTTCTTCTTTTGCAGCCTGTGGCATCTACAATCAATACATTGGCAGGTGCTTTGTACAAAGTGTTCTGCGCATCACCTGATCAAGCAAGGAAGGAAATGCGACAGGCTTGTTTCGATTATCTAAGCCTTGGAGGTGTATTCTCAACGGGTCCAATATCGTTGCTCTCAGGTTTAAACCCTCGCCCCTTGAGCTTGGTTCTGCATTTCTTCGCAGTGGCGATATACGGTGTTGGTCGTTTACTGTTGCCGTTCCCTTCACCTAAACGAATATGGATTGGAGCCCGACTCATCTCGGTATGGTTTATGAGTATTTTTGTTCATCCTTTGACAATACTTGCTCTAAACTTGTCAATTTTAATCCGAATTTAAAAAAAATCAGGATTTGAACCCAACTAAGCCATAGAAACTTGAGAACTCAATTCTGAAAACAAATTGAACACAAAATGATCGGAATCTGAAATGTGGTTAGAACAAATAACTTCAGATGACTTGATCCAAAATAACCTTGTTGATCTACCAACATAGATCTAACTACATTTTGTCTGTTTATCTCTGTATTTATTTATTTTTGTTGAAAGAATTTATTAATATAGAAAATATTTAATTTCAGGGAGCTTCAGGAATCATATTCCCTATCATAAAGGCGGAGGGAGTTAGGCAAATGTTCTTCCCAGCGACAGTTCCTGCATATTACAGAAGAGCACCTCCTGCAATTTAATTTACAGCAAGATTTTAGCTTTTTCGCTACGACAAAAATAGTTAGTAAATTTCATCTTGTATTCTCTCTTTTCAAAGGTTTGGGGAAAGATTTACCGGAAAAGTGTACCTTTGCTTTGATCAAGCACAATATCAAATTACCCAAAAAATTTCACCCTTTGTAAAAACATTTACAGTAAAAGATATAATATTGAATTAAGAAATCCAATGAGGGCTGTAAAATTAAACATTTCTGATAAATACAATACTATCACAATTCACTACACCTCTGGTTTATTCGCTCTCGGTAAAAAAACAAACCATTATTCATCTTATAAGTAAAAACCTAGAAATACAACATGAAGTATACGAACTCAGTTAAACTCTCAACAAAAAAATTGATTTTCAGTGCTGAGTGTGAACTCCAATCCAGCAGTAGAGGTAAGAAGAAGTGTAGGGTTTTCAATATATTCTACATCCCTATCTCCAACACTTCACTCTTCCTCAACTATTGTCGAAAAGTAGCTCGGTTTTTCAGTTTTCATACCCTCGTGTTCTTCCTTTCTTGCTTTATAGCCTCGTACGACGTCATCACCTCTTTAAATTTCGCCTCGGCAACTTCTGAAATATAACAAGAACAAAGTTCAAATAAAAAACAATCTGAAGACATGGTGTTATGGTTAGGGTTCGTGGTAATAGTTGCTGAACGGCCAAAACATCTTACCTTTATTATCCTGGTTCTGATCCGGGTGGAATTGTTTCGCCTTGGCCCTGAATGCTGTCTGCATATAGACATCATAGTTGTTTCATCATTTAACTGTCCCCAATCCCAAACCTTTATTGGGGATGTGATTAAAACGTTGGGACCAATTTAAAATGGAGGTCATAGTTTAGGGTGTCTGGTGCAATTAACTCTACATAGTATATGAATAAAGTCATGCCAAGTCAGCTTTTGATCAAGATATATATATATATATATAATATATATATATACATGATATATAGCCAATAACAGTACGAGGAGTATATATCTCAAAATGCAGTAATGGAGAAACATTTTAAAGATAATTCAGTGTACCTTAATCTCATCTTCGGTATATGGCTTCGATCGGGCTCTGAGAACAAAAGGAAGACAAGATAAGTCAATTACCAGGGCCAAAGCTCTTAGCTATAGCAAAACGAATATGATTGAAAAGCATTTATTAACACTGTAAAAGTGGGCACTACCTGTCGAGACCTAAAACCATGTAGTGATGTGATAATGGATAGCTCGCTTGCTCTCTTTGAGGTGGCCTGTAATTAGTTCTTTGATCTCTGTAAGATGCATCTGCTTTCCAGTACCAATCATCTCGTTGAAAGTGTTGATGGTAAGCACCGGGACCAGTTTCTTTCCAACTTTCATAGCTCCTTTTGTGTTTATTTCGTTCCCTGTTAAACACACTTTGCATCCGCCTTATTCGTTCCTACAAAGAGAATAAGGAATTTAATTAAACAATAAGATGACATAAAAATATAGAGAGTGCTCGAAACACAATCGAAAGCTTACCACTCTTTCCATTTCTTCTTCGTGCTCTTCTTGCATTCGGCGATTATACTTTCTCCATGCTTCCTCTTGAAAGGATGTTCGGAAAGAACCTCCTCCTCGTGATGATTTTGACCTGACTAACTTTCATGGTGCAAGTACACACACAATGATCAGATTGACGATACGACTCGAAAAGAAATAAGAAATGATATAGTCAAAGTAAGATTTCAGCAAAAGTGATAGATCCGTACAAAAATTCAACAAGGCAACAATCAAACATAACACAGCTCAATTCATGTCCTTAAATCTAAAATTATTGGTAAAAGTACTATAGAGGCCCTTGTAGTAGGAGTCAGATTACATTTTGCTTATTCTACCAAAAAATGGACAAATTAGTCCCTACATGTTAGATGAAAGAGCAAACTGATCATTCTGTTAAAAATTTCATCCAATCCACTATTACAAACTGGTCCTTGTATGTTAGAATATGGTACACGTGGCACATGTAACTGTTTGGTTAATTTGTCAACCACGCTAAATTTTAACAATAAAAACGAATGAATTTTTTCACAAAAAGAACCACTTTGCTCTTTGATCTAACGTACAAAGACTAATTTGCTCATTTTCGAGTAAAAAAGAAAACTGCAATCAACTCCTAATATAGAAGCGTCCATGATACTTCTACCAAAAATGTCAGCAAATGAAAACAAAGGTACTTAAGCTTGACAACAAAAATAACACCTTTTAGCACATTGTGGCAGCACACATGGTATCAAAGCAATATTTCGATATCAAACAAATCCCTCGAAACGAATCGTCCTGTTTAAATCTATTGCATTTTTACTTAGGGAAAATGCCTATCATCCTATTAACATTATGTTTTCATAAAAATCACTAGCCATTAGTCTAAATTTGTAGTTATAGAAGCAATTAAATCGCGAAAACAAGTAAAAACTTTTAAGAACCAAAAGAAATCCTTCCACCATTCCCTTTAAGAAAACAACGAAGATGCCGTCAACTATAGTATTATTGAAGCATCGATAGCTGAAATCAGCGAAAGAACTTGTTTTCAATATACCTGAGTAAATATCCAATCAACAGATCTCCTCAGCTGACTAACCTGCCAGATTTTGTAACTACAATCAAATGGGCAATTCCAACAAATAGTTGCTCCCACCAACACTAATTTAGATAAAAGTACCATGAAGGCCCCGTATTAGAAGTCGGATTGCATTTTGCCCCATCTACTAAAAAAAGGGGCAAATTAAGCCCTGAATGCTTAGATCAAAGAGCAAACTAGTTCTTTAGTTAAAAATTCCATCCAACGTGTCACTGTCTGGTTATTAATCAGCCGTGACAGTTTTAACCGTGCAAATGGATGACAATTTTAACAGAAAGAATTAATTTGCTCTTTGATTTAATGTAAAGGGACTAATTTGCTCATTTTTTTAAGTAGAGAGGGTAAAATGCAATCTGACTCAGAGCCTCTTTTACCTACTAATTTATTAATATAATTTCTTCCCCTTCCTTAAAAAACCCTAACCTTTGGTCTAAAATTTAAGGTCAATAAATCAAATTAAACACTAACAACGCATCGTATTATAATACACACATATAAATTTCAGAACCATTAATCAAAACGAGGAAAAGATTGAAACTCTAAAAAAGGGTTTTGGTGGGGAATGGAGGAACTTACCGCGAAAGTGGTTGCAGTGGCGCCAATTAAACCAAAGAGGAAAATCCCCCAAAGTTTGGGGTCATCATCTTTGGCTTTATAATCCTTGTTTGGAGACGACCATTGTTTATCCCTTTCAGCTCCTTCGCCTCCCATTTCTTTTTGAAACCCTAAAATTTCCCCCACAAATCGATATGTTCAACAATCCCTTTTGCTGCAATTAAATTTCAATCAACAAACCCTAATCGCATGGCAAGGGATCTTTTTTTTTTCTTCCCTTCAAAGACTGTTCTTTTGCTTTCTTTTTTTTTTTTTAAATATAATATTTATGCAGAAAATTAAATCGTTTTTTTTTTTTTCCCCCTTTTTTTCTTTCACCGCCTATGAATTTGATTCTCTCTTTTATAGCATTTTGTTTTTTTTTTTCAGTAATTAAAAGACATTGTTACAGTGGCAGTTACGAAATACGAAGATGAATATGAATTATGAAACGAACATAAAATATTTATATATATAAATAATTTTAGTGTTTAAAGATGATAAAATTTAACTGAAAGTGATGCATGTCTGGAGGGCCTAAAAATTTCTAATAGAGAAATGGGTTTAAATTTAAATCAATAAATTATAATGATATAATAATAAATTTAGTCTCTAACATTTATTTATTTTAATTAATTTTTTTTAAATCATTTTGGTTCTTGATTTTTAAATTTTAATCAAATTATTTTTTTAATGGAAAAATTGATTAAATCATACTATTCAAAATTTAACGACACTTTCATGGTAACTTACATGACAGTTTATATGTATTTTTTTTTGTTAATGTGAATGATTTTTTTTGAAGTCTACTGACTTCTTAAAATTTTAATTATTTATTATTTTTAAATTTTTTTATAAACTGTAGATTACACCTAAAGTCATTAAGTTATTAGTAAGTTTATGTTATAGTCACTCAACTTTAAAAAGTTAACAAAATGATCATTGAACTATTCAAAAAATTCGTTTAAGTCACTCATTGTTAAAATCGCTACTATATAGCCCTCTCTATTCGACCCATCTGCACCAATCAAAAGCTGTTATTTCCCTCCTCTTTATGCAATTCAGTTTTTTTTTTAACGAAACAACTTAAACAACATGAATTTGAGAAATAAAATCCAAACAATTTTCTTATTTGATCTCCAACATTGGTCATCAACTCAAATTGGATTTAGGGTACGTTCTTATACTTATCAATAAATATTAATCCATCATATTGATTTTTGAATCATAGCTTGAAGTTTGCTAGTCATACTTAAAAAAAATTAACATTTCAATGAGTTAAATAAACACTTTTAAATGAAAATTTTCGAATAGTTTAATAACCATTTTGCAATTTTTTAAAATTAAGCAATCAAAACGTAAACTTAGTAATAATTTAGTGATTTTTGAATATAATTTACACTTATTTTTAATTTATTTGTTTCATGTCCAATTACTACTAAATTTATTGCCAAAACTCAGGAACTTAACCAACTCTCATTGGTCACCGACCCCGACTCCATTTAAACAAACAAAGTCACGGATGCACCATAACAAAACCCAGAAAAAATGGCGCCAGCGGGAACTCAAAAAAGAATCTAGAGACAGTTAAGCGGATCTTTGTTGAGGAGGATACTACATGTTTCGTGGTATCCACTTATTTTTCGCCACGTGGGATATTAAGTCGCCATGTCGCTTAAATTTTGATTTTCCGCATTTTCTGTTACTAACTATTTCCACGTGTCGATCACTCACACCATCCAATTTTTTTGCATGTAACTAACTATGGTAAGTTAATATTGTTTTTCACAATAAAATCATTAAATTTTTTTTTTCTTTTTATAAATTTAGGGTTGTTCTTCATAGTTATAAAATAATTTCTCCTTTTTTTTTTTTTTAATTTTTTGGCTCGAGAATTTCTCTTCGTTTGGTGGTTTTTACGCTTTTTTTTTTGCTCTAATTTTCGCACAGGTATTTTTTTTAATTAATCATTATTTTTTTGCTTGTTTAATCAAAATGATTTAGTTTTGTTTGAATTTCGTCCATGTTATATTGATTGTTGTGCGTAATTTCCATTTAAATTTGAATGTTTAATAGTTTTGTTTAATACTGGTATTTATCTCTTCGAATTATAGTAAAGAACTAAAAACAAGAATTTCTTTTTTGAAATTTCATTAGGCATCGCAGATTTAGAATTAGACTAAAAGGAACTGTGAATTATGGTTTTTTTTTTAATTTTTGATTGAAATTTGGTGGTGCTTTTTCGCCTGCAATTAGTTTGAATTTTCATTGAAATATTTGTTTTTTGAGATATGATTGACGGAAAAAATTATGTTAATTAAAATTTTGATTTCTGAACAATTTTTGCAGTACTTGATTGAGGTTCTGTGTGAAATTGAGCCAAACTTCTTCAGCGACTAATCGCTTGAGTAATTGGATCTGTAAAGCATTAAACAAAGAAAATATAGTTGAGTGGGATGGATGTCAGTGATCTTTTAACTTCTGCTGAAATCAACATAGCTATATGTGTTGTGCTTCTGTCATTGTATTCAATATTGAGGAAACAACCAGGCAATGCGTGCGTGTATTTTACACGGAGGCTTGTTTCGGAACCGGTAAGGGGTACCGGCGATATTAGTTGCCTTGAAAGATTTGTGCCCTCTACAGGCTGGATTGCTAAAGCCTGGCAAGCAACCGATGAAGAAATATTGGCTGTCGGCGGTGTCGATGCTGTAGCTTTCATGAGAGTAGTTGTTTTCAGGTGATTAAGTCTCAAATTTAAGTTCAAAACATCTTGAACTGGTTCAACATTTCAATTTCTGTTTCAGTATCCATGGTTGATTTTGCTGGTTTACTAACCGCCCTACTATGTTCTTCATGTCCTTTACAGTATTCGGGTATTCATCATTGCTGCTGTAATTTGCCTTTTTATAGTGCTTCCAGTAAATTATTATGGACAAAATATGGAGCACAAGGAAATCCATTCAGAATCACTTGAAGTATTTACAATTGGAAATGTAGAAGAAGATTCTAAATGGTATGTTCTGTTTCACCCTTTATTATGGTGAGATATTAAGATGCCACCCCAATATGGAGAAAAAACAGCATTCATTGATATTCTTTTTCCTTTTGTTTAAAATATTTTCAGGCTTTGGGTCCATTGTCTGGCATTATACCTCATATCCTGCTCAGCTTGTGTTCTACTTTACTTTGTAAGGATGTACAACCAAAATGCTTCATTTACTCGTATAGATTAACTTTTATATGCATTTAGTTTTTTTTTCTAGTATTCATTTAAAGGTTATTGCTTTGTTCTAGGAGTATAAAAGTATCACTAAAATGAGGTTAGCACATATTACTGGATCTCCCCCCAATCCAAGTCATTTCACAGTTCTAGTCCGTGGTGTCCCTTGGTCTCCGGATAATTCATACAGTAATTCAGTGGAACAGTTCTTTTCAACTTATTATCCAGCAAGCTATTTGTCCCATCAGATGGTATATGGATCTTGTACAGTTGATAAATTAATGGTAAGCAACTATCTTTGAGTGATTTACATTAGTGACAAAAATTTATACAAATTTAACCTTTTCTTGAACAATGCTGTCTTTGCAGAAGGATGCAGAGAGAATGTACAGAATGCTAAAATCCATTGACCCACGGTTTCTAGACAGGTCTTTGCCATATTATATTCCTGGAGGAGCTACACATCCCTTTATGGTGCTTAACCTTAGAGCAGACAGTATTAGCAGTACAACCAGTATGGATAGGCTGCAATCAAGTCAAAGAAAAAAGGTTGAAAATCTTTGAATGACTTCAATAGTTCTTATTTCAGGTTTATGTGTGTATGTGTGTATAAATTGTATATAAGTTATGCTTGCCTTTTTTAGTGGTTTTTTTTAGAAAAGTTAACAGATATTGTTTGCATAATATACAATGAAGCAGTTACTGTTTTCAGTCTCAAAGTGAATTTGCTTTAATATTTCCTCATTTTATTGTGCTATAAGCATCTTTCTTTCATCTATCTTTGCCAACTTAGGAATTGCTGCTATTTTGATGCTAAAAATTTGCATGCTGATCACCAACTTTCATAACTTTGATTGAAGTGGCTATGTGATGTTCTATTTTAATTTGACTTTTGATACAGGAATGTCCAGCTGCTTTTGTTTTCTTCAGGACTCGCTATGCTGCTCTCGTTGCAGCACAAGTTCTTCAATCATCAAATCCCATGTTGTGGGTGACAGAACTTGCCCCTGAGCCACATGATGTTTATTGGTCAAACCTCTCCATACCGTACAAACAAGTTTGGCTTCGTAAAATAACAACACTTATAGCTTCTGTTATTTTTATGTTCCTGTTTCTTCTTCCTGTTACATTTGTGCAAGGCTTGACTCAACTAGAGCACTTAGACCAGCTATCACGTAGTGTTCCATTTCTTAAAGGAATTTTAAAACAGTGAGTACCATTCCGCAAACTCTATTGCAAAACCAGTGTAAGCCTGTTTTTTTTTTCTTTCAATTATGCTGCTTTCATATCACATTGCAGTCATGACCGATGCCTGATGCAACAAGCTCTATATAGAAACCTGCATGAAAAGAACCATAATCGTGAACCCTGTTAATACTCCTATATCTGATATTGCTTTTGGCACATACTGAGAACAGGCCTAGATTGAAGGCTCTGAAAGACAATCTAGAGTACATAAATAGCCAGATACAACTTATTATAGTGATATCATTGTTATTTAACTGCATTAAACTCACCCAAGCTCTTGGTGTGTATTAATACATGTAGATAGGACAATTATCATTGTTATTAAGTAGAAATTGGAAGGAGTTAAAAGAGAAGGAACCAGACACTCATTGGTGAATCTATCTTGTTTGTTATGCTATGCAGGGAGTTCATACACCGGGTGGTAACAGGTTACTTACCAAGTGTGATTCTGATTTTATTTCTTTATGCTGTTCCACCAACAATGATGTTGTTTTCTGCAATGGAGGGGAATATTTCGCGTAGTCAGAGGAAACGGAGTGCTTGCATTAAAGTTCTGTACTTCACAATTTGGAATGTTTTCTTTGTTAATGTCCTTTCTGGATCCATCATCAGGCAATTGACTGTTTTCTCAAGTTTTAAAGATGCACCTACACAACTTGCCAAAGCAGTGCCAACCCAGGTAATCTTTCCATGTGTCCCCAATTGTTGGTTTAATAAAACCTCAACACCTCCAACATCATGGAAAGTTGTTATATGCATTTAGATTTAGATTTTACCTTGGTCTATTGGAGATGCATGAAATACACTATTAAGCCCTCTCTTTTGTAGACATTCACATAGGACAGATTACTTTTCTCCCTTTTTTATGGCATGTGATTGTGTATCTTCAGGATTACATCTAACTGTAATTGTGTATCTTCAGGATTACATCTAACTGTATTGTTCTCATCTGCAGGCTACCTTCTTCACGACTTACGTATTATCATCAGGCTGGGCTAGCTTGTCCTATGAATTAATGCAACCTTTCCCGCTTATTTGCAATTTTTTCAGAAAATTCATACGAAGAACCAAAGTAGAACCATCTAGTTGTGCTCTAACCTTCCCTCACCATACTGAAATTCCTCGGCTTCTTCTGTTTGTACACATTGGATTCACTTGTTCCATCATGGCACCCATAATATTGCCCTTCTTGCTGGTTTTCTTCTTTCTTGCTTTCCTCGTCTATCGAAACCAGGCAAGTTTTATCCCATCAACTTTTATATCCTCTTGCCTTTCATCAATGATATCATCTGTAATGGTTTGTTGTATGCTTCAATGCCCTCAGTATTGTGTAAGCTCATACATAGTCTGCATGTACAATTTCACATTTATGGTACTAGGTGTTATCATGTTGTATGCATACGCAGTGCATGATGATGTTGTGGAAGCATTTCTATTTATGTTTTCACTGTTAGGTAGACCAATTTAGAAGAATTCAGCTTTTACCTCTGTTCCTTGTCTTTTTTTTTTTTTTTCAGATTCTCAACGTATATGTACGAAAATATGAAAGTGGGGGAGAATTCTGGCCTATTGTTCACAACTCAGCAATCTTCTCCCTATCGTTAACACAAGTTATCGCCCTCGGGGTCTTCGGCATAAAACGATCAACGGTTGCTTCTGGTTTCATCATTCCCCTAATATTACTCACTCTTCTCTTCAATGAGTACTGTAGGCAGAGATTTTCCCCTGTTTTCAAGAGGAGACCTGCACAAATTCTTATAGAGATGGATCAACAAGATGAGCAATTGGGAAGGAAAGAAGAGATTCATAATCAAATACGTTCGGCATACTTCCAGAACCCGATTATCTCTCATCAAGTGTCCATTAATTCCAACTTGCCGTTGTCTAGAAACACATCACACCACCAAGGAGACGAAGATAATTTGCATGGTCTCAAGTCGTTGAAACCATTCAGGTACATTTAGTTATTCCTGCTACTTGGTGCATAGTTCCTTCCATCCTGAATTGGTAAAAGTACTTTGGAGACCCCTATACTAAGAGTTAGATTGTATTTTGCCTCATTTACTCAAAGAATGGGCAAATTAATCCCTTTAAGTTAGATCAAAGAGCAAACTCATCATTTTTGTTAAGATTTTGATCTTTTTTTGCTGTTAAAACCCTTCATGGTTGATAGAATAACCAAACAGTTACATATGTCGTGTTGCTTATATCTCAGTAGAAATTGATGAAATTGATGAAATTTTTAACGGAAGAACCTGTTTGGTCTTTGATCAAAGATGTAAAGAGAATAAAATGCAATCTGATTTCTAATACAAGTGCCTTCATGGTATTTTTACCTCTTGAATTGCTATTAATAATTCGATTTGATCTGAACTGAATCGAACTGAACCTAACTTTTCAGGAATTCAACACGTTTAATTAGATGAACAATAGGCTGTTGATTGCACTTGGGAACTGATTGATTCGTCTCTTATCGTCAATGTGCCAAAAAAAATGCACCATCATCATATTGGCGGTTGCTTGCTGGGACCAGTAGCTGTAACTTGTACATTTATACAGGAAACATTTAACACCAGTAAAGAGGTCAAGAGAGACTGGAAGCAGCACATAGGTAATAATTTTTTTGCTGTGGAAAATTAATTACTTTTTCAGTTTTAATTTCTCACACTTTATGGGCTGAGATAATTCATACACAAGATGCCCTTGTATATGTATATAGCCTTAGATATGATTAATTTTGTAACTTAGGTTTTTATACCATCAAATTGGAGCTAAAAATTGTTTATTTTTCCAATGTGTATATATTATATATGTGTATTTAAAAATTAATTACTTTTTCAGTTTTAATTTCTCACACTTTATGGGCTGAGATAATTCATACACAAGATGCCCTTGTATATGTATATAGCCTTAGATATGATTAATTTTGTAACTTAGGTTTTTATACCATCAAATTGGAGCTAAAAATTGTTTATTTTTCCAATGTGTATATATTATATATGTGTATTTAAAAAAAAATTGTCACATGTATTTTTTTGAATGTATATAATATATTTTTCTTGATTGAAGAAAGATTAGTCTAATTTATAGTAAAAATAAATTAATTTAATCTTAGTAATTAAATAAACTAAATAAAGTATAAATTCAGATAATTAATTTGAGATATCTTTTGTTTGTTAGATATAATAGTGATGTGATGTGAGTTGATAGTTGATAATCTCCAAGTCCTTTGTTAATGGATCAAGGAACCAATACCAAGATGCATGGTTCTCATTTTTAACTGCAACATATGTAATAAGATAGATGCCATTATTTGCATCTATCTCAATAGTTGTCAAAATGTAACCACCATGATAATCCTTAAATCTAACTTTATAACCATCTTTGAATGCTTGCAGACAGATTATACAAGCTTTGAAATAGCTTAGCATCTAGGGAGCATATTGGTGTGGTGCTAGAGCCTTATAATCATCTTTGTGTGCTTACACATAGATATACAATCTTTGAAATAGCCTAGCATCTAAGGAGCATATGGCTATGGTGCTAAGGTTAGTAGTCTTAAGCTCTCCTAAGTAATCATAAATCTTCCCATACTGCTTTTTATGACTCCCTCTAATTAATTTCAGCGCTCTTTGGCTCTAACATATTTGGTAAGTGAGATAATTGTAAGAAAGCACACTCTGTTGCAGTGATGTCAGAGCATAATTAGGGTCACTAATAAACTTATCTTTATAATGTCTGCCAACCATTTTGGTATTATGTTCTTCCTTTTATGGACCTTTGAGCAAGTATGTTGAGGGTTATAAGTTTTGATTTGTCATATCTAGTCAACATGGTCATTAGGGTTTACTTTTGAGGCTCATAAGTTTAGTGTGCTTACAAATAGTCTTCAACCTCATATTATCATTTTTGGGAACTTAATAAAATACTTATTAACCTTACCATACTGCTTAACAGCCTCTTTGATAGTGTTTTTGGTAGGGAATATTACATCCTTTTTCAATTTGGACTTACCATGTCATATTCATGCCAATTTTGGTCATTCAAGTGCAAGTCATGTGTATAATGTAAATCTTTAGGTTTATCATTATTGAACACATTCTCTATAACGACATCTTTCATGTTGAAGCAAGGGATGATAAAGAGAAAACAGGTGGGATTTATTAGGTGAAAGGGTTAGTAGGAATTTAGATGGGTTTAACATGAAAAATGTTGCTATAGTAACTGAAAATGATCGAATTAGAGTATAAAAATTAAATTCATAATTTATACATAATATAGAGATTAATAGAAAATTTTGACCAATTTTTTCAATAAATTATAAGATTTCCGAATTAAAATAAATAAAAAATTTACATAGAGAAAATATTTGTTAAAACATGTGAAGGAAATATACAGATCACATCATATTCACATGTAAGTTAGGCTGACATTAAAGTGCTAATTGGTTTAGTTGGCTTCAACAAAGAACCAATAGAGCTTTTAGAATTTGTCGACCAATTTTAACAATATCATGACCATGTTTTATCAACACAACAAAAATTGTCAATGAAAAATAGGCATTAATTTAATCCAATTTTTTACAAATATATTAGGAGGTTTACGAAGTAGAATCACCTCATCGAATTAAATCATATGTGACACATAAATTATTTATTGAATGAATGTACACATATCATAAATCGGATTGTAATGAAATTTCTAAAAGAAATTCCTTTGAAATTTATTAAAAATTTTAATTTAGCCCCTCAAATTTTTTAAAATTTTAGTTATGCTTTTTATTTTTATTTTCTAAAAATTTTAATTAAACTCTGCTAATTTTTTCAAAACTCTCATTAGTCTCACAAATTTTTAAAAGATTTTAATTAGGTCTCCTAATTTTAAAAAAAAAATCTCATTAAAATTTTAAATTTTTTGAAAAGTCTAGTTAAGCTCTCTCAATATTTAGTAGTAAGATCTGTCAATGAAGAGTAGTGAAAATATGAATTTCTTGATTTCTTTTAGGAATTTGTTATGATTGATTGGTTTTGAATAAAAAAAAAGGTGAAAATTGACATGAATCTAAACTTATAGCACAAGTTTATTGCATAATTTGACTTTAATCAATTTCATGGAAATTAGAAAGGTAGTAGTAGATTGAAAAATCTAAAGAGTCTTCCTTTTTGAATAAAATTTAAGGATTAGTTGTAATGAGCTGTGATATAAGAACCTCTCTAAAAGGGTACATTAGCTAGCATGTGGGGTTACTCTTGATAATGATTGAAACCAAATTTAATGAAATTAATTAAGCAATAACCAAAGGTCTTTGCCTTATATGACCAAATGCACACTACTTTGCATGAAATTAATAGTTAAATGAATCCTATGTATTGATCTTATGGGTAGAGTGTTTAGCGCCTCAAATGTAGTTTGAGTTCGAGTTGCGTTAGTCGCATTGCTGTTAGGACTTTACGCTCCTATTGTAATTCACCAAAAAAATGATAGTTAAATGATTATAAGTCATTATATTAGAAGTTATCTTATAAACCAAATTAATCTCAAGCTTAGACAACTACCACATTATTTGTATATAATTGTATATTTCAGTGATTGTTCGGTTTTCACATGAGTGGATCATGAAATCAATTATTGGACCCTATCAACAATTGTAAGATGCAATAATATGGTAGATTGCACTCTTGAAGAACTCAAGTTCAAACTTTGAAGATAGCATTATTAAAAAAAACAGTCACGAATTTTGAAATGATTAGTTTTCATGGACTGTAAAACGGTTTAAAAAATCTATTACCATCAATATCATTAGGCATTGACATATATGTTGTTTTTAAGGTTTAGGTTAGTGGTTTGAGTCTCCCATACGCATTTTCCATAATTACACACAATACTAAGACTTTTCCTGTAAGCTTCTTGTAGGTTGTATTCCACCAATTGAGGTGCCCTCCATCTGTGAACAGCACATAGCTCTTTGCAAAAGCTGGGGACAACATCTCGACACAAAGATAATACTTTCGATTGTTGGAAATAGTGTCGATTAATTGATGAACGACATTTCGTAGATATTAGATATTAAAAGAATATATGAAGTGGAACTATAAGCTAGCAAATTAAACCACTTCAATTACCCATAAACTTTCAACAAGAACTTTAAATCAATTAATATACATTCAATTACATGTAATACTATGACACAAATAGTATTATATGTAATACTATTATTACATGTAATACTATGAGACAAATATAATGCCAAGCACATATGAACAATACAACCATATATGAACTAAAACTAGATTATAATTATCATTTAAATTTAGGGTTTTCTCTCAAAGATTATAATTCAACTCCACCCTTTCAATTTACTGCAAGATGATATGATCATTGCAAGCGTAAGTGTTGAAACATTCCAAGGCAAACCAGAGAGCTTGTATCATTGATAATGTCTTCCCCATTTAATGAAGAAGAACTGGTTTGCCCTTGAAGCATGTGCTGCTCCATATTTGCTCCATCTATACCGCTGCACTGAGAGTTCATAAAATGGATACTTTGTCCTTGGCTTGAGTACGGTACCGGCACCACCGGGAAAGGCGGCTCAGGCCGAGGATATCTGCCAAGAAGCTTCTTCTTAAGTCTTGTGTTCCAATAATTCTTTATATCATTATCAGTCCTCCCAGGTAATTGTGCAGCAATAATAGACCACCTAACAAAAAAAAAAAAATCATGCAAGTTATAGTGATTTAAATGAATATGAATCAGTATATATATATACATACCTACTCCCAATACTGATATAGAGACGACAAATAGTTTCATCTTCTTCTTCAGAGAAACCTCCATGTCTGATATTTGGGCGAAGATAGTTCAACCATCTTAAACGACAGCTCTTCCCACATCTCTTGAGACCTATGGTACCATAAAAAATCCTCTCAGAATCACATCATACACCATACATACATACATACATATACATGTATTATTAGTTTATTACCAATTTTCTGAGGCAAAGAGATCCAGTTTCCACCAGTACCATAGTGCTCAATATATGCTTTGAGCTTGGCATCTTCTTCAGGAGACCATGGACCTTTTTTCACGTTAGCCTTGTCACAGCAAGGAGCTCTACCCATGTTTGTTTTTTTCTCAATCTTTCCATTGAAACAAAGAATTATAGAAGAGAAGAGAGAGGAGAAGGGGTTAATTAATAATAAAACATATCCATATGATCTGTATGTATGTATATATAATAAATACATGTGGTTTTTCAAAAAGGGTGTGCGGCATAAAAGAAAGACTTGGAACCATAAGTCCAATTCGGAATTATATTATAGTTTAGGCCTAGCTATTTAGTGGAACATTACGTACGTTTACATGTGGACATATGGAAATGGAATTAATATGTATATACACTTTATTGATGAATTAGTGCTATGTAAATACTTTATTGCAGAAGCTAAGGGTTCTATAATAATTCTTATTGCATAACTTTTGCTATTGTCAAAGATTACGATTTTGTTTTTGGAAAAAGTAAATTTATAAATTATATTAGATTGAATTTTTGTTCGATTGGCATTATGATTGCAACAATTAAAAGTGCATGAGTTTGAACACGTTTAACTGTGTATTATCCTGCGACTTAAGAGTTGAAAAGTTTATAGATAATTTGGGAATTGTATAAAACATATAATATCATAAACAATGCTTATTGGGTTAAGTGATAAGGAGTTAAGGAAAATCTCAAATTTAAATCTTATGGATGAACAGAAATAACACTAAGAGAACTTTGCTCCTGTTTAAAAGTTTAATTAAACTCCACTCTTAATTTAATCAAAACCAATGTGACTATAAAATATTCAAAGATCTCATAAAAAATAAAATGATAAATATAATAACTATTATATGCACTTTTATCTATAATCATATTTAATCCATTATAGATTTAATTGTACAAAGGTATGTTACTAAAACAAAAGATTACCATTTTTTTTTTTTGGGCTGAGTCAAGAACTTACAAAAGAGCATTGGAAGGCAACAAGCCAAACCAATACCCGCACAAAGCTGCCATATACAGCAAGGTCAAAGCCAAAAGCACAAGCTAAGAACAAAACAAAGAGATACAAGACCTCCAAGCTCAAGAAAAATACAGCAGAAACAAAACAAAACATCAATACACTCCAAATCCGGAAACCAGCAACTACCAGTGCAGCAAAATATCACCATAAAAATTATGAAAGTCCCATCTCTGCATTCCCCTGCCACTGATAGTGCAGAACTCCACCCAAATCCATACTCCTTAGCCTAACCTTAAGAGGATGAAAGAAACCACTCTGAGTTTTTATCAGAACTCTCACCATCATGCTCTAAACATATCTCTACGCTTAACCCCTGCTATTGCCAGCGCCAAAGCCATATATCATTTCCCAAATGTCCTGCTATCTGAAATGACAGATAACTTCTCCTCTCAATTTCAGCAAATAGATGATGAAATTTTTCTGGTCTTGTCTCTGATTTTGACAGCCATCCAAACACCACATTAGATCCAATCTCAATCGATAAAGTACAACATTTTTCCCATCCTAATCCTTCGTATATTATGCAGGTAACAATATTAAATGGGTTCGAGAACTTGGATGCTTGTATATAAATATCCCAAAAGGAAAAAACTCGATCAATGTATATCAATTTTTTTATGAATAATTTCATTATAGATTCAGATCATATATGCTTTTTTTGATACAATGTCAAGAAGGATTCATAGCTCCCACCAATCTATAAATAGGACAAAAAAGGTCTACTCTTTACTCAAGTTCCAAAAAACATTTCATTGATTGATTCTTCTTTTATTGATTTAGATTTTCTTAATTCTTTATTCAATCCAAAATTAAGACATAAATGAAATGTGAAATTCTTGAGTAGTCTACTTCCCCCCAAATGTTGAATCCTCTTAAATTAAAATTAAAGGAGTGTCATAAGGGATTTACTTGTCTATGTACCCTTCCATTCGATCTCTTAGGTCCTGCGGCACCTCGACGATTATACCACGATGCCCTTAACTTAAAGCTTAAGCCTATATGCGATGTATAGACTCCTAGGATAATGCGTTTTAACGCACTTTAATTCACGTCTTCCTATATTGACAACAATACTCATACCAATCGAGATAAGAATCAATTTTGATGAAGCAAATAAGTAATTGAGAGATAAGGGCCGGTGGGCAATTATCATGCATCAAATGACAATACAATATGAAATTGATGAAAGTTTTTCTAGCCTCATTAGTACGTTTTCTTTAGTTCTTTATTTAGTTGAAGTTTGAAAGTTGGTTACAGGATTTAGATAAAAATATTATATTTGAAAAATGAGTTTAGATAGAATATTAGATTTATTTAAGACATGAGCTGGCTCCAGCTCGAATATTTAAGATTCAAGTCAGACCCGATTATATAATTTATAGTATATAAAAACTAAATCTATAATAATATATATAATACTATAGTACTATAAGATAAATATTAAAAATTATTAAAATGTTTATATATAAAATTTTAATTAATGAAAAATATAAAAAAAAAATAAAAAATATTAAATTAAAATAATATAAATATTTTAAAAAAATTCAAAAAAACATTATTTAATTGTTTAATTGTTTACACTCTTCACCACCTTGTATTTTCTTTTCCATTACAAATGGACAAGGTTTATATAGAGAATGTATGTGACCCCAATCTCCTAAAAGCATGAAATGATACTTAAGAATAAAGAGAAAGATGATCATCACTAGTGCTTAATGCTTGCACATGCATGCTCCTTTGAGTGAGCAAAAGTCTAATGAAAATGCATTTTAATTTATAATTTATTCTTGAGTGAAATAATGGGATTAGATTATATGTTGAATTATTAAGGAAAGGAAAAGGAATACATCAATATATTAATTGCCCCCAAAAGAAAATCATATGTTAGAAAGCAGCAATACACACACAGTTTCCTCCAACCCTCCCACCAAAAAAAGAAACAAACTATAAATTACCAAATGATGAGCAAGTAAGACTATCGGTTTTCGATTTGATTGGTTTGATTTTAATTAATTAAATAATTAAAAAAAAAATCAATTCAAAATTGGTTCAATCCTTTGTTCAGACTAATATATCGACAAATTTTCAGTTAAATTAGTTCGACTGATTGGTCCGGTTCCAATAACTACAGTGACAAGAAAAAAATAGATTTAATATTCCTAAATGTGTAGATGAAGAAAGGTGGAATTATTAGGTCTGGATATAACCCTCTGTTTAGTGTCTTGCAACCTTTGAATGGGTACCCTACTACACCTTTGTCATTCAACAATGTTAAATATTCTAGAAAATAAGTAAATATTTAACTAGTTTAACAGTGTAGTCCAACCCATTTTATCTTCTATAAGACCCATCTGCATATTTGTAAGTGCTGAGTAGAGCTGTTGAGATACCACAATCCACTCTCTCCATATTCCACCCTGCAATCATCCCAATCAAGCAAGCAACAAATGGTCTCATCAACTATGTTTAATTCAACTTTTCTCTAAAAAATTTCAACTTTCAACATCACATGGAAGTTCAAGGAAGAGCTTTTTCAGTGGTGTCCTATGAGAGGCACAGATTTTTCCTTGTTTGGCCTACACTTGTCAATTTTGATATTGAACAAATTGATCCCTAAAAAGAATCAGAGCAATTTAATCCTTATCAATTTCAAAAGTGAGCAACTAAAGACGATTTATCATGGTGCGAATATTTTTCGTCAATTGTACATAATTTCGGTTATTATTAAACAAATTTATCCCTCATAGCTTACAGATTCTTTTAGTTTGATCTTGGTTTGAAAAATTTAGCCTGCAACATTGTGTAAACGTATAAAAATCAGGTTAAATTTGTTGATTTTTTTTTAAATTAAGGTCAAATTGACAAAAAATGTAAACATCAATGGCTAAATTTGTTATTATACCAATTAAAATTATATACAATTGATGTAAAACATTAGCGTGATGATTAATTGTCCTTAGTTGTTCATTTTTAAAATTGACAAAGATTAAATTGGTTAAAATTTGTTAAAAGAATCAATCTCAATTTCGAAATTGAAAAGAATTGGAAAAAATCTTCTTCCCTTAATTTTTTTTTTATTTTGATTATCTTGATGTAATCCATGAAACCGTAATTTAAGGGAATCAAGTAAGAAAAGATGCACGTTTTCCCATTGAGAGTAATGCTGCCAATTAGGGGTGAGTATTCGATCGAGTCGAGTCGAATCGAGTCAAAAAATTTCGAGTTAGTCGAGTTGACGAATCCTATTTTTGCAACCGAATTCAATTTGAAATTTTTTCGAATCGAATCGAATCGAGTCAAAAATTTTCGAATCGAGTCGAGTCGAGTTAACGAATCCTATTATTTATACTCAATGTTGTGTTTATATGGATCGATTATTTAACTAGTAAACGAAGTACAAGATTATTTAACTACATAAACAATATAATAATTTTGCCTTTTAACTTAATGGGTAAACATTTATCAAAATGACATAATTTTACCTTTTAAATTAATGATTTTGACTTTTAACTTTAGAAAGGGTAAGCATTTATCAAAACGACGTAGTTTTACCTTTTCTTATTCGGATTTTCGGATAACTCAAATTGTGTAATTTGTATCCGAGTTAAATTGAAAAACTTAATTTTTTATTCGAGTTTATTCGAATAACTCGATTAACTCAAATAACTCGAACTATTTAATTCAAAATTTGAGTTTTTATCGAGTTTTTCGAATCGAATCGAATTTTGCTCACCCTATTGCCAACAAGCAATATGCATACAACATTCCCATAACAAAAGACTTCGTCGGCATCAAACAATTCCTCAACCGGCATGAGTCGTTCCTCAACCTGTTTTTAAGTGCTTATAAATGCAACGGGCCTATATCAGATTCATAACAACCCAACTCATAATCGACTCTCGGGATCCGAACCTATATAATAAAAGACGACAGACATCTCAAAGGAAGAATCTTCTTCTGCTTTACTTCTGAATCAAAATTATTTCCTCTTAATCTTTACATCCGTTGATGCACTATATCAACAAGTTTCTTCAAGCTATCAATCAATCAATCAATATATAGTTCCTTATAGCTTTTATGTTTCCAACTCCTCCAAGGGCAGTGATGGAGCCACGTTGAGGCCCAGAGGGGTCATGGTCTCCCTAAAGTTTAAAATTTTTTCAATTTAACTCTTAGTAAATATACTATGGTCCTCCAAAAAATATAAATAACCCTTCAAGGTTTAAGATTTTTGTAATTTTTCTCTTTGTATATATATTATAACACCCTTAAAATGGTAAAATTTTAATTAAGGCCTTTTATAATTTATAAAATTTTAAATTAGTAATAATGATAAAATTACACTTTGGCTCCCTTAAAAATGATAAAAATTTAATTTAACCCTTCAAAAATAATAAAGATATAGGCTATTAAAACGATTAAATTGCATTTGTACTATCGTAAAAATATACAATTTAATTCCAGCCCCCTCTAAATTTTTTTTTTTTGGCTCCGCCACTGTCTAAGGGTTGCACGATGTATATCGTTTTGACCAGCAGATTAATCGGTTTCAAACCACCTTGTCATCACGATAATCGTATAAGGTCAATGGTAAAAAACTGGGGTACTTGATATTTGAATTCGATTCTATTCATGCACGAATACCTTAAAATAGTTCCTAACTGGTGTAACATAGATCAAAAAGACGAATTCGGGTGGTGGAGTAAGACTAAGAACAGGTCCATTCCCCATAAGTAGTGGTTGAATGTGAACATCGACATAGCATATAACATAAGGTTAAAGTGCTGAAATGCAAACAACAAGCCTTTGGTGTCCAATTACCCATCCTTCATTTGCCGATACGGTACTCGTTACAGCTTCCGCAAACTGTTCGATAGCCGGTGCAGGCATACACATTTGATCTACACCGACCCTCATTTGCAATCGATTTTCCTCGACACTAAAAAGTAAAATCAAACCATTTTTGTTCTTGTATGCTTTCAAATTCTCAATAATCCCCTACGTGAAAAATAAAATGACCATCAATAGAACAATTAGGGTAAAAAACCTCTCCAATCCCTCTCAATTTCAAAATTGAGTGAATCGATCTGTCAATTGTACATAATTTTGATTGGTATAGTAACAAATTTAACCTTCAATGTTTACATATTTGACCATTTTGGCCTTAATTCTAAAAATTTAACCTCAAAATTTACACAAATGTTACGGCATAAATTTGTTAAGTTAAGACCAAATAGACGAAACATATAAACTTTGAAAGCTATATTTATTATTATACCAATCAAAATTATGTACGAAAAATATTAACTTGATAATTAATTGCCCTTAGTTGCTCAATGAAATTAAATTGCTACAACTTCGTTGCCTTAAACAATTAGAGTTCCGAGCAAATAACCTAACCTAACCTGTCCATAATTCAAGACAGCAGCTGATGGACTAATCTCAATGTTCCCATACTGTCTTAAACCACCATTAGAAAAGCTTCCATCTTTACAACTTTTCATTACATAAATATAGTCTGTTTTGACAGGATTGAATGGAAGGCTATCCCATCTTTTATCCACTGATGTTTCACTATATCAAAAGAAAACTCTTGTTAAAAAAAACCCCCATTTCAGACATGAATTACATCGTACTAAAACACATCAAGACATGTGCAAGAGCAAAGACTTTTTTTAGCTGTGAGCATCTGATAGAGTGGCTTGAAGCCAACCATGTGAAGATGTAGCAGCCAATTGAAGATGATCGTGATTGGTGAACCTGCAAAGAACCAAATTGTTTCATATTGGGGGTGTAAAATTGTAAATTGCTGTTATTATCAGTACCAAAAAACAAAAAAAACAAAAAAAGGGGGTTACCATGAAAGAAGAGAATTGGAAAATTGTAGTGTTTGTAAAGCTCGATTGAACATTAAACATCTCTGTTTCTCGGTGTCTTTTTTTTTTTTTTTTCTTTTGAGTTTCTTTGTTTGATATGAACAATAATTATGTTTTTCACTACAATAATTGTTCTTCTTCCGCTTAGGACAGTTTAGACTTTGACGCGATCTGTAAAGGGTTGATAACGGTTTAATACGTGTAAAGTTGTTTTCTTTGTCTGTTATGGTTTTCTATAGTGAAGAACAAGGAAAAAAATCAGAGCTTTTGTTGTAAAGAAAAAGAAAAAAAAAAAAAAAAAAGCTTGCATCTTTCCTGGGAAAAGTTAGAAAAATCGAAACTTTCCCCCATGATTCTTGGGTCAAAAACTAAATTTACTCAAGTGAATAAAAAATTGATAAATTAATTCATTCTCTTACAAAATTCATTTACTTTTACAGTTAAAAATTCTATCTTTATACGTTAGCATGAGATACACGTGGCAAATCACGTAGAAATATCTGATTATTTTATTAATCATACCAATTCTCAACAAATAAAAATTGATGAAAATTTTAACATAAAAGATCAAATTGCTTTATAATCTAATATGCAAAAACTAATTTAGTGATTTCTTTTGTAATAAAAAAGATAAAACACAATCTAATTCTAGTACAAAAGCTCAACCTCCCCATCTAACCCAAAACTCAAATCATTAGACTTTCCTAGGCTCGAATTTGCAAGTTGAATTCCCACCTCTACAAGCTTCTTCTTAGCATATAATTTTGAAGTTTCAACTCCCTCCTTATTACAACTCATAATCTCGATGTCATTATACCTACAGGGGCGAAGCTAAATTTTTTTTTAAAGGGGTCAAAGTTAAATTGTAATTTTTACGATAGTAAAAGTGCAATTCTTAAAAAGAATAAATTAAAATTTTATCATTTCAAGGGAGGTCAAAGTGCAATTTTATTTTTACTAATTTAAAATTTTAAAAAAATTTAAGGGCTTAAATGGAAAATTTTTCATTTTAGGGGGTTAGAACCACTGCCAGCCCCCCTAGCTAAAGGTGAGTATTCGATCAAGTCGAGTCGAATCGAGTAAAAAAATTTCGAGTTAGTCAAATTGACGAATCTTATTTTAGCAACCGAATTCAATTTGAATTTTTTTCGAATTAAATCAAATCGAGTCGAGTTAACAAATCCTATTATTTATATCCAATATTGCGTTTACATGAACCGATTGTTTAATTAGTAGACGAAGTACAAGATTATTTAACTACATAAACAATATAATGATTTTGTCTTTTAACTTAACGAGTAAACATTTATTAAAACTACATAGTTTTGACTTTTAACTTTAGAAAAATTAAACATTTATGAAAACGATGTAGTTTTGTCTTTTCTTATTCGGATTTTCGGATAACTCAAATTGTATAATTCATAAATGTCATTATACCTACAAAGGCAAAGTTAGAAAAAATTTTAAAGGGGTCGAAGTTAAATTGTATTTTTTATGATAGTAAAAGTGAAATTCTTAAAAGAATAAATTAAAATTTTATCATTTCAAGGGAGACCAAAGTACAATTTTACTTTTACTAATATAAAATTTTAAAAAAATTTAAGGGTTTAAATGGAAATTTTCCCATTTTAGGAGGCTAGGACCACTGCCAACCCCTTGGCTAGGGGTGAGTATTTGATCAAGTTGAGTCAAAAAATTTTGAGTTAGTCGAGTTGAATCTTATTTTAGCAATCGAATTCAATTTGAATTTTTTCGAATTAAATCGAATCGAGTCAAAAAAATTCGAGTCAAATCGAGTTGAATTAACGAATCTTATTATTTATACGCAATATTGCGTTTGCATGGACCGATTGTTTAACTAGTAGACGAAGTACAAGATTATTTAACTACATAAATAATATAATGATTTTGTCTTTTAACTTAGTGAGTAAACATTTATTAAAACGACGTAATTTTGACTTTTAACTTAATAGTTTTGACTTTTAACTTTAGACAATGTAAATATTTATGAAAATGATGGAGTTTTGCCTTTTCTTATTCGGATTTTCGGAGAACTCAAATTGTGTAATTCATATTCGAGTTAAACCGAAAAACTTAATTTTTTATTCGAGCTGATCCAAATAACTTGATTAACTCAAATAATTTGAACTATTTAATTCAAATTTTGAATTATTTTTCGAGTTTTTCGAATCGAATCGAATCGAATTTTGTTCACCTCTACTCCTAACTTTGCCCCTGACTACCTACAATCTATCCCACATCTTTCTATACAGACAAATGTTGATGATGGTTCAGGCAGTGATCATGAAATGCCTTCCCATTAGCTTTTTTTTCTACCATTTCACCAATAACAGTAATCCTCTCTTCCAAGTCATTTAATCTCTGATTGTATACCCTCCTTGTCACGGGCTAATTCATCATCAACCTCTCTACCAATTGACGATTCTTTGCATCATGTTTCTACTGGACAACACCTTTACCATTGATTCGAATTTAGACCTTTCCTTAGATTCTGAACTCATATCCTTTTCATCGTCACTAGAACAACAACATTTACCCCCATCTGCAAAGCAATAGTGTCGTTTATTCTTTCTTCATGGTCTGTAATGATTTGAATACTTCATGCATGATGGGATATCATTATATAAATTTCCCACACAACCCTAATTCTTAATTAACTCATCATCAATTAAAAATTTATCTTCAATTAAAATTTAATCACTCGAGTGTTTATACATATTTATCCCCTACTTTATTCAATAATTAAAATTCAATAAATTTTAATTAAATTAGATCACTTCCAATTTGAACTAACCTATTATGATCTTAAATAATAACATGTAATTATCTTTATTATATATATGATATCCATATTTTCTAACACCAAATCTTTCGATTCATCATCTCTGACCAAACGCCGGAACACGTCAATAACTTTACCATGACTCTAAAATATGTGCCAGAAACCCTTCCCATGGAAACGAGGTGGAAGGTTTTTCACGTATACAGTATTGCATCTCCCATAACGAGGCCTTATTAGGAAACACACACACACACACACGTGTATATATATATATATGCACTTGAAGTCACTGGCAATTATAACCATCCATCAAGACAGAAGTTCTAAGATATTCAAGACAGATTAAGATCCCCAAGTATTACAACATCATTAACTGTTTAGCACTATATACACTTAAAAACAGGTAGTACTTCAACATACAGACATGAAATTTCAATTACACAATTACCATCTCTCTTACAGGACTAAAGCTCCTTACATGCCCTTTTACTTGCAGACAAAGCACGACAGCGTACCATCGAACATGAGCAACAGAAAGGCAAACATCCCAAATCTTGTGTAACTGGTAAAATGACTGCGAATGCACAACATTATAATAAGGATGTTTGTTATATCGAAAGAACATACACTGACTGCAGTGTAACTACACAAACAACAAGCACATATATATATATATATATATAATGGTGTATTGCACATTATCATGGTCCCAAACAGTAAGGACCATCACCCATGTAATGACCATCCATATATAAAGCTGCATTTTGCGGATGCAGACCATCCATCACCATGAATTGCATGTCTTCAGAAGGTTTCCAATGGCGTTTCCTTTGGTTTATGAACCAATTATTAATTTGTTTCTGGTCTAAACCAGTTGATTCAGCCAATGCCACCTTCTCAGTCTCCTGTGAGAATATAGCACTTGTGAGAATAGTAGAATTTAGCTTAAAAAAGAGGATATAATATAACAGTACGTACCGATGGGTACGGCCATTTGTAGTGTAACTCCCACCAACTAAGCAATTTTTGTCTAGCATCTTTGGGTAGTTTCCCCTTCTTCTTTTTCTTGGACAGTTCTTGCTTGAGACTACTTAAGTAACCACTATATTTCCTCAATAAATGGTTCTTCAGTTCTCGATCTTCAGCACGCGGGTCGATTTCAGGGAGTTCAGTTTCTCCGCCGCTATTGTCTTGATCCTCTTCGGATGAACCAACACCTTCACATTTCTCATCTGTTCAAATTAACCAAATCAAAACATTTGAAGTCCTTGCAATGACAACTATCATGGAACATGAAAAAAGTTAGGCAGATTGTAGTGAATGAATTGGCTATTCATTTTGGTGAAAGTTAATCACATACAAGATTATGACACTTTTATAGTTAAGTGAAAACTACTTCCAAAAGTAGTTAACTAGTGAACTAATAAATGAACCTTAGGATGTTGTCAATGACAATAGGTTTATGAAGGTAAAAGTATCATGGAGACCCTTGTAGTAAGATTCAAATTGCATTTTGCCCCCTCTAATAAAAGGATGGATAGATTAATCCCTATAAGTTAATTCAAATGCAAGCCAATTTTTAGATGAAACTTTTAATAGAAAGAACTAATTTGCTCATTTTTTTGAGTAAAAAAAATAAAATGCAATCTAACCCCTAATATAGGAGCCACTATGGTACTTTTTAACCGGTTTATGAGTGGTGTAAAGCTAAAGAAGTAGACTGTATCAAATGAACCGACTCAGGACTTTCTTCCGAGGCTGCCATGGTACTTTCACCGTTCCATGCATTTCATGTTCCCATTAGTGAAAAGCAAATTAAACCCAACAAAGATCACATAAATTTAGCACTTTATAAGCAAATGGCTTGAGCTAGAACTTTGGTCATCCACTTCATGGGACACCAATAATGAAGGAACTACTCAACTATTCCTTCCATCTTATGATTGTGTTCACATTAATCAATAAAATCTTAAAGACTTTGCTCCTCCTATGATTCACTTCAAATATAGCTTGTACAAGTATCATATATAAGCTCTAATATACCATCATCATCCAAACTAAAATTCCAACAGTCAAGGATGGGCAAGGGCTCAAATACATATGAATGCATGACAGAATTGATACTTATTATCCACATCCAAATTCAGCACAAATACATATGAATCTATACACATTTTACCATAAATGGACACCTTTAGCTCACCAAATTCAACTGAAGCATTCAAGTGAAGATGATATAGTGAAATATTTCTTGTATATAGTTTATGCAGCATAAAAAACTTAGAAAAACAGAACTCTGACAAAGCACAAAGCAAATTTTGTAAAGAAAACAAATACAGGTTACACTAATATTTTCTTTTCTGCCAAAGCCGTACAGGCTACATGGGGTATAGCACTGATTTGAACAGCATCATGTGTTCTCTCCATTTTTATTTTTTTTTACTAACTACTGTTTTAAAAGACGGCACTAATGATCAAGCCTCCATTAATATCCTTTGAGAAGTATATATGTTTATGTACAAAAACCCACATAAATAGAATCAGATTTACACAGTATTCAGATTTTGGTAAGTGAAACAAAACCCTAAAATAAGGAACATGGCCTTTTGTCAGAGATCATCGAAAAGATAAACCCCATTACAAAAAGGGAAGCCCCCAACGTGTCTTTTTTCAAATATATACATGAGCTCCCTTTCTTAAGACATTGTAATCAATTTATATATAAAGACTCTTCATTAGCTAGGGTTTTTTATTTTTTTGGTAACGATCACTACCATAACTATTTTTCCTCGTTATTGGAAGACGTGATTTGGGTCAAAGGTATCATTCTTTTCCTTCACTACGAAAGAGAAGCCATGGCAAATGAATGAAAGAGAGAGATATAAACATATATGCATATATATATATATGTGTGTGTATATATGTACAGGCTCAGGTCTACAAGTTCCAAAGGAATCCAAGCAAATCATCTTCATTAAGCATGCTGAAAATGGGAAAAAAGAAAGTACCAGAATTAAAGATCCGCACAGGACCATTGCCAAGCATGTTAAGTTGAGCTTCGATCCTCCGCATGAAATCCCAAGCTTCTTGTATTGGTCTCGTTAGTTCCTCCCGATATTTCACCAACATATCATAGTAAGCTTCCTGGTTTTATGGATCCATAAAAAAAATTCCAGTAAATACAATAAGCAGTTGCCATTAAATTTAAACTCCACAAAAGTGATAACCAAAAAAGAAACAAAATCACCATAAACTGATCAAGTTCTGGGTCTTTCGAGTTATCTCTTGATGTTACTGAAGATCTTTGCCTTGCTTCGAACTCTTGTCGAACAGCTGCTAGTCGTGCCACTACTTCAGGTGGAGCTCCTACCTATAGCATAAAAAGAAGCTTTTAAGTGAGAAAAACAAAGGGTAACTCAATGAGTTAATTGGGTAACTCACTTTTTGACAATCCATGTAAGCTTCAAGGAGATTAGAGCACTGAGGATGAGCTATGATCTTGGCTTTAATAGCTTCCACTTCACTAGAGCTTTCATTCCCTTCTTGTTGGTGTTGAATTGGTTGATGCCCTCTCAACAAAGGGTTATTGTTGTTGTTGTAATGGAATTTTTGGGGTTGTTGTGAGGTACTAGCTTCAGTTTTCACAATTCGGTGTTGATCACTCGGTTGAAGATGAAAAGAGGTTAAAACTGGCGGTATTGACCCACTACTTGTTCTACCATATGGAGAACCATTTGATGCAAGAACTTGAGATGGGTACAAGAAATTTCCCCTACTAGTACTACTATTCTCATTTATCTGATTATATTCTTCCATTATTATAAAGCGGAACAAGCAAAATTAAAAAAAAAGTAAAGAAAACCCTAAAGAATGGAAACCCTAAAAGAGTATATAGCTAAGACACCCTACTGATCATTCGCTGCAAAACCAAAAAAAAAAAAAAAACACAGTTCCCCATTTTTTCATATCAAAGCTAACAATAAAATGAATGGGAAACTGATGAAATCCTTTGCAGTTTTATACCAAAGGGTCTTGAATCTAGAAGTGAAAATTACATAAAAAGAAAATGGTACCCAGAAAAAGGAAAAGAAACCCAGATATGAACTGAGAAAGTTGAAGAAGATGAGAGAAAAAGGGTAGAAAAATAAAAAAGAAAAGCTTAAACCGGTATGGGCTATGGGTTGGTTGACAAGACGTTCATTGTTGGGAGGAAATTAAATTATTTTAGATTTTAATAAAGGCAAAGAAGGAACTATGGCCAAGATTTTCCAACTTTTTTTTTTTTTTCACTCTTAATTCTTAAACAATATTTTAATGGTTTTTTTCTTCTTCTTTCACAACTTTTTCTACTTCTCTTTGCTTGGTTTTTATAATGAGAGGAAGAAGATTGAAAAGGGGGAAAAGGAAAACTATTCATTCTCAATTAAGTATTGTTTAAAATGTTTTTAGTATTAAATTTTTACATAAAGTTTTCCTTTATTTATTGTGATCATTGATATTCAAAATTTTTTTAATGAAAAAGTTGGTCAAATTGAACCTATGTATATAATATATAAAAAAAATTCCAAAACTTAATTATATGAATTTAAAACAATCTAAATCCCAAGTAAACAAAACTTATAATGACATGATCTTAAATCCAAATAATTCGAATTCAAAATGATTTAAACCTTAAATAACATGAAATTAAAAAATAAAACCAGCATAAAATTAATTCAATCCTGAAATGACTTCAACTTGAAATTAATAGGAATATATTTCGAATCTATATATTAATATAAAACTCTTGATGGAGTTAATATCACAAATTAAACCTCAAGATACTTACAAATTTAATTTTAAAAAATTAAATATATATTTTTTTTAAAAAAAATTTTCTTTCATCCAAACTCTGTCTAATATATTTAATACTATTAGAACTTATTAAAAGCCTAATAAATAAGATCATTTATATGATGCAATATGAGTTAAGGCTTTGCTTTTATTTTTTTAGTGACTTTTCTCTTATAGTGGCGTCCAATCCATGCCATTATCTATCCGTCAAAATACAGCAAATAGAAACTATTTCATCAAACCATCCATTTTCATCCTAATTAATAATTGTCTAAACCTTTTTTTTTCTGATTTTAATAAATTATTTTAAGCAGTTAAAATTAAAATAAAATTAAAAAATGGAGATATTTCTTAAATTGTGTTGAGTGTTTTTATGTGTATATTTTTTAAATGGGTTAAATTTTTTATTTATATGATATAGTTACTGTTTATTGATGTGACATCGTAGGTAAGTTTCCATGCATATCAACACGTACATTACTCTAAAATTAACACGTGTTTTATGTGTGGATTCGCCTGCATGGTGGTGCGAACTCACATCGTGCGAGCTCATGAAAGGACGTGAACACCTCACATACGAATCACATAGACTAAAACCCGAAATTCAATCAAGTAATCGGATAACGGATCAATAATGACAAGTAACATAACAATTTGATAGATTATATCTAAATCAATTTGATGAAATTTATGATGAATATTTGACATTTTTCACCTAAAATAAAGGAACTTTTAATCATTTTCGTCGTTGAATTATTCTTAATTCGTCAATGTGATGAAGGCTATGAACATGAAACCCCGCAATTTCTACGTTTTTAAGTTATAATTTCAATAAAAAATATTCGTTTCTTTGGATTAATGATGAGTTTGAAATTAAAAATAAAATAAAATTTTAAGTTTAATTTTTTTTATGTAAATTAATTTTAATTTAAATAGTTATATTTAATTTTCTTTTAGATTCGAATATATTTTATTTATCATTTGGATCATATACTTTGCAATAATTATTCTCAATCACAATTATTTAAATTATATTATTTGTATAGAACAACTCAAAATAAGATGTAAAATGTTAAGATTATAATAATTATATTATTAAACTATCGAAAATATCAAATCAACATGATTTTCAATTGTAAGTCACTACGTTTTAGTTTGATTTTTCGAATTTATCGATATTTTTAAATATTTTTCATATAATATATAAATATAAAATTATTGATTTGATTTAATAATTTAATTTAATAATTATATTTTTATAATGTAATTAAATATGATTAAGACAAAAAACTATTAATATTGATTGAAAATATATTAATATTTGTAAAAATTAAAATAAATTGGTACACACAAATATAAATTGATATCGGTCAAAATATATTAAAATATACCGAAATTTGAGTAGAACAGAAATGTAAGTTTTATGATTATGATTTATAATTGTAATTAATAGAAATAGAGTTGAATTTGGAGGGGTAGATGGGGATTTTGGTCATTGAAAAATGAAAAATTGTCTTATAATCTCCTAGTAAAAAAAAAAAAAAAAAAGTTAATGTACGATAAAATTGTACTTTATCCTCTTCAAATGAAAAGATTTCTATTTAATCCTTTCAAAAATTATGAATTCGTAAGTTAATACAAAATAAAATTACACTTTGATCTCATAAAAATATTATAATTCAATTCTATCTCTCTTAAAAAAAAATTTAGCTTCGTCCTAGGCACACTTATGATTAGTGGCGAGGCCAAAAAAAAATTTTTGGGGCGGAATTAAATTGTATATTTGTATGATAGTAAAAATGTAATTTCATCATTTTAATAAACTATATCTTTATAATTTTTAAATGATTAAATCAAATTTTTATTATATTTAGGGGCAAAAGTGTAATTTTACAATTACTAATTTAAAATTTTATAAATTATAAGAAGCTTAAATGATAAATTTTTTATTTTAAGAGGATTAAGGCTCTTGCCTGTCACTGTTTATGACGTGGGTGAAAAATTATACAAAAAAATATATTTATTAAAAGTTTATATAAAAATTAAATAAAATTTTGATTGAAATAATAATTTTGAAATTTCAAAAATCATAATATTTTAAGTCAAAATCTTATAATGAAATAATTTTTTATTGGTTTTATATAAAATATAAAAAAATACTCTTATAATAATATAAACTTATTTTATAAAAAATATAACGTGGGATTAAATTCATGAGAATAATTTAATAAAAATTAAATATTGTAACATTACAATTCATCAAAACTGATAATAACATTTTTTTTTAATTTAAAGCAATTATTTATTTATCAATTTGATAATTGATAAATAAATAATTTAAACAAATGACCAAGACCCTGCTCGCTCTCTCATTTCATGTGATTGGTCAACAAAGTACTAAAATTTTAATTTAGTGGCAAAAATCAAATTCTAGTCATTTTCAATATAAAAAAAAAATTAAAATCACACTATTTTTTGTATTTTTTTTAGAAGCAGAAATAAAATACATTCGATCGTATCAAAGAAATTGGTCATAAAATGGTACACACAGGTAATCCGCAGCACAATAGAATTCAAAACATATTGAAGAAAAATATAAATATTTTTTTTTGTTTATTTTTAAAATTGATAGAGAACAAAAAAAATAAATATTTACATCAATTTATTATTAGAATTATAAAATTTAATTTTTATTTTATTTTTCAAAAAATATATGGCACATGATGTTCAACTTATTTCCTTATTTGGGGAGTTTATTTTATTTAATAGATTAATTATAGCACAAATCAACAACTAAAAAATCTAGAACAACTCATTATTTTATATTATTCGTATGCTACCAAAATTGATCATGCCTTGTGTCTACTAAATGTGAAACAATGCAATATATCATCTTGTTTTTGGTTTCCTTTTTCTATTTTTATATTCCTTGGGTCGGTTACGCACCCTTATTCAACCAAAGCACAAAAGAATATTCAGTCTAATAACAGCAATTTTTTTTATTTTTATTTTTTGCAGAATTTTGGAGGATTTTTTTTTTAAATCCGAAAATACAAATTAAATTCACAACTTACACATAATACAATAGAATTCAAGTTAACGTATTTAACTTTTATGGATTGGTTCACGATTGAAAATTTAAAATTTGAAAAAGTATAAGAACTAAAATTTATTAAAAAATTAGAATCTAAACGTTAATTTCATAATTTATGTATGTAAGGACTAATAATAAAATTTGAAAAAAATAAAATAAAAATGAGTTAATTAGTAATTAAATTGATTTTCCTTATATGAATAAGAAGATTCATTACCTATGTAAAGGTCTTTTGGTTAGATGATTTATTTATTTGTTATTAATATAAAAAATAATAATAGTAAAATTAAATATTGTAACGATACAATAACACGAGACAAAAAAATAATCAAACGTATTGCATTAAAAATAAATATCTATCTAAAGAAACTTTAAATATTGATATAATAATAAAATACATTAACATAAAAATGTGAGTTCAAATATTAAAAATAACATTTAATAAATATCATATCTTAATTGAATTTGTGAATTTTTATTTTATTTTATTAAAGGTAAATAAAATAATTATCCCCACTAATTTCATTCATAGGAATTGAAGAAGAAGCAGATGGAAGATTCATATAGTTGTTAATGGTACAAAACCAAAATTTTTCAACGATAAACAGTAAAAAGGCCACTGCCAACTTCAACCCTTCAGTCTGACACAAAAAAAAAAAAATTGTGTCTGTTTTTTTCTTACCATTTTGGCAGCAAAGCACGTGTGATTTGAGTTATCTAAATTAAATGGTAATTCTATTAAAATTTATACTAAATTTGATATATTTAATAATTACATTATTAATAATCGATTGAGTTTTAATTCGATTGGTATAATCATTATTATTAATATAAAAAGACGTGAGTTTGAGTACGTTGGAGTGTATTATCCTTTTATTTATGAGTTGATAGAGATTATGAGTAGTTTTAGATACTGTGTTAAAAAAGATTGATGGTTAAATATTGATCAAAACATTAATTTTTTAACTATATTAACATGATAACTCACATGATCATGTTAATATAACACCATTTATTTTTATGCCACATTAATAAATAATTATAAAAAAAATTAAATTTCTAAAAAGGAAGTTCTTAAATTTTTTGTTAAAAAAATTAACATTAAGTACATGTAAATTATTATGCGAGCTGTCATGATTAAAAATTTGATATTTTATTTGGTATTTTTGTTAAAAAACAGCAAATCAATCCTTTTTGAAAAATTGATAAATGAACCTAACAAGTGAGTGATTCGAGTGAAAAAAAAAAATCTTATTCATCCTAAGAGTTTCGGGTTCGAGTATTTGTATATGTATTGTCAAAAGATTAAAAAAATATAAACAGATACTATTATATAATCACACTAATATATTAAAAAATAAATAATTTAACTCTTTTAAAAAGTCAAGTATTAAATTTTAACTTAAAGAAAAGTTTAAAATTGACGACATATGTAAATGATAAGGACTTAATTTATTATTATACCTATTAAAAATAGAGAAGAGACAAAGAGAGAGGCAGAAGAGGCGACGGCCTCCGCTCCCGAGAGTCGCGCGCTATGAAAAGTGGGGGCCAAAAATTGATCAAACAATATTGCTGTGAATTTGGTTATGGTGTTTTGCTTTGCCTGCTCTTTTATTTTTATTTAAAATATTGTAAATTTATAAATAATTTTTTAAAAAATGAAAAATATTTCTGAAGAGGATTGGACATGTCTAAAACTCCAGCAGAAACCTTGCAGGGTACCCCATTATTCATTTCTCATTCACTAAATTACAGTCACGGTGCTGTTCTTCGCGTCTTCCCTATGCACCACCTCTCACTTAACTGCCACTTCCAAACTTTCATGAATTTAGATTTCAACATATTTTAATTGAATTTTCAGAGGAATAATATAGTTCCGAATTAATATTAATTTAATTAATATGAATATTATTATGAATATAAAAAAATATGGATTCGAATGTATTGAAGTGTATTATAATGATTAAATTTTAATTATAATTTCTTTTTATTTGCAATTATATAATAATGGTTAATTTTCAGTTTTGATCTCTATACTTAGCTTAAATTAGAAATTTAATATGTATACTTCAATTAGGAAATAATTTGATACCTCAATTCTTGTAATATTATTAATTAATCTAAATATTTTATTCCAAGTAAAATGTTGATGTGAATTTTAAAGAATTGTTAACGCTATTAAAATTCCCTATTAAATTCAAGTCTATTACAATGTCATTTTGTTACATGATTATCAAGTGGATTTTTAATTTTAAATTGTCACACTAGTAAATTTAACAAATAGACCTACATTTTAAAACTCGAAAAATAGAAACTCTAAATTATTAAAAATAAAATTATGAAAACTAAATTCCAAATATATATATATATAGTATAATAATTTAAGTACATTGCAGCCATTAAATTTTTACTGAAATTACAATTCTGAATACCAAGTAGATGTAGAACTTGAAGTTTGTTTTGGATTAAGAAGGGATTTTTTTTTTTTATTAATTTTGTTGTACCCCTTTATGCTTAAGAATCCATCCAGCCCTAGCCACCAGAAAAAGAGCATCATCATGTCATTAAGCTTCGGCACAGCATCATCAAGGATTGCCGTAAGATGAGATCTAATTTCATTAAATGTTTCTGACTTTTCAACTTCACTAACTCTAACTATGGTGACAGTCTATCTACATCCTAACTCGGGTCTAAATTAGATTTTAAGAAAAAAAGATTATATGAAAACCTGCATCATCCATAATTTTTTACAATATTTGTGATGTGAATCACCATCTCAATATTGCTTTACACTTTATTTAACTTGAACAAAAAATTATGGCTCGCTTAATCCACAGAGAAATAGGCGTAACAAAGCCAGTTGTTCAGTCCCCACAAATATCCAGGTATTGCAATGTCAAGGTACATAATCACTACTTTCAGCAACATGGAAGCAAGCATCCCTATTGGGCAAAGAGGAAATATGGTTGAAGATTGGGAATGGCCTTCCAAAGTCATTTGAAAGATCGTTTATAAAGCATTCAAACTGGTACGCCTTGATGATCACCCCATCCCTAGAGCATGGTATGCAAAGCATCTGAAGAGGTATTACCTGTAAGCTCTTATTCCTCTAAGAAAACTGTCGTTGCACAAACGTCCTACCTCAGGACCTTCTCTTATAAATCCTCTCTTTTCCGAACTAAAGACGAGGAGCAAGACTAATTCTGCAAGTCAACACCTGCTCAAATACTACCTCAACACCTCTAAATCACATCTTTATTGATTCTCCACATCATTTGCGATGTGAATCACCACAATCTTTGATCACTCTCCATACAATCTTTTATGGTGTGAACCACCACACTTATATTCCTCTTCACCTTGTGCAATTTAATTATTATAATAGATTTAATAAAAAAAATCCATCATCTCAAACGTAATTTAGATTCAAATCTGATTGTGTTTATTATTCAGACCTTACATTATTATTATAATTCACAAAAAAAAAAATTATAACTCACTTGGTTTTATATATGCAATCTATGTTTAAACTTGCAAATTTATTCCCCTATTGATTCCTTTGTATTAATTAGGCCATTACATTAATTTATTCATTAATTTAATTAGTAAATATCAGATCATATTTGATACCTATCATATTTAAAATACAAAGATTAATTGCATACGTGTTGTAAAAAAAATTTGTCAATAAAACATGAGGGTGGTATTTACAATTTGAACAATATGTTTTAATATTTGTTAGATTTGAATTGATATTTAAAACCATAATTAATTAATGAAATAATCCCGATGGATACAATATTAATATTTTGAAATTCAAAAATTAATTTAAAATAAAAATTATAATTTAAATAAAAAATAATGCATTTTAACACGTTCGAATTAAAATGACTCAATCCACAATTCACTTGAATTTAATTAAAGCGAATAAGTAAAATTTTAAACTTCAAAATTTAATATATTTTTAAAACCAAAATGACTAAATTCTCGTTTTTTTATCTCATTAACTTTTAATATTCAACATTACCTTCATTTATAAATTTACATATTTACTTTCAATAAATATAAATTTTAAATTATCAATAAAAATTGATAAATATTAAAATTATAAATGAATTTTAATTCGATGTGTAGTGTCATACATAATCTTTAATTTTATGTGATTCTATACACAAAATTTTGATTTGATTCAATTTTCATAAATTACTTATAATATTATTGAATTAGTACTATCTTACGTTGATAGATGACGTATGCAAACAATTATATTAATTTATATGAAAATAAATGTATGTGTTCATTTCTTTAAATGCATACTGTTGAATCAAAATCAAAATTTCATATATACATCTGAACTACAATTCAAATTTCATATATATAATTACACCATATCAAAATTCATATATAAAAGTACACATTAAATAAAAAATCATGTGCACTAATTTATTATTAAAATTATGATGCAAAGAACCATCACTCTCCCTTCCCTTTTTAGGATTAAGCAAGAAAAATCAACCTAAGAGTATTTGAAAAAAGATTTCATTGGATAATTTTTAAGTTAGTGGTTGAAATAAAAACGAAAAAAATTAATTTGTTGTTGATCATGCTACATGGGTTTGGATTGTGAAATATAAATTTACCTTTCAATTCAACCGATTTTAATAAAAAAAATTAATTTTAAAAAAATAACGTATTTAATAAATTATAAATTATTAATAAAAAAATTTAATTTTCGATATAACTTGATCAAGCAGTTACAATCTTCTCATTTCATTAATATTGCCATAAAAGTTTAAAAATAATTAATTTAATAAAATGGGATTTTGTCAAAGATTACTTTAACTTGATCATCAATTCAAATTGGTGGGAAAGTTTTGTATAATGATGATGAGCTTGATACCATCACCATTTTTGAGAAGCTGGTAAGACGGTGCTTTGAAGCTCATCACCTACAGTTCACTTGTCATCAATTATTGGTGCCCTTCACTTTTGCCGATCAAATCATCAGTCCAAAATGAGCTGTTGCTGTCATGTCACCCATATGCAAACAAAGCTTAATTAGTGTTCCTAAATGAGTTTTGTGGCAAAACCCTATTTTAAAAAAGATTGTTATCGTGATTGATCTTCACATAACCTTACAATTTTAAATAAAAAAAACAAGGTCCATCATTTCTAATATATTTGATTGAACAAGTGAAGTGACCAATCAACCTCCAAGGTTTATGAGAGTGTTATAATTCATTTGCTAGAGAGAGAAAGGTAAGCTAACTTTGATTGAAATAATTGATTAACATTCCTTTGTTTCCCTCCGGAAATCAAGCAAAAAAGGGATTTTTTTTTTTTTGTTGACAATCTTGTTGTCATGGCATTTGTTTATTCACAATCGAATCGTTATTAGTCGACACGTAAAAAAGTTTAATTTTTTTAAGTTGATGATTATTTTTTTGAAAATATTATTTTTAGAGTGTTAGAGTGTTAGATATTTTGACTGAAGATAGATTCGAAGACGATATTGAATTAAATAATAAATTTCAAGGCACGAGTGACGTTTTTCAAAGAGAACTATTTACCTCCACACAAAGTTTCTAAAGGGTTAAGACAAATGTCCTCTTGGGATACAATGAAGTTTTGAATTTATTTTGATTAGCAAAATCATAGAATTCCCTAACTCTTACTCTTAATTTTTGAAAATTGGAATTGATTGCAAAAGAAAATGTCAAATTTGTGAGCATCATAGTCCATCTATTTATATGAACTCAATGGACATCTTTTGAAGAGTCACAACCCTTTCATATTGGATAGACACCTTTTGAAGAGTTACAATCCTTTTCATATTGGACATACCTTTTGAAAGAGACTTGTCACATGTCCATTGGATGATAAGTCATCATTTTTCAATTAAATCATCACTTTTAATTTGCAATCTATATATTTCCAACAATTCCCCATTAGATTGCTAATTTCAGAAAATAAGTACACAACGATTAAGCATAAAGAATGGTGCTCACAAATTGAACCTTTCT
The DNA here is from genome assembly GCA_039519145.1 of Kokia cookei. Lineage (NCBI taxonomy): Eukaryota > Viridiplantae > Streptophyta > Magnoliopsida > Malvales > Malvaceae > Kokia > Kokia cookei. Next base: position 2,056,578 of record CM076903.1, read on the forward strand.
TTAGTGCAAACTTTTCAAAGAATCAAAAAAGTGAATGGTGGCTAGTCGCTTGAACCATCACTCTTAAAGTCAATACCGAAATTTTTTTACACATAATCGTAAATAAATAGAGTAAGAGTTTAATTTGTTTTAGCAACGTTATGGCCATGTGCTCACCCGTTTCATGAACATGTACGAGAGAAAATCATAAATAAAATCTCGTTGAAGCGACACCACTTCATGTCCATATAGGTGGATTTCATGACAATTAATGTCCATCCATTAAGAATAAAACTCATCCTCTTAAAATATAATCACTAAATCATGGTTTTTAGTGCACATTGTCATTCGATAACTTGTTATTACCCTTTAAACCTTGAAACTAACTTTTTGCTAGAAAAAAGTAGAGTTTCCATTATCAATGACTCAATTAGAATGGTTTTAATCCCATCTTAGTGGTGGTACTTTTAACTAAATCCCTTAACAAACCTTTTATCAGTGGATCTTTTAAATTGTCAATTGATTTAACATAGGTAACAATTATCACACCGTCCCTAATCAATTGTCTCACATACTCGTGTCTCAAACTTATATGTTTAGGCTTCATATTATACACCTTATTGTACGCTCGAGACATGGTTGATTCACTATCACAATATATGGAAATGGCGAACCTATGTTATGGCCACAACTTTATACCTAGCAATAGATTTCTTAGTCATTCCGCTTCCTTGCCCATAGCCACTAAAACCATAAATTCAGCCTCCATAATTGAATGTGAGATGCAAGTTTGTTTCTTGGAAGCCCAACTAATGGCTCCACTTCCGATCGTAAAAATTCATCCAAATGTGGACTTATTGTCACTTAAACTTGTAATCCAACTTGCATCCGAGTAACCTTCTAGTACCGTAGGATAATCACTATAGAATAATCCCAAATTTTTGTTTTCTTAAGATAACCAAAAATCCTACAAATTCCTTTCCGATGATCGGTACTAGGACAATTTGTAAATCTCGCCAATTTGCACACAACAAATGCGATATCGGATCTAGTGCAATGCATTGCATACATTAGACTTCCAATTGCGCTGGCATACTCAAGTTGCGCTATAGCCTTGCCTTTATTCTTACTTAACTTGAAGTTCGAATCGTATGGAGTGTTCAAATCCTTAATATTCAAGTGTTTGAACTTTTCCAATACTTACTCGATGTAGTGAGATTGGCTTAATGCAAAGCCCCTTTCATACTTTTTCACCTTTATACCAAGAATTGTATCTACCTTGTTAAGATCTTTCATCTTAAAATTCGAGGCTAGATACTCTTTGGTCTCACAAACACCTTCCATGTTCGTCCCAAAAATCAACAAATCATCTACATAGCGACAAATAATTACACCGTATCTAACAGTGAATTTAGTGTAAATACATTTATCTGCGTCATTATGTAAAAAACCATATGACAAAATAAAAGAGTCAAATTTCTCATGCCATTGTTTAGGGGCTTGTTTTAAACCATATAATAATTTGATCAACTTACACACGTTGTGTTCATTCCCAGGAAGCACAAAACCTTCTAGTTGCTCCATATAAACTTTTTCTTCGAGATCACCATTCAAAAAAGCCGTCTTAACATCCATTTGATATACATGTAACTTATGGATGGATGCAAGTGCTATAAGAATTTGAATGGAGGTCATTCTAGCCACTGGTGCATAGGTGTCAAAATAATATAGGCCTTCTTTTTGCGTAAATCCTTTAGCCACCAACCTAGCCTTAAAGATTGGAGAACCCCCTATTAGAGTGTTCTTCCTCTTAAACACCCATTTACACCAGATAGGCTTCGATCCTTGAGGAAGATCAACTAGAATCCAAGTATTATTTGACATTATTGAATCCATTTAATCATTGATCGCCTCTTTCGAAAATGTCGCATCCCTAAAAGTCATGACTTCACCATAGGATTGTGGATCACTATCCACATTAAACATTATGGGGATTTTCTTAATTACGGATTCTTTATTTCCCTCAACAAGGAATGCTAGAGATTGTGAGGAAATGAAATCGGGACAAAATTTTTTTACTTTTCTCACTCTTTGACTTTTCCTCGGTTCTATATCCTTATTGTCACAAAGACTTTGTTTGGTTTGATCACTTGAGATCATTGGTTGATATTTTTTTTCGAATCCGTTGAATCATCGAAAAACTTAATTTCAATGAATACAACATCTCTTGTTTCAATTATCGTATTTGACACTAAGTCAAGAACACGATATACCTTAGAATGTTGGGCATATCCAACGAATACACATTTGACAGCTCTTGGGCCTAACTTTGTTCTCCGTTGGTCGAGAACTCTATAGTAAGCCAAACACCCCCCACTTTGAAATGATTTAAGTTTGGCATCCGACCCTTCCGTAACTCATATGGAGATACTTTGAATTTTCTCGATGGTATTCTGTTAAAAATATAACACACAGTCAATAATGCTTCACCCCATAAATTATATGAAAGTTTAGCATTTAACAACATTGAGTTAACCATATCCACTAAAGTACGGTTCTTTCTTTCCACCAAACCATTTTGTTGCGGAGTATAAGGCGCAGAACACTCATGTACCACACCTTGTTCCTCACAAAATACATTAAATTCATTTGAAAAATATTCACCACCTCTATCGCTACGAAGCACTTTGATTTTCTTACTAAACAAATTCTCAACCTCGTTTTTAAAACGTTTAAACATATAAAAATCTCGTCTTTACTTTTCATGAGATACACATAAGTAAATCTAGAAAAGTCATCTATAAAAATGATAAAATATCTTTTTCCACCTCTTATTAGAGTTTCGTTTAATTCATAAACATCCAAATGAATTAAATCTAACAATTGCGAATTCTTTTTACACTTATTAGGAAATGGCTTCTTGGTAATTTTTGATTGAATACAAATTTCACATTTATCCATAAATTCATCATTACTTAGATTGATATAACCATTCTTTTGCATATATTGTAAAGTTTTAAAATAAAATGTGCTAAACGTGCATGCCACAAAGTATAAGACTCAACAATATAAGCAGAAGAATTGACTTCATTTATATCAATACTCAACTTGAACATACCCTCATTACAATAAACTTTTCCTACATATATATCACCCTTAAGCAAGACAAACTTATCGGATTCTAAGATAACCTTGAACCCCTTGTTACACAGAAGACTCACAAACACTAAATTCTTTCTCACATCAGGAACATACAACACATTGGTCAAAGTTAGTTTCTTCCCAGATGTGAAGTTGAGTTCCACCGTCTCTTGACTGAGCACCTTAACCGATTGATCGTTTCCCATAAGCACTTCATGGTTTGCCATTAATTCATAATTCTTGAATTGTTGTCGATCATTACACATAGACAATAGCACCAGAGTCAAGCCATCAATTATGGGACTTATTAGTCATGGCTATGTTGAGTTCGGTAATCATACCAATCTCCAAATTCTCAACCCCTTCTGTAACCATGGCCACTAAGTTCATATCCTCTACCATATTGGCTTTGGAAGTTATGGTATCTTGCTTCTTTTTGAGAAGTTTACAATCTTTAATGTAATGTCCTTTCTTATTGCAATTATAGCAATTGCGAGATTTTTTCTTCTTGTTTTGCATGTCATTGGTCTCGAATGTGACCTTTCTTTTACCATTTCGAGAGTTCTTGGACTTACTCACATGGTTCACTTTAGAACTTTGGGAAAGATACACTACATCACGCTTTCGAGTTTCCTTTTCAATGCGCAAATGCCTAAGTATTTTTTCCACAGTGAAGTCCTCTTCCATATGCAGAAGTTTCTTTCGATAAGTGTTCCAAGACGAGGGTAATTTTGAGATGATAGCCCCGACTTGTAAAATTTATGGAATAACAACTTTCAAATCACGAAGTCTACTTACAAGGACTTGTAATTCATGGACTTGATCCATGATCGAGATACTGTCAAGCATTTTGAATTCAAAATATTTCATCATTAAAAATTTATCGGTACCTTGTCACTTGGTGTTGTGTTTCTCTTCAAGAGCTTTCCATATTTCCACCGGGGATTGCATTGACATGTAAAGATCATATAATCGATCAGACAAGGTGTTGAGAATGTGTCCACGACATGTGAAATTGTTTTCCTCACGCTTCTTCTTGAGTTTAAACCACTTTTACAATTTTCTCAGGATTTGCATTAGGGGCAGGATCCTCCACGAGTTGTAAGTTTGGATCTAGAGCGTACGTCACATTCAAAACGGTAAGAAGGAACAACATCTTATCCTTCCAACGATTAAAGTTTGAGCCGTCAAATTGGCCAAGTTTCACAAACTCTTGGTTCATCACTTTGAATGCAGTGGTAGCCCCAGTTACCATCTTCAAAATAGTTCTCTTTGATTGTTAGAAATTTTGAGTGAAGATAGATTTGGAAATGATATTGAATTAAATAATAAACTTCGAGGCACGGGTGACGCTTTCCAAATAGAACTATTTGCCCTCACATAAAGCTGCTAAAGGGTTAAGACAAAGGTCCTCTCGAGATACAATGAAGTTTTGAATTTCCTTTAATTAACAAAATCACGGAATTTCTTGACTCTTACTCTTAATTTCTGAAAATTGGAATTGATTGTAAAAGAAAATGTCAAATTTGTGAGCATCATAGTCCATCTATTTATATGCACTCAATGGACACCTTTTGAAGAGTCACAACCCTTTCATATTGGATGAACACCTTTTGAAGATTCACAACTCTTTTTATATTGGACATACCTTTTAAAAAAGACTTGTCCCATGTCCATTGGATGATAAGTCATCATTTTTCAATTAAATCGTCACTTTTAATTTGCAATCTATATATTTCCAACATAGAGTTGTGTGACTCGAATTTCATTATTTGTTAAAAGAATAAAATACAATGGTAAAATAAGAGGATATATGGGAACGAAAGACCTCTGCATCCTCGTGGTGCAGGCCATGCTGCACAAGTAGAATCTGTATAGAATTACACTTCTTCTATTTGACATTGATCAGAATATAGTTTTTGAACCTTTAAATAGATGTATCATTTGATTTTCAACATTAGTAAATTTCTCTTTCATTGCCCGTAGTTTTTCTCAAAAAGATTTTTCATGTAAAATCTGCGTGTTTTATTTTTATTTTCTTATTGCTTTACGATTGTTCTATTGTCATTATCGATATTTATTGTAAAACAAGGTTTAAATTTGAATTCTCTCTTTAAAAATGTAATATATTTGTACATATAAATTAAAATTTATTCTTATTTAAAATAATTATTTTAATAATTATGTTAAAAAATATAATCATTAAAAGAATTTGTTGAACTTAAAAAATAATTTTAAACTCACAGCAAGCATAAACTCTTCAATTATTTCAATGATAGAGGTGAGTGAAATGCTCACATTCAATATGGACCTTTGCAGGCAAAATTGACACTTCAAAAAATTCAATATGAAGAAACGAGACATAAATCTTGAAAATAAAGCAGAGCAAAGACTCCAAAATTTCGTTTGTTGGCTTGATAATTAAGGGTGTTTATTATTTTAGGTGTTGTCTGGATTAAAATCGTACCAATCGTGTTATTATTAAGACATTACCCTCTTTTTATCATCCATAAAAATAAAATACAAACTCATTAAGAACATATTACTTAACATATCGTGAATTCTACTAATTCTCGATTAATAACACTTTGAAATACACCTGTTGAAGCTCAATTTTGACTGGGCCCTTTTTAATTTATTTTAAATTTGATTTAAATTTAAATTAAAAAGTCCAATAAAATAACAAATGTCCAATTACAAAGCCCAATGGGGCCCAAACTTAAATAACCCAAAACGACCCAAAATCAAATTATAAAACAGCCCAAAAACACCTAAAAATATATATGCGAGTGGGTCTATGGCCGCCCCACTTGCATCTGTTGCCATTCACCCATAGCCAACCAGCGCATGTCATGTCAGCTTTGACCACCAGCAGTGGGGACTGCCACCGCCACTGCTACAAGCCTCTACGGCCGAACCTGCAAAAAAAAAGAGTTGACGTGCATTTAGTTGTATAAAACAAAAAAGAATCATTGTAAACATAGGCTATAAAAAGTCGAATCATATATCAGTAAGGGGGTTGATTTTTTTTTTTGTTTGAAATCAAGATACACTCATAAAACAAAAATCACTAGTGTTGATGAACTAGTAAAGGCCATCGATAAGAGACAGAGGCATCAAACATTGCCAGAACAAAGCATTGAATACTTGCAAAGGTACATTAAATACACAAGTTAATTTCTTTTCAGTTGTTCATTTTATTGTTTGTCATTCAAGTCTTAAATGTTTTCATTATCGATGCTATGTATTAATGTGCCTATTAAACTGTCTGTTGTTATCATTTAATATCCTAAGTCATCCCAAGTATTTTGACATAAACGCATACATACTAAATTATTATTCGATTTAATTTTGGTTATCGATTTCCACGAACCTGCATTAAATATACATTATATATTGGATAATTTCATTAATTAATAATGACAGCCTCATTAAAGTTAATGTTTATTAATTAATTAATAATATAATTAATAATTAATAAATAAATAAAAACGAAAAGTCAGAGACGCTTCCCTGGTCGTCGTTGTCGGAAGTCGGGCCTAGCCGAATGTCGTCTGTACCCCGTCGCGCATGGACTTGCAAAAAGAGAATCAAAACGCTTAAACAACGAAGAATAATAATAACCGATTTGTAAAAAAAAAAGAGGATTTTCTTAAAACAAAACTTGTTGAAAGTAAGGATCGAGGTTTGATCTCTTCATATCTAAACCCGATCGGTGTTTTAAAAGAATATACAAAAAAAAAGGTTTAGAAAGGAGACGGTTCACCTTCGACGGAGGCGCGTGGCGCGTGGAAGGCGACGACACGTGTACCAAAAGACCCCCGGCGGTGACGCGCAATGACCACGCGCGAGGGTCGGTGGTGCGCGTGCGACCCTACATGCGACGGACGGCGACCGGCCTGACTGGCCGAGGCATGGTCGGCCGGGAAGGGGCGAGAGGATTTTGGAGAGGATTTTGGGTTTTTTTTTAAAAGGGTGAAAGGAAATGTTTTTTTTCTCTGAAATAGGGTATTTATAGGCCCCCAGAACGATGCCGTTTTGAGGGCTGAGTTTCAGCCATGAAACGGCACCGTTCTGAGCTATTACCCGAATCCGACCCGGAATCCGATCCGACCCGACCTAGGATCCTCGTGTTTTTGAAGGAAGGGTTATTTATGAATTTGATCCTTCCGCTTTTTCTCAAATTTTCAATCAGGTCCTTCTCGTACTTTTAATTAATTTCAAATTGGCCCATTTATTTTCAATGCTTTTCAATTTGATCCTTGAACCCTTTTGAGAGCACCAGAGGCTACCACGTGTCATTGTTTGGGTTAATTTTTACGAACGGTCCCTTTTCCTTTTAATGTGTTTTAATTTAATCCTTAAATCAAGTTTATCTTAATTACAAAATTGACCCAAAAATTTTCCATAATTTTCAAACTGGTCCTTTGACCTCAAGATCCTCAGAGGCTGTCATGTGTCACCTTTTTTGGTTTTATTACCTCGAAGGTCCCCAAACTATCCAAAAATTACCATTTTACCCTCGAACTTCCAAAAATCTCATTTTCGACCTCAAACTTTCCAAAAATTACCATTTTACCCCCAAAACTCCCAAAAATCTCATTTTTGACCCCCAAACCTTCCAAAAATTACCATTTTACCCTCGAACTCCCAAAAATCCCCATTTCGACCCCGAAACACCTTAAAATTACTATTTTACTCCTGGACGTCCGAAGACTCCGTTTTCGACCTCGAAACTCTCAAAATTGCCATTTTTACCCCCGAATGTTTTGAATCCCATTTTTTAACCACGAATTTTCTCGAAACTACCATTTTGCCCCCGTGCATCCGAAAGGTCTCGTTTTGAACTCCTATTGCATCTTTCTTCTTTCCCATCAACATTTGTATTTTTATGCACTGGTATTTTACATCTTGATTTCTCGTGAATAATTTATCTTCTTATTTATCTTACTTTGCGTTATATATCCACTATTAATTGTGCATTTATCTTCAACTCGCATGCTTATTTTCAAAATTGTTTTTTTATACAAAAAATTTAAAATCGAGGCAATATCCTTTTATATCGATTTCCGAAAATTTGTGCCTTAACTTACTAGGTGCAATTTTTACTCAAATCGAAATAATCGAATACCCTTAATCGAGGCAATGTTTCCTTATCTTCGATTCTGAAATACTGCGCCTTAACTTACTAGGTGCGACTTTTCTTCAAATCAAGATAATCGAATATCTTTTTCCCAAAGAGTGAAAAAGGGGGGTTTCACAAAAGGAAGCTCGTCAATTTTTGGATCCTGAAATGTTGTGTCCTAACTCACTGGATGCAACTTTTCCTCTCCAATCACTTTGAAATAACGGGATTTCCAAATAAACTCCATTTCTTCGAAATTTAACTCATGCATTCAAGGATCGCATTTTAAACTTTAAGCTTTTAAAGGTTACAAATTAAGACCCGGAAATAATCAATATGGTACCAATTTTGGGCGTATGAGGGTGCTAATCCTTCCTCATACGTAACCGACTCTCGAACCAATTTTTCTAAATTTCGAAGACGTACGTGTCCTCAAAACGTTTAAAAAAAAAACGGTTTATGGTGATCCAATCACACCAAATAAAAGATTGGTGGCGACTCCCATTATTTTTCGATTTTAAAATAATTTTCGAAACCTGTCATTTTCCAAATCGGAGAGATGGTTTCGACAACACCGATATATATCACTACCAAAACAATACACCTAGTTTGATAAATTTATATTTTATGTGAGCATAGTTTATCTTTGGGTTGATAATTTCAAATAATTTAGTATTTTAATATTCAGCAAACTCAAATTGATTCTTTCACTTAACCAAACATGTACTTTCATCTCATTAATTTAATTAGTTTTAAGAAATCCACTACTTCCAACTTCAAGTTGAAGCCATTCAATTGTTTATTAATTTGAAATATAGGAATGTACAAAGTTACAATTTGTGTAACGTGGAATCATATAGAAATCATATACTTAGATTCGTTAGGCAGACCTAATTAACATAATCAATAATAATATTACAATGTCAATTGTTTAATTAGTAATTTTTAAATAAAAATTAAGATCAAAATTTAAACAGGTGTCAATTGAAATATTTTATCAACTGTTTAATCAACATTTTATTTTTGTTTCGATAGATTATAAAAGGAAGATAAAATTTTAACAGAAATATAATTAACGTAATTCGAATTCAGATTATATTTATAACGCTAAACACTCTAATTATTATGCCAACACACAATTTCTTTAACAATGAAAAAAAACCCAACTAAAATGCAACTGTCATTTTTGCTTTAATAGATAAACATTTCACCATTATGTCTATTAATAAAATTAATTTGGATTCTTTAATAATGCTAAGTAACATGTCAAACAAGTTTTATAAATTAAATTCTGAATTTAAAATTTCAACATTTTTTTAACATTTAAATTTTCAATTATCAAAAAGTTAATTATCGTCTGCCTTTTGTTCCTCTCATCAATCTTTTTTTTTTCTCATTCGTTACATATGTTTTCTTTTTTTCCTTTTGCATATCTATTTTATGGATATTTTTGTTATTTTTATAAGTTGTGATGGACAGATGACGGTACTTATCGTTCATTAAAACTCCACCGATCACTAGTAGTTTTTATTGGAAAGTGGGTGACTCTTCTTCAATTTTATTTGTTTCTATTTTGAGAGTATTTCAAAATTAAAAATGATTTCACGAGTCAATTTAGACTTGTGTTGTCTTAAGTTTTATATGTTTTTTTGTATGTTTTCCATTATTTAATAATTCTTTAATTTTAGAAGTTTTTGTCTGCTTTTGTAGCACGTTTTTTAGTCTTGATTATGCATGTAATCTTAGTTTTACAAGTGATTTTAAAGATGATTTTGTCGCCGTCCTCTCTAGTTTGATGAATGTTCAATTTTTTTACAGATTTTTGCTCGTCACTTTAAACCATCTAGGTTTTGTCCATTATTTATTTTCTTATTTTCTTAAGTTTTATATGTCGTGCTTGAGTTGTGACAAAACCAATTGTCAACGAGTCGTAATATCTATTGTTGCTAAGGCTAAAACTTTTATTATGTTAATGAAACTTGTCTTTCGTTATCTACGACGAGTGTCTACAATATAAACATAATTTATTATTTAAATCTAAAATCTCAAAAATTTCAAAACTTAGATTTTTACTAAATTTGAATGCTTATCACAATAATTAAATCAGTGATGTCAATAGGCATTAGTCACAGCGAATCCAAAAATAGGATAATATTCTATAATATAAAATGGTAGCAGTACCCACTCAATCTTTACAAATTTTCTTCTAAACCCTTTTGAATATGCTTCTGCCATTCTTGGCAATTGGCAATGCTAATGGCAGATAAGTATTCCTTGATTTGACTAATTAATTCCAAAGAGTTGAAGAGGATAATCTACTTTTTGTTTTAATAATTAAATATTATTGTTTTGTGCTAATAATGGAAATTAAGTCAAATTTGATTCAATATCAATTATATTATTAATTTCCGTATTATCTTTTTTTGTTTGATAGAATATTGAATAAAATATTTAAATGTACAATAAGTATGCGATTAATTATCTTTCATATCATATTAATAACATAAAATTTCTTAATTCATTGATCGGTTTTCTTCAGAATTTTTGTTCTTATCTTGTTTATCTTTGTTTTTCATTTTTGGTGGTGAAAAAAGTTATTATGACTGGTTACTATTATGTCACTTGCCACGTACATGTCCACGATTATATCTTTCGAATTTATTATATATTATTTCATTTGTTTTAAGATATGGAACATATCCAATAGGATGTGTTTAATAGTTATTCATTGATAAATCATTACTTTATTCAGTCATAAGTGGACACGATATTAATTTGAAATGTTTCTTGAAACCCATTTCATAGTATTGCTATTATGAAGACTCGTTTGAAGTGTGAAAAGTTAAAAAGAAATTCTAACGAGTCTTCATCAGTAATATTTTCTCACATAATTTTAATTAAAAATTTATATTAAATATGATAAAATTATATTGATTCACAATTTTAAAATATTGTAACTTCAAATTTATCTACTCTTGATGGGTTAATTAAATTTCTTTTAATTATAAAATCAAGCACAAATTATTTGATCAATTCTCTTCCACTAGAAAAGCAACTTCAAGACTTCACCAGATATCATGCATGAAAGATTTTAAATAATTGAATCTTTGTCTATCGTTTCCAGAAATTAAAACAATAAAATATTCATAACAAGAGTGATACCCACCAGATATAATCTCAAAAAAAAAAAAAAAATTGAAGGAAAAAACTTAGGCACATACCAAGTATGATTTGATCATATATTATGTCGTGTGATGAAAAAATTATTAAAAGGATAATGTGTTTGAATGGTAAAAAGCTCGTAATTTATACAATTGATGTAGATTCAAATCTTTCAATTCTATTCGAGAAGCAATTTTGTTGGTTTTATTAATTTTTGTAGTGTAAATTACACAATTAGTGGTTAGAAATAATGGGTAAATTAGCAATATAAATTTTGAAAGATAATGGGAAAATAGATCGTTTTATCTTATATTTAAAAAATAGATTGATTTTAAGGAGAGAAACAATAAGAATGTATTCTACAAATAAATGAGTTATTAATTAAAAAAATTAAAACAATATGAAATAAAAAATAGAAATGTGAGTAAAAAAAAAATTAAATTCTAAAACTTAAGATCAAAACTATTAACATTTAATCATTTGATAAAAAAATTGATGCGTTAAATTATTAAAGAAAACACATTTTTACTTCTTTTTTTAAAATCAATATATATTTTTAAATATTAAAAAAATCAACTTAAATTCTTAATTATTTTTTAAAAACTATATTTTTTTCAAATTTATCCTAAAAATAAATATACATTATTTATTCATTAGTAAAATATTTATAATACTTTTTCAAAAAAATTATATTTATTAATATAATTTTGTATAAAATTTTATTTTTAATAAATATTAAAATCCTAAAATACATTAAAAAAATTTTATATTCCATAAACATTCACTTTACAATAAAAAATAATTATTAAAAAATATAAGTTAAAAAGTTAGGCAAATAGAGTAGAAAACAGAAAAGACAGGAGACAGCAAATAACAGAGACAAGACATAAGAGAAAGACAGAAATACTTCACTTCACTTCCCTTTTTCTTTTTTCTTTTTTTAAAGAATTCATAAAATAATTAAAAAAAAACAACAACAACAGTAACTCAGTCAGGCTTCAATCTTGAGTCTTTCACCGAGTCAAGTTTTTTTTGAAGGTGATACTGACACATTTAGCTCACAACTACCAGTTAATTAAGCTCAAAGCTGAACAAACTGTGAGATCACTCCGAGTCTCACTCAGTCTCTCACGCACTCGGCCCCCTGCTCTGCTCTGCTCCTTTGGGTCCCATTTATTGCCTCTCCTTACTGTGAGTGGCGCGCGAAAGCAGCGCGGGAGCTGTTTCCCGATGCACTCCTCCGCCAGTCCCACCTCCCTTTGCCAACAATTCTTCTTTTATTATTTATATCTTTCTGTATTCTTTTTGATTAAATTTAAAATAATTTTAATATTATCAAAATCGAATTAAATTCATCAGTTGAATTAAGAATAAATAATTAGATCGGTTTAATCGGTGTTATATAATCATGAATTGAGAAACACTTTGAATTAAATTGGCAAAAAGGGTATAATTTGGTTTTAAAATATGTTTTCTTATTCGGTTAATGTTGAATCAATAGTTTAATGAATTTAATTAATACTATATAAAAACTTAATAAGTGATTTTATTTGAAAAAAAAAATATGTTCATTTTTAGAGATTCGAATTCGAGTGTTATGTGTGCACGGTGTGTATGCATATTGTCAAAAGATAAAAAAAAGTATGAATATATACTACTTTAAACACTACAAATAAATTCAAAGACACTTAACAAGTGTTTTGTAGAGATATAATAAAATATTAAAATATATATTTAAAAAAAACTTGTGTCAAAATTTTAAAATTATTTGTAAAATAAAAAAAATATATTATCAATAAATCAAATAATCACTCTTTTAAAATATATTTTGTTTTTATACAATTTTTATTTCTACCATAATCTTCCCTAAACCATTAAATTAGAGGGAAAATGTGCTTAAACATGTTCACGGTATGGATGATAGTGAGGGACTAGGTACGTCTTGTTCAAGCAAATTTTTTAAAATTCTTTTTACCCTCCCACCCCCACCCTAAAATTTTTGAAATTTTTCGTTAAATCTTTCAAAAATAAAAATAAAATTAATTAGCCCCTAAAATTTTATCAATTCTGATTAAGCTTTTACTTTTTTGTTTGAAGTTTTAATTAAATTTATCAAAATTTTTAAACATTCTCACTTAATCCTTCAAATTTTTCATAAATTTTAATTAAACCCCTTAAATCTTAACACCAAAACCCACCATTGTGTGTCCTAGAGAACCCACATTCTCACTATTACAACAGCAATGATGTCAATTAAATTAAAGTTCAATCAATAAGACATATTTTTTTAGGTGATTTTAAATTTATTTTTTAATTTTTAAATCAATAGCTTAATGGATTGAATCCAGATTCAATAATTTAATTAATTTGATTACCTATCCGATTCTTTTAATATTATTTTTTTTATTATTCACAAAATTCAAAACCCATAATATTATTTAAAAATATCAAAATTTTTACCACTATTCTTAACCTACTTTGTGGAGTCTGCAATATCCAATCACATCAAAACTGTAAACTCCTTTTTTTCTATAAAATTTGACAGACACCCAATTTTTTCCCATTAATGCACGAGGATGGAAGAAAGTAGGATTCTTTTTACAGAAGGGAGAGAGACTAACGTGCACTAGGGAAGGAGATGGTAACCTACACTATACACACCCTTGTGGGAAAATGGGGTCCATTGGAGCCAAGTATTTAGCAACTGGGGGATGACACTATTTTTGGGTCTAATCAAACAATCTCATTAATTCACACACTTAAATTTTGATTTAATATATCGTTTAAAATTTGATTTGATTGATACGAATATTGATATTAATATAAAAAAACGTAAATTTGAATGTATTGAAACATATGTTTCTCTTATTTATAGATCGAAGAGGAGATATGAATAGTTCTAAATATTATATTAAAAAATAAATATGATCAAAATTTATAATGAAATTATTCAAAATTTTTTTGAATTAAATTAAATTAAATTTTAAATTTTGCATTCAATTAATCTAAATGAATAGTAAAAAGTTTATAAATTTAATCTATTCAACTTAGGACTTAAATGATCCATGTACTAATTATAAATGTTCACTTCACAACTCATGCTATAGGTTTAAGTCAGAATCTGTAGCAGTGATTTGTTCTCGTTGAAGGTGATATGTGAGTTGTATAAAAAATTAACAATATAATTTTAACATTTTTACTTAAATTTTAAATTTTAAAAAGTTTAAATTTGTGAATAATATAAACTTATGACATATTTTAACATATTTTAATCTTAAACTTATTTCATTTAAATTGATTATAAAAAGTTAAAAGGAAATTAAATTTATTCAATTCAAACTCGAAAATTATCTGAACTTTAAATGATCTAAAAAGTAATTCGAACTAACTTGAACTTACAAAAAAAAAAAAAAAAAACTTAGTAGACTAAAAAATAGTATTATAATGAACTTGAATTTAATAAAATAGTTTTAACAGTATTAATAATTGGACTTGAATTTTAATATTTAAAAACTAAAAAGATTAAATACCCGAAAATAAAAGTATAGAGACTAAACTCCAAACTTATAAACAATATAAAAAATTATGACATATTTTAACCTTAAACTTATTCCATCTAAATTGAATAAAAAATTAAAACATCAAATTTGTTCACCTCAAACTCGAAAAATTATGTCAACTTGTAATGATCCAAAGAAGTAATTTGAAATAACTTGAAAAACCCATCTAGTAAGCTTTAATGACATCAATCTAAAATAATTTAAATCTATCCATGGTAAAGCACATCACACTTTGAACGAGAGAAGGTGAAGTTAAACATTGAAGATAATATCGTTGAAATGAATAGTCACGAATCCCGAACATAAATAATAAAAAGACATAAAAATCTCAAAAAAATTAAACCCATAATTAATTTGAATCCAAAATAACTAAAAAAAACTTAAAATCTGAATTAATTTAACCCAAAGTATTCAAATTCAATATAACCCAATACACAAAAAGACAATTCCACTATCAAATCAACTCAAGGTGGACAAAACTTGGGTCAGTGAGTAACAATTGAAATCATTGGTCACCATATATGACTATAATGAAGCTTGCACATGATTGATGTGGAGAAATTTCATTGATGCACCATGTAAACTCATCAAATTATGTAAAAAAAAAAAAAAAAAAAGAAGAAAAAAAGAGAGAGGGTCTTTTATTGTGAACCGACGGGTAACTTTGGGTAATAAAGTGTAGTACAATGACAATAATTAGTGATGGTAGTCTAGCAGGAAAGTAGATGGTGAGAGTTATCAATCTGATGTGGGAGGGGCATAATTTATTGAGGTCCTTTTGTTCAATTAATCATAGTAAATTTGTTGTTTTCTCGTATATGCCCAAAAGTTCAATATTGGTATTCTTGACAAGAAAAAATCATTAATAAATTATACCTATTTGTGAAAAAAAAAAATGATGTTGATTTTTACTATATTAAGTTGGAATTATTGTGGGTTTAAAATTGTGTTTTGATTTGCGAAATGAGTTTTAATTTGATTTACATCGGTATTATTGTTAGTGTAATAGGATGTGTGTTCGAATGCGTTTCAACACATTATCTTATTTTTAAGGGTTAGGGAGGAGTTACGAGTAATTTTAGGCTTTCTATAAAAAAGAGTAGATATGATAAGAATCTATAATGATTTTGTTGTTAAAAAAAATTTGTGTTTTGATTTGGAGGGGAAATAGGTAAATTTGGGGGGTTTAGGTTAAATTCTGCTATTAGTCCTTGTATTTTGTGTAAGTTGTGGATTTAATTTTTGTATTTTAAATTGGTTAATTTTAGTTTTTGTACTCTTCAATTAGTCAAATTTAGTCCCTACACTTTTTTAATTTTGAAATTTCAACTATAGCAGTTAAATTCATTTCACTAAATCCTACTATAGTCATGTACCATATGTAAATTTTTAGATTTAATCCATGTTCTGCAATTGGATCATTCTTAGTGTCTCTACTTTTCAAATTTTAAAATTGCAGTCTTAAAACAAGCGACAATCATTAAATCCAATAACTGACTTTTTGTTTGTCATAACAAGCTAATACAGCATTACACATATGATAATATTTGTAATATCAGATTTTGAAAATAACATAATTTAAGTTAATAAATTTAAAAAGTATAAAAACTAAAAATAATCAAATTAAAAAAAATATATATATATATATATCAAAATCGATGTCTCAAACACAAATATTTTGTCACTTCACTTAACCACTAAAACCAAGTACTTCTGTTTATGTCCGAACCTTTGGCCTTCTTTAAACATGTTGTAGTTTGAACAGTGATAGAATTGGGCTGTTGTGGGTTCTTTATTTATATAGATTAAATTTGATTATTAGTCTCTGTCAGTTTTAATCTTTATACTTTCTTAATTTTAAAATTTTAATCTTCACCAAACAATAATTTTTAAATTCTTTAAATTTTGTTATTTTCAAAAAGTTGACGCACCAAACGTGTTATCATACGTGTGATGTTATGTTTGCTCATTATTTTCACATATTACTAGTTAAAAATTCAATTAATGGATTAACAATATTCCTTTGCATCAAGACTGAAGTTTCAAAATTTTTAAAATATAAGTACTTGTAATGATACAATTGGAGAATATGAATCAAATTTACAACTGTACGCATATACAAGATTAGTAATTGAATTCAATTAAACATATTTAATTGTTACTATTTGGGTCCGAACTAAAATTTCAAATTCTGAAAGTATGGGGATTAAATCCATAACTTTCATAAAGTACGGGGATTAATAGCAGAATTTAACTTTGTATATACATACTATATATATAGTAGCAGAATTAACTGGCATTGGAGATAGAGTTAGTAAAATAACTGAAAAGAAAAACATGCTTTTATTTCTTCACCTTTTTATGTTACAATGGAAACAATCAAACTTTTGCAAACAAACAACCCATGCATTTGATAATCACAAGCATTTGTATGATGTGTGTGAATATGTACACGTATGTACGCACATACGTGTGTATGTATTATGTATGTATGTGTGTGTGTGTGTATGGTTTTATGGAAATAATGGATGATCCATGAAGAGAGATCTTATTACCTCCTCTGTTAGGTTTGTAGGGAATTTATAATTCAATGGCAACAACCAGTGGGGTATCACCCTTGTCAACGACGAAAGTTTTCACGATCTTCTTAGAGGGAGTATCGATTTCCACAGCATACTTCCCATGAAAGCCTCGGAAATTAAATTGTCCTTGTACATCTACTTGTCCACGAGCATGAGACAACCACTCGTGTTTAAGAGCAAGAAACCTTTTACCAGTTTCATTAACATCGCCTTCGGCATTCACCAAGTGTGCATTATCCCGGCTCATGAACAGTTCCCAAAATCCCCACAGCATTACACCCTCCACAGCCGGATGTGCGAAAGCTTCTCTAAGCATAACTTCTAAATCTTCCCCTCTCATGTGTTCGTTGATTGAAGACACATCGAGCTCCGTAAACCAGATAGGAAGGCCGAGAATGCCTAACTTATCAAGAGCAGTACACACAATTGGTCCTACAGGGTTATCTATATGTCCTTGAATTCCAATTCCTCCAACGGTTGCCCCCTGTTCTTGCAAATCAAGAATGTGTTCGATATACCTTTCAGGGCATGATCTAGTGTCGCATCCGTCTTCAACGTGATAATCATTCACGAATAAAGTGGCAGATGGATCAAGCTGATTTGCAGTCTTAAACATGTTTGCTCGGATATCTTTGCCTAATCTGTCTTGATAATACGATCCGTGCAACATCTCGTTGTTCACATCATAGTGCTTGAACTTACCTTTGTAACGGGTGAGAAGGTCGGTTAAACGGTTTTGAACAGCTTTCATTAAGTCGTCTTTGTTCAATGCTTGAATCCATTGTTGGACCGTGGCTTGTACTTCCCAGAAGATACAATGACCTCGGGTTTCTATGTTGTTTTTTTGGCACAATGCCACCATATCATCGGCATCTTTGTAGTTTAAGTTTCCTTGTTGCGGTTCGGTCCAATACCACTTCAATTCATTCCCGAACACTGCCCAGTTGAAGTTTTTCACAAAGAAATTAACAAAATCTTCGTTGTCTATATTTGTTCTGCTCATGCACGACCCTATAGGGAAACTGTTTTGTGTTTGCACGACTTTCACATTGGTCCCCAACAAACTGCTAGAACCAGCTCCCGAGAATTTGAGGACTACGTCACGCTTTCGTATCTGTATTCGAGCCAAAGACATTCATTACAAGTAAAAAATCAGCGAGGACTAATGGTTCGAAGATAAGTTTCTGTTAGTTTCCGACTTTTTCATGATAAAACGGTAGCAATTCTCCGCTTATATAGGGTTAAAAAAAATTCGATTTCTGTTTTTTATAATGTTTGCGTATTTCGACATAAGTAAATACTAAAGAAACCAGAGTACCTTATCAGCTTGATGCCTCAGATATTTGAACCTTGCTTCTCGGTTAACCGGGAAAATCTGAACTCCAGCGACCATTAAATCGACACCTGCACCTGGACCTTGGATATAAACCATAACCTTGGATGGTTGCTTCTCGATTCTAAAGGAACCACCAATTTCATGCCATCTATCATCATTAATCTCAACTTGTCCACCATTAACCCACTGGTTGTCCACACTGAGAGCAACGTTTATGTTTTGGGGATCATTTGCTCCGGAACCAATTCGAACCCAAGCTGATACTTGGTATGTCAAGAAAAGTTTCACCTTATCGGAGATCATCTGAGCTGGGCCCATCCAAGTTTGCGTGCGGTTTTTCACATGGATATAACGGCCACTTAAAGGTTCATGAACGCCAAGGGAAGCTCTGGCCATTGGAGGGAGTATATGTGGCGAGCCTGACCCGACACTCAAATTGCAGTTGCCAAGAGGAAACCATCCATTCATACTGTCATCCAGTTGGCTGTTTGTAATTATATTAACTCCAAAATCAGGATTCTACAAAAGTAAAAACATATCAGTAAACTGTCATGTAAGTATATGTCACCCGGACTAGGAGGTGAGTGTCGGATTGTGGTATATGCCCAATACATATATGTTCAATGTTTCATAAGTTTTTCTGTATGCTTGGAGGATCATACTCCGTACTAATATCTAAATACGTGCTGGACACAAGTACTATATTAAAAGCAATACCGGATTCCACAATGAAATCGTAGAACTCACCTCGATAACTGGCGCAGGTGAAGGAGGAATTTTCTCAGCATGCTTTACTACTAAGGAATTGACGAGAAGGTCGGTACCGGGAGGTGGACCTTCTAAATAGATGACTACTTTTGATGGGGAACCATTTAGAAGGAACTTTCCTTGCAACTGTACCCAATCCTTGTCGGTTGCCTGCACACTTTTAGATCAAAAGAAAAAACGATCAAGACGTGAACACAAACACCATGGGTAAACACGTGCAACCAAAGGTTAAAGCTTCACAGATTCCACACGAAACAATTGGAACAAATAAAGAACTTACTTGGCAATTCCGACATACTGATCATTGCGACCTGGTGTTTGGACCCATAGTGTGGCTTGTACGGTAGCAGAAGTGACTTTGTTACCGAATATCCGTACTACAGCTGCTACACTATAAGCAAGCTTTCGTTGCACTCTTCCGGTGATCTCCTGCTGGATTCCATTCCAGTTCTGTGTACGCTCGGTTGCAGAAGCAAAAGCTTTCCCAGATTGCGGAACTATCTTCCCATCTGCCATAGAATCATGTAAAGCAACCTTGCAGCCTCTTCCAGACCAGTTATTGAGGCCATCTTCGAATTTTGGGTTTATGATGATGTTACCGTCTCCAGCTCCTATGCTTGCACTCTTTCAAAATAAAAAACAATGAGCAAACATATCAAACTAGGTAACGGAAGACAACGGATGAAAATGAACATAACATAATGGATGTTACCTCGGATTTGCTTGGATTAGGACAGCTAATAACCACCGAATCGATAAGCAACTCAACACTGGGAGAAGGCCCTTCCAGATAAAATACAAGCCGTTCAGGCATGGCCACTAACGAGAACGTACCTTCAACAATTTCCCACTTCTCCTTTGACACAGTGGTTCTACAATCACAAATATCATTAAGCAAAAAGGTTCCTCTTTAAGTCTTACATACAAAGAAATGTAATGCAATGAAAGTAAAAGAACCATTACTTTCCAATTAACATATAGCTAGTAGCCGAGCCATGGTTTTCAAGCTTCAAAGTTGCCAACACATCAGTAGACCCCGAAAGTGGTCCCGACACTCCAACACAAGCAGAAACCGAGTACGTAGAACCCGGCAAAACTCTGCTCGTGATATCTTGTTCCAAACCCTGCCAACATTTGGTTCGATTTGTGACAACTGCGTAATTACCACCGGACCTCGATGATGATGGTTTGCCTCGGTCACCACACTCGGCCGAAACAACAAAGCCGTTGCAACAATTTGCATGCCAAGAGTGCAGTCCATTGGAAAAATCATGATTCACTATTATATTAGCAGATTCGTTCAAATTCTGCCAAAAAAAGATAAAAGAAACAACATGAAAAATACTTCCAAACTACACAATTAATCATTAAAGAGCAAACTAGTCCATTTTTTTTTAGGTTTCATCCATTTCTACCATTAAAATCTGGTCTATGTTCGCAAACAGGCACGAATTTGCACATACTTTTACCCAATGAGTCTCATTTTAAAGCCAAAATCAAGGAGAAAAATATGAAAAATGGATACCCTTTTAAGCCAAAAACAAAAAGAACAAAAGAAACCCACCTCAGAGCAGCCATTGTTGGACATCAATTGTGGGTTCTCCATGGTTTCTTGGGATCTCTAATAACAAACACCAAAAAAGGGGAAATTAAATGAAATGAGAATCAAATAAAAACAGTTGAAAAGTATAGAGAAAAACCTTCAAGGGATGCTTATGTTGTCGACTAATGAAGCAGCAAATGGGAAGACCCTTCATTTATAGGGGCGCTGGTGATTCAAAACCCTTTTGAAAGTGGAGTCTAAGAAAAGGGCGGGACCTAACTAACTCGACCAATCAAAGTTATCGAACCACTTTACTCTTCGGTCAGGACAAAAAAAAAAAAAAAACAGGATAGGGCCCGTTGACAAGCGAATCACTTCAGTGTTGTCTGGTTTTTTTATGGTCTTTCTTTGTCTTGCAGACTGGGTAACACTGCAATTTGCATAATGAATTGGAGTAGAAGGTTTTAAAGGAAATAGGAAGTGGTTTTGTTCTGTTCATTGATTTTAATGTTTTTTATTGAGTAAAAATGGAGTCTTTGATTATAAGGGAAATGTTTTTTGATGCTTGAGAAATTAGGTGGGGAAGATGGGATTTCACTGACTTTTATTAGATTAATATCTTCTTGTCCAATGATTTAAGTTTCAAACTTCAAACCATTCATTATTTCATTTCTGAAAAATTTTCATTTAACCTACTAATCTATTAAAAATTTAAAATTGATGTTATATTGTTTTTTCTACTCACTGTGTCGGTACAAATTAAAAGTTCTTTTCGTTTAGCTTTGAATATCATAAATTCGTGAATAAAAATTTATACAGTTTTTTTTTTTACTGATCGTCAAATTAATTTGGATCTAAAATATGTTATTCTACTTGTTGATTGTTATCGATCCACCGTACCTATTGTCATTCAGAATTCACTAGCGGAACTTTATTTAAAAAAAAAAAGTAAGAGCCCATGACTTAAATACAATTTTTTGATTAGTTTAGTGACTTAAATGAAAACTTTCGAATAGTTTAGTAATCAAATTGTTAAGTGACCAAATCGAGAACATACCTATAATTTATTGACTAACGATGTAGTTTGCTCAAAATAAGAATAAACAAAAAAAATCTAATTATTTTGTTAGAAAATCTAAAGGAAAATAAAAAAAAGTTAAAATATACTTCAAGGCTGTATTTTCTTTCTACATTTGAAATTTAATTATTTTATTTTTATTTTTTTATTTTTTAAATTTTAAAATTCAATTCAAATTATTAAATAACAAAATATTCATTTAATAATCATGTAACAAAAAAAATATTATAATAAATTTAAATTTAATAAAAAAATTAAACATTATTAACAATTAAACTTACAATTTGTATTTTGAAAGGTACAAAATTAAATTCCTCAAAATAAAAAATAAAAAAACTAGATTCCGAAAGAAAAATATAAAAATTTAAAACATATTTTAACCTAATTTAAAAAAAAAAACATTTTTAACCGATTACATATCACCATTTTTTTTTTTTTATCGTTATTATTTTAGGATTTACTTTAGAATTTTAAGTGTATTCACAATAGGAGAAGATAATAGATCTTTATTTTTTTATTTATTTTAAAATCTCAATATTTTCTTACTGTTATATTTGTTTTATGTTTCCAAGATTAACTGAGTTGAGATTTGTGTTTAAAATTTTATCTAAATCTATTCATATTTATAAATAGATAATTTAAACTCATTTTAAATTAGTTTATATTTTTTTGAATTATTTTAATTTTAATTTTTTATATATTTATATTTTTCATTTATTAAAAATTTTATATATGTGTAATTTAATATTTTTTA
The DNA here is from genome assembly GCA_039519145.1 of Kokia cookei. Taxonomy (NCBI): domain Eukaryota; kingdom Viridiplantae; phylum Streptophyta; class Magnoliopsida; order Malvales; family Malvaceae; genus Kokia; species Kokia cookei. The sequence continues at coordinate 2,079,606 of CM076903.1, forward strand.
TTGTTTATATTTTAATATTATTTATTACTATAAATTTAATTTTTATGTGCTATAAATTACTAATATATAAAAATAACATGCTATGATATATTAAAATATGGGCAGAGTTTGATATTTGAATGTTCAAACCTAACATTATCCTATATTTTAAATAGATCTATTTTTTTTCTCAAACCTATTTTTTAAATTTAATATTTTTATCTAAACCCCTATAAATTTTGATCAAGCCTTCGAGCTTGAACGGTTAGCTCGGTCCTTGAATTAGTCCATTTTGATCTAATGTGTTAAAAAAAGGCATAAAGATCAATTTAGCCCCTAACATTTACTCATTTTTTCATTTTGGCCCTTTTTTTTGTGTGTGGTCATTTTGACCCTTAACTTTTAAAATTTAGTCAAATTACTTACTTTTGGATGAAAAAATCAATTTAAATTATAATTTTAACGACGAATTTAAAATCTAGACCATAATTTTAACATTTTGAATTTCCAGTTCAAAATGCATTCATAATTCATAAGAATGATTAGATGATGGAATGAAATTAGGGCATAGCGTGTGGCAAAGAACAAAGAAGCATCCCCATGAATGATGGTCTAACTGACCTTTGCAATGGCTTTTTAACCAGATTGGGATAAACCCTAAAATGAAAACGTATGGACATTACTAAATGACGGCACCAACCTCTTTTAACCACTTTTAATTCGATTGACATTGATATTATTGTCAGTGTAAGAAAACGTGAGTTCGAGTGAACTGAAGTGAATTATCTTCCTATTTAAGGGTTGAGAGAAGCTATGGAAATTCTAAGCATTGTATAAAAAAAAAATAGATCATATGAGATTAATGTTAAAAAAAACCCATTTTGTTTTGTTGATAGAAAAGTTTATTATATAAGAACAGACAAAATTGACTGCATAATCTTCTCTTTGTTTCGATTTTAAATCAATACCAAATAATTTAAGTTTCGTTTCAATTAAATTTCCGGTGTTTTTTATTGTGATTTGGTTTGTTTCGATTAATACCAATTTATATATATTGTATTGATCTTAAATCGAAACCAAATAATTTATGTTTCATTTCAATAAAAATTTCAATGAATTCAATTGCTTCAATGGTTTTCAGCCAAAACTAAGTTGTATTAATCTTGTAATGTATACAAAGGATCGTTGTGCTAGTTTATAAATAAGGCCATACTCCAATACTAACAAGTCAAGCAAGGTGAAGTCAGAAATTTTTTTAGGGGGTCGAGATTAAGTTATATATTATTATGAGCGTTAAAATGTAATTTCATTCTTATATTGACTTATATCTTTATAGCTTTCGAAAAGACTAAATTGAAATTCTAACCTTTTGAAATGATCAAACTATAATTTATCATATATTAATTTAAGATTTATAAATTTTGGGATTTAAAGCTTAAAATTTTTATTTTAAAAGGATCAAACTATAATTTTACCATATATTAATTTAATATTAATAGAAAGTTAATTTTTTTAAAAAGGGTTAAAGTTTACCACAAGTCTTTGTATTATATCATAAAGTTTATTTTAAATTTTCTATTATTAAAAGGAACATTTTAATCCTCATACGTTTGAAAAGTTGATATTTTAGTTCCTGCCCGATAGGTTAACTTTACTATTATATGAATGATATGACTTAACATGTGCCATTAAATTAAATTAAAAGGCTAAAAAATGAGTACGGGTAAGAATTGATTTTTCTTTTAAAACAAATCGTTTTTCGATTTTATTTGTTTTTTTACATAATTGTTGTATTTAAATTATTTGTAATGAACCCATTAAGTGGCTCCAGTGAAAAAGAGGATGTTGTTCATCCTAGGGGTCTTGGGTTCGAGTGCCTATGTGTGCAAGGTGTGTGTGTGCGTTGTCAAAGGGTTAAGTAAGTATGGACAGATACTACCATGTAATTACATCAGTATATTAAAAAAAAATTATTTGTAATTTGGTTCGTCAACCATCATTAAGCTACGTTATTCCATTTGCTTTTAAGACCAAAAAGCTTTTTAATTTAATTTAATGCCATGTCAACAACTGTTAAATCATGTCATTCCATATATGACAAAAACTAAAATGAACTTTTTGATATGATACAGGAACTTGTAATAAATTTTAATATTTTAAAAACTAATAGTTCATTCCATTTTCGATTTAGTGATTTTGACTATCTTTTATTATACGACACTAATTGATCTATGAATCCATCCGATTTTTAATTGGGTAAACTACAAAAATAATCATTTTTGTTTGTTTTATATTACATTTTAATCAGTTACGTTATCATTTTGTTACGAAATAGTCACTCTGCCATTACCTCCCTAATGTCAATCCTACATGGCAATCCAAATGGGTTTAAATATCAACTTGGATGTCCAACGAGGATGAGAATAATTTTTTCAGTCAAAATGGAAAAAAAAAAAGAAAAGAAAAAGGTGGCGAACGATTTTTCTTTATAGCTCAAGGTATAATTAATTTAAAATTTTCAATTAATTAAATTTATTTAATTTAAAACATATCCTCGTCCCAATTGGACATCCAAGTTGGCATTTAAAACTCATTTGGACTGCACACGGAGCTTAACAATAGAATAACTACTTTATAACAAAACGATAACCTAAATAACTAAAATATAACATGAGACAAATAAAAATAACTATTTTTATAGTTTACCTTTTTTAATTTAATGGTATTCAAAAGTCACCTAGCCAGCCGCCATTAACACATAGCAGACGGTGGAATCTCATATATAGAGAGAGAGAGAGAGAGACATAAGTAAGGATAGAATTATGGTAGGATAGCAACTAGTGCTGTAAACGATGGTTAAGTGGGGGCTGGACTTTAGCCCAGTGTCTCGCTGCCATTGTTACTGCTGTCTCAGTGCTGTATAATGCACGTAAATCATAATGCTGGTGATCAATAATGGAGATGGATGCTGATGTTACTGTATTCAATAATGGAGAAATAATCAAAAAGTATCAGAATTCACAGTTCAAAAAAAAAAAAAAAAGAGCTACAAAAATGTCACTTTTGAGGTTAAAATATTGAACATAATTTATGGAAAGTTTGAATGAAAATTTGTTCTCAAAACAACTTCTTTTATGGAAATTTTTTGTATGTTGGCACAAGATACATATGGTATGTTACGTATAATTATTTAATTATTTCGTTAATTATATTGATTTTTTAACAGTAAAAATGGATGAATTTTATAATATAAAAGAACAGTTTCCTCTTTGATTTATCATACAAAATTAATTTATTCATTTTTTAGTAAAAAAGATAAAATGTAATCCGATTTTTAATATAAAAACATCCGTGATACTTTTACCATCACAATATGATGAATAGTCTCTATATATGAAATAATGAATTAATTTGTGGTATGAAATATAAACACAGAGAAATACTATAATGTACATACATGATATAGGTACATAAGAATAATTTTACCTTTAAGTATCAAAAGTGAAATTAAGAGCGAAGATAAGAGAAAGCTTCATCATTTGTACCATAATAAATTGACATGCTGAAAGAATAATGACGTGATTCGTGTACTTCATACTGATGTACAATGATTAATTTTAATAATGGAAATCGATGGACATTTTAGTTTACTCTTTGATCTAACGTACAAAGATTAATTTATCTATTTAACTAAAATACAATCCAATTTCTAATACAAAACTTTCATAATATTTTTACCCCATATTCTCCTACATCAGAACCAGTCCTTAAAATATCTGGATTTGGAGCTGAATCTCATTGTGTAACAACATTGAAAAAACACTAAAACATCAAAGGATATTAGTGTTTGGATGAAGAAATAATAAAACAGTGGTGTAATTGGTAGGCATAAGCAATTAGGATTAATGCAGAACGCATACGGATACAGTGTTTTTTTCTGTGTTATAGTAATGTTTGTAAAGCAAACACAAATAGCCCTATTTTTTAGTTTCCTAATCTATTTACTAAAACGAGCCCAACAATTAATTTTTCGTATTCGATAAATTTATTAAGAAAGTAGATGAAACTGGATCCATACTCAAGATAAGAATCGAAAAAAACTTTTACCTTTTTACCTAACTCCCAAAATGGTAGAATGATAAATAGAGAAGAGGAGATTTTACCTTTGGGCATGTTGGAGTGGAACCAAGGGCGAAGTAAAAAAAAAAAAATTTTGATGGAGTTGGAATTAAATGGTATATTTTTAAGATAATAAAATGTAATTTTATCATTTTAATATTCTATATTTTTATAATTTTTAAAGGATTAAATCAATTTTTTATTATTTTAAAGACTAAAATATAATTTTACCATTTCTAATTTAAAATTTTATAAATTACAAGGGGCTTAAATTAAAAATTTATCATCTTAGAAAGAAATATGAGACTCACGAGTCACCGACTCTGTCAACTGAGTCAGAATCCATAAAACCCAAAGTGTTTTCTGGAATGTAAACGTGGCAGATTGAAAAGGATAGGGAAACCATTGACATTACATAAACCCCATTTGGTTAAAAGGATCTTTCTTGTTACTGTTTTTGTTTTGGGACAAAATACCATTTAGTCCTTAATTTTGATAAAATTTTTTAATTTGGTCCCTAAACTTCTTTTGGACCACATGATGACTTTTCTCACATTAGTCCTGGAACTTGGTAACTTTTCCAAATTTTAGTTCATGTGATAATGTAGCACTCTAATATTATGTCATCATTACATAAAAATTAGGCTTAATATATCATTTGGTATCCAAATTTGACACTTTTTTCTAACGTGGTACTTATATTATTTTTTAGTCAAATACGATATTTGCATTCGACAAAAGCTTTATATTTTGGTACCCAAAGGTAATGGTGTTAATCTTTTGGTGTTTAATTCGGATTTTAAGGTTGATTTCATGAAAGTTAATCGCTAATGTTATTAGGTTTGAAGTTTTCATGATTTTGTTAATAGAATAAATTTAGTGTTACTTGTGAATTTGTCAATTTTAACCTAGCACAATCTCACAGTACCACATCATTATAAGAACAATAGGTGCATGGTAATGGTGGCTAAAGACCAAAATTTTTGGAAATTTTCTTTACTCCCCTGAATTTTTTGAAAGATTTAATTTTGCCCTCCAAAATTTTAAAAAATCTCATTATTCCTGTTTTGAAAATTTTAATTAAACTCTCTTTTTTTTTTTTTTTTGAAAATTCTCATTAATCTCATAAAAATTTTGAAAATTTTAATCAACCATTGGAACTTAATCCCATGATCCACACCCAAGAGTGACCAAAATTGAGAAAAATTATCAAATTTAGTATGGGTTTGGATGGACGGTGCGTTTACCTTCGATTAGTGTAAAAACAGCGGTGAAGATGATATTAGATATTGTAACGATAGTATAACGTAAAACAAAAAATGAGCTAAACGCGCTGCACTACCCATCCAAACTCACATTTAGAGGCTAATGTGAACCCAAAAAAATCAGAGATCAATTTAAAAAAGTTATCAAATTCAGAGACTAAATATTGAAATATCCCTTTTGTTTTCACTTGTCTCACCGTTTTCATTTTTTTCACCTTAGTTTTGCTGACTTGGTGGCTCATGAAACGAGGTTGAGGTCCTCTCCCCCAATTTGCTTTTAGCCCTCAGTACAGTCCTCCTTTTTGCCCTTCCACGTTCCATCCTTCGGACATATATATATAGCATTACACAGATTCATCTTTTGTTTTGTTTGTTTCCATTGCCAATGCCACCTATATCATATTTCCTTGCTTTGAGGTCTTCATTAATATCCCATCTCTCTCCTCTTTAAATTTCTCTCTTAATGACCAAAATGAACAGTTCTTCAAGCAATAAACACAGACACTTCATTGTTTCCTTGCTGTTCCTCATGGCTACATTCATGGCTGCTCAAGGTAAAATCTTTGTTCCTTTTATTCTCACAAAATAGAAACCCAATTTATATTCATGTCTTTAATTTTTTATATTTCACTCCATTTCCAGGAAGATCTCTTTCCATCAAAGTTGCTGATGAGGTATATATATTCAGGAACTCGGTTCCTTTTCTTTTCTTTCTTTTTTTATTTTCTCGGCATCCAAACAGAAATAACAGAAATTTTCTAAAACAGAAAGGGAATGAACAACAAGACAAAGCATTAATGATGAGGAATCTAATAGGATCAAGACCACCAAAGTGTCAAAAAAGATGCAGTTCATGTCCACGGTGTGAAGCAATTCAAGTTCCAATCACAACACGATCAGTACAAAACAGAGCTGCTGTAATATTTTCAATTGCTTATTCTAAAGGCAATGATGTGTCAAACTATAAACCAATGTCTTGGAAATGTAAATGTGGGAACATGATTTTCAATCCTTGAATTAGTTTCTTCATATTCAAGTAATTAAAACCCAGTTTTTTTTTTTTTTTGTGGATAAAAATTATTACTTTTTTGTCGTTTGTTTTAACTTGGATTTTCTCTTGCATGGTAGCCATATGTGTTTCTACAATGCACAGCATTTTTCTTGAATTACAGTTAAAATTTTCTTTCATTAATAATGGCAAATGACGACATGGGTGATTTCGTGAGTTACAATAAATTTTTTTCTGTCTGTAATAACATCAGTAAAGAAAGCTGAGACCCTGTTTTTGCTGCAGATTTTTTTTTTCAGACAGGGCTACCTCGAAGGGATAAATCCTTAATGACCCTCCATAATTTATTTTTGGTTATATTCTTCCATTAGTCCTTGTACTTTACGAATATTTTGGATTCAATTTGATATTTTTTTTAGTCCCCTGCTTTTCAGTTTCTTTTTTTAAATTTCAAATCTCACCTTGATTTAAGTTCTTTTCGTTTTAAGAGATGGAATAGAGTAACCGGATTGAAGCGTATTGATCATACGCTTGTCTTTAAATTCATTAAGATATGTTACTTCTTGATGCGTCAAACATATGATTATATGTGTAATGATATTTCAGTTTGTTATTTTCACAAATTACTCACTAAAAATTCAATTAATGGATTAATGATTGTCATTTGCATCAAGATTGAAATTTCAAAATTCGAAAAGTTTAGAGGACTTAGAATGATATTATTGGAAAATATGGATTAAATGTACAATTATACGCATAGTACAGGACCAGTAATTGAGTTTAATCAAACGGATTTAACTACTACTATATTGGTTAGGACTAAAATTTCAAATTTTGAAAAGCACATGAACTAAAATTGACCAATTTGAAAAGTGTAGAAACTAAAATTGATCAATTTAAAGTACACGGATTAAGTCCACAAATTTTGTAAAGTATAAGGATTAATAGCTGAATTTAACCTGTATTTTTCACTTAACTAGGAAAATGTTTATTATTATTTTATTTACTTTCTTACCGCGCTTTAACGCATTCGAACTCACATATTTTTGCACTAATAACAATATCGATGCCAACTAAACTAAAACTCAATCGACTAAAAAATGTTTATTAACTCAATAACAAATTTATGTAAATAACCTTTGGGTTTCTGACAGTTTTGAAAATATGCAAATTGGTCCCTTTCAAAAAAATATTTACAAAAATTCTAAACATTTTTGCCAAAATTTTATAAATATGTATTCAAAAAATAAAAAATTACTAAATATATTTATATAAATTCTAAAGTATATTTAAAAAAAAAAAAAATCAAAATGATAAATTTGAGGCCTTAAACAAGTAAATTATCAATTTTTTTTTGTATTATCGTTTTTTAAAAGAGTTTTTAAATATACATTATATTTATATTCTTTAACTTGGAATTTAATCATATTGTCAACAAGATTTCAATATGATCCGTCTATTTTTTTTTAATTTAACTCGAATAAGTTTATTCAACTTGACTCGAATCTATTTCACGAGTTAAAATGATAAAATAGGACTCGTCAACTAGACTAATTCGAATTTTTTCACTCGATTTCGGGTGTTCAACCTTAGCTAACACTCCCCAATCAAGCAATCAAATTTCCCACCAAAATTCTATATATCTTAAAACTCATCATGATATGATGTGGCACTGAAAAAAGTATCATGGAGGCAATCGTATTAAAAATTAGATTTTATTTTGTCCTCTCTACTAAAAAAATGAGTAAATTAATCACCGTACACTAAATAAAAAAGTAAATTCATCATTCTATTAAAAAAATCCATGTTTACTGTTAAAAATTGGTCTATGTATGTCAGTATAGAATACAAATTTATTCTATCAGCTATACTGACTTTTAAAAATAAAAATGGATGAATTTTTTAACATAATCGATATGTTGTTTAATCTAACTCTTAGTGGCAATTAACTCGATTTACACCTTGAGAGGCAAAAGCTCAAACTTTAGTTAAAAAGTTCCCCTTTTTTTTTTTTCCCGGTGCGTGGCAGTGGAGCCCCACCATTCAGATGAAGAAAAAGAGATTTCACTCAGTTTAAAAAAAAAAGGCACCACCACTCTGTTCATTTCATGCCTCTAAGATTTTGATAAGAGTTGCATCAATTTTCACCCCATTGGCAGTAAATTTTGGATTACTGGGAAAATATATATTGTACTCTTCAATGAATGCTAGCATTATTGATCTACAGTGCTGTTTCCTATGTGGATTAGGGAATTTTGGAATGTGTCACCGACACACATAATATATATCATAAAAATATCATAAAGACTCTTGTATTAATAATCGAATTGAATTTATCCTCTTTAATTAATAAATGGGTAAATTAATTTTTATACATTAAATCAAAGAGTAAATTGATCTTTTCTATTAAAATTTTATCCATTTATACTATTAAAAGCTAATGTGATTGATGAAATAACCAAACAGTACTACATGCTACATGATGTGTCATGTATATCTCATGTTGATTTACAAGACTAGTTTTTAACAATTAAAACAAATGGAAATTTTTTACAGAAAGACTAGTTTGCTCTTTGATCTAATATACAATGATTAATTTACTTATTTTTTGAATAAAAGGAGCAAAATGAAATCCAACTCCTAGCATAAGGCCTTCGAGATACTTTTACCTAGATAATGTCGTGAATAGGATGAAACCCCACACCACCAAACCATACCCACACATGAAGGCGAGGCCAATGAATGAAACAATTGACATACATGTGATAAGTTCACCATGTTTCAGTGTGTGTTGTTTTTTCAGCCTTCACTTCTCAACCCTTTTGTCTCTCTTTGATGACCTAACCTCTAAAACCCTAAACCCCAAAAGTAGTTGTTTCAATGGATAATCCATTGCGCCCTCCACACTCTTCTTACCTTACCATTTCCTTGGACAAAGATTTGTTTTAGAAAATATGACTGTTGCTGTTGCTGTTGCTGTTGCTGCTGCTGCTGCTGCTGCTGCCTCCTTTTGAAACTGAAAGTACACATTTTTCTTGGATACAAGTGAACCCAAGATTCCAGGTTACATAAAAAAAGATGTTTTTTACTCCTTTATAAGTTTATATATATATATGTATAAAAGGATCTGCCTTTTCTAAAGGGTATCTTTTCTTTTTCTCACCTTTTTTCTCTGACCTATTGTATGTTCTATAAGTTTTCTACCTAAAATTTGAATGGTAAGTTGAATTCTGAGGAGGATTTGCCTGAGAAAAAAAGGGTTTACCAAGGTTTTTTCACTGTCATTTTCATTATGGCCACCGTATATAGATTACGGGGGTACACTTCCCTAGTTAGGTTTTAGTTCAAAGATGTTTCTTTGAATATTAATATTACTAAAAATAAAATGAGCTAGCCAATAAACTACCAGTTTAATTCGCATTATTGTTGTTGCAATAGTTTCGAAGTAGTTGTTTCAAGAGCACATTTAAGCATGTATCTTCCAATTTGAAAATAAAAGTTTTCAAATAGATCCCTTGAATGTAGAGCATGAAACTTATCGTTACAATATAAGGGGAGGGTACAATACTCGGGGACGATAAGGTTTGAAATCGTGTCATTCAAGTGCTAAATAGAAGCTTTAACCATCATTTCAAACAAGTCTCGACAACGAGTAATTTAGATCACAAATACCAATTAGCCACATTTCATGTGGAGACAAGGTCTCATTAATGAAATGAGATTTTTCTTTTTAGAGTGGGGCAACAATTTACCCTTTTGAAATTAATCTTTTTTGTCGAACCATGACATCCCCTAGCCCTATTCATGCTTCCCTTGTGAACCTTTTACCCTATCATAGTTGTTAAACCCTATAGAAAAAAGAACATACGTTTGGTGTATCAAAAGTTAAATTTCTTTTTACGAACAATAGGGAGTTAAACATATAGCGTTTTGCAGTATCTTTATCTAATTGTTGATCCTTCTTTGACAGATAATAAAGTTTGTAGTTCAAGGGGTTCACCATGCTAAAGCAAGCACCTAGTAGAAATCAGAGGTATAAAGGGTTCAAAGTAAAGCATGTGCTTCAAATATGTGCCTTGCTTGCAATTTGCATTTGGTTGTTCAACCAAGCTAGGAACAGTTATGATAACAAGGAAAGTGGGATTTTCCAAACGGTGACGACCGAGCACGACCATGCAATCGTAAAACTTGGGAGGAAAGACCTTGATCCTCAAGGGAAAGGGTCATCATCTGCAGATATTAACGAAGAAATGGAGGACGAGGTGGAGGAAAGTAAAGTCGAGGAAAGTGAAGATGATGGAAGAGGGGGTGGGGACGATGAGATCGACGGACTTGATCAAGAGAAAACAGAAGGGGAAGAAAGTGAGGAAGTTGAGGATTTCGCAGATGAAGAAGATAAAGATAAGGAAAACCAAATTGAAGATTTGAGTTTATTGGAAGATCAGTTCATCAGAAGTTGATGAGCAGCACAAGATTGATGAAGATGATGAGCAAAGAGGTGTTATTGAGAAACTTGGTGGCTTACCATCTTAATTCCATCACTAACACCAAGTGAGAAACTAGGTGTTAGTAAGAATTGGGTCTTTAGATTCTTTATAGGAACTGTACAAAGTGTTTTAGCATTAACCCATCACTGTTATGTCGGAGATTGGCAATGACTAGGAAGAAAACAAACCATATTTGGAGTTGTATCAAAAAGATTATAGAACTTGTAACAGTATCAGTTCAATGCACGCATCCTTATAAGAATCAATGCATGTATCAATCTAGTTTTTAAACAGCTCCTTTATTAGTAAGTATTGATCGAGTACATAAAATCAATGTCGATAAGTAACTAAAAGTGAATATAAATTCAGTTTCAGGGATGCTTAACATGCCTTTGTTGATGTGCATTCCACTGTAAAAGCATCCATATAATCGATGTCCCTGATTTCCAGAATAGAAATAAGGAAACATAATTAGTTCCAAGACAAAAATGGCAACTTCCACTTAGTTGTATAGTAGTCAGAGTCCCGAGGCAAATGATTACCCAAAACATTTTAAACCAAATTATGGTGATTAACCAAATAATTCAAAAATGAAGAAAAAAATATCATTAAAGCAAATTGAGATTTCAGCTAAAGATGTTCGTGCCAATAAGTATAAAAAATATGACATCTTTGGCAAACATATATTTTATCATTTCAAGTCTGTTTTACAAAGGAAAATTTTCAGGCAACTTAAATAGAAAAATTTTGGTAGAAGTACCATGGAGACCCCTTCGGATTGCCTTTTGCCCCCTCTACTCATAAAATGGGCAAACTAGTCCATGTATGATAGATCAAAAAGTGAACCGGTCCTTCTATTAAAAATCTCATCCATTTCTACGGTTAAAACTTGGTCCTTGTATCATTGTTTGGTTATTTTGTCAATCACGCCAGTTTTTAACAATATAAATAAATGAAATTTTAACTAAAGGACAAGTTTGCCTTTTTATTTCATGAACAGGAACCAATTTGCCCATTTTTTGAGTAGAGGGAGCAAAATGCAATCTGACTCCTAATACCAAAAATTTATGTAAAAGCAGTGCCATGGCATGTTTACTCTCATAAGTCTCATGAAGAATATACCTGCAAATATGGCAACAGTTGTCAAATTTGAGAGGGTCATTGTGTGATAGAAAAGGTATTCAGTCAAAAAGTGACCAAAGGCATAGATGAATGACAAAAATGTCACCAAGTATAGTGGCTTGTTTTCTAAGTTGAATGCGCATACGAAGCAGAGAGTACAAGTCAAAAGTGTCCAAACTCCAAATGTCCTCCCATGAACTTCAGTCACTGCATATAGCATTAGAAACAAAAAGGAAAATCAATTATCAAGATCTCAAACTACTTATTATTCCTCAACAAGAAACTAATTGAACCCTGAGACAGAAAAGCAGAACAGCTTATTGTCACATTATTTGCAAAGGCTGTTCTATTAGCCAAAAAAGAAATGGAACAGCTTTTGCTTGTACATACTGCAAGAGAGTTAGCAATTTTATTAATAGGAACAGAATGTAAAAGGAAACGTATCGATGCAATGATGCCATAGCAGACTAATTTTGATATCTCACGGTTAGATAATCATATGTTCTGTTCACTCCCTCCAGATATGAGGTTGAAGAAATTTAAAAGAATTTAGTGCTTTTTAACAGCAAAAGTAAAGCTACCTATTTAGAGGATTTCAATTCCAAACTCCTTTATTTTGTTTGAAACATATACTGGATATCATCAACAAGAATTAATTGGATATCATCATCAACAAGAGTAAATTGGTCCTATTAAAAATTTTATCCATTTCTGTGGTTAAAAACTGGTCTCTCTGTATGTCAACATGAGACATACATGGCACGTCACAAGTCACTATTTGATTATTCTATCAGCCATGCCAATTTTTAATAGTAGAAATGAATGAATTTTCTAATAGAAAGAACCGGTTTGCTCTTTGGTCTAATGTATAGGGACTAATTTGCCCATTTTTTTACTAGAGGGGGCAAAATGCAATTTGACACCTAGTACACGGGCCCCCATGGTATTTTTACTGAATCAACTTGGGAAGGTAAAATATATCATCAAAACATAGCTTTAGGGTTTTTTTCATGAAAAGCCTTTTTTGCCCTAAAATAGTTCCCCCATTGCATTACATGCACAAAAGATCCTGCTCAAGCCATTAATGACATGCTTCCATAAGAATTAAGTGCTTTGTATTAACTTAAATTTTAGGTAACCCTTCATCTTTTTCCCTTTAGCTATAACATACCATACTATTGAAAGTGAAAACCGTGCATGCATGCCCCTAAAAACCATTAAAGGACCAAGAACATTTTCACATCATACTCCAAGTATTAACTTTTCTGACATTAGTCAAAATCCGAATTTCCACATCTTTCTTGAGTTCAGAAACCTTCTGAGCCAAACCGATTCCGTTTAAAGATCTGTGATTTAATAGTTCCACCATGTGTTCAAACTTGAATCAAACTTTGCATCCTTATCACTAAATTTCCTTCTTTGAAACCACCAGTGACCCCTTTGCTGCCAACATAGTCTTCTCTTCAACAAACGGCTTATACATGCACTTAAAAGAACCATACTTGAAGCTACAATTAAATTCTCAGATACGCCAAATCTCCTTTATGTTTGTTTACTCCATTTCATAAATCCAAAATCTTTCTTGGACAATGGCGCCACCGAAATCCATTGTATGCTTACCAAATTCATCCACCATTCCCTCATAATTCATGATTTGTCCACATTTTTACGAACTAATACATTCCAAATCCATATCATTCTTGGTTTTGCTACTTTAACTAATGTACAAATATGAATCTTGCACTCTCCTCAACCCTCATTCCTTCTCATCAACCAAGACAAATTTCAAGTAAGATCCATAACCAGCATTGGACTATCAAGCAAGAATCTCAAATTCAATGCAAATAATTCCTTCTTTGAAACCACCAGTGACCCCTTTGCTGCCAACATAGTCTTCTCTTCAACAAACGGCTTATACATGCACTTAAAAGAACCATACTTGAAGCTACAAGTAAATTCTCAGATACGCCAAATCTCCTTTATGTTTGTTTACTCCATTTCATAAATCCAAAATCTTTCTTGGACAATGGCGCCACCGAAATCCATTGTATGCTTACCAAATTCATCCACCATTCCCTCATAATTCATGATTTGTCCACATTTTTACGAACTAATACATTCCAAATCCATATCATTCTTGGTTTTGCTACTTTAACTAATGTACAAATATGAATCTTGCACTCTCCTCAACCCTCATTCCTTCTCATCAACCAAGACAAATTTCAAGTAAGATCCATAACCAGCATTGGACTATCAAGCAAGAATCTCAAATTCAATGCAAATAAAACGATCAATTGAATCAAAAACCAACAAAGCCAATACACATCTAGAAGAAAGAACCAGAAAATCTTAGTTAATAGATTCAAAGAAGCAAACATATTCCATTAATTTAAGCTAAATACCAAATTGGCACATTAACTAATTTTTTTTCCCCATTTTTCCCTATAAGAATCATCAAAATCTCTAAACATTGGGATCCCGAAATCACACTTTTTTCGCCATATTTTTAATCTGGGTATTTGAAGCTACCTTTATCTAACTTAAACAGACAAACAAACACTTGGCACGCACACAAGAACAGCACATTGTCTCTCCATGGCTTATAAAAACAAAGTTTCTTCCTTTTGCTTAAAAATTAAAATGATTTGTTATTGTCGGAGTTAGTGATCTTTTGGTAAAATGTATCATCAAATTCACAGAAAACCAAACATCAAAAGGGAAATATTTAAGAAAATGAAGAAAACAGAGAAAGAAAGTTTTACTGGAAGTGTTGGAGAAAACAGCGAGACGAAGAGCCCAAATATCGAAGAAGCCAAACCAAACGGAGGCTAATCGAAGTGAACCCACTACCATGAACCACCACCCCAATGCTTTCATCTGCTTCGGCTTACCTACCGTTTAACACTTCAACTGGATTTTGTAGATCCAGTTCAAAGTTTCACACTTTTTGGATGGTGACTAAGCTAATTGGCTTTTGTTTTTGACTAATAACAGTTCAACACGGAAAATCATGGATTAATTCTATTAGAGGTCTCTAAACAACTGATTAGATTTTAAATTAGTCCGAACTTCAAATTTTTATTTATTTAATCCTTAATATTAATATTATATCAATCTGGTTATTAAATCAACTTAACCTTCGGCATATGTAAAAAACATAAATAAAATTTTAAATAATTGTATATTTATTATTTATTGCATAAATAATTCAAATTAATAATATTTTATTCTCTTATTTGAAACCACACGAAACATGACTATTTTACCGTCCAATCAGGTTATTACTTTCTTTGTCTATCTCATCTCATGACAATCGAACTAAATACCCAACCTTTAAACTTATTAACACTCTTTTCGTAACGAATGCCAGCATGTTGAGCAGAAAAATAATAATGAAACCATTTTTCAGCGCGTTACATCAAAGTTGTCCATACACTAAATATATACTTATTTAAAAATTTAATCTTTATATTATAAATATACTCCATGTAAAATACGAGTTGACATTTAATCTCAAGCTAACAAAAAAAAAATTAAAAAATTATTAAAATATTTTGAAATTTAGAATAAACATTTTTTTTTTTTTTCAAAAAAGCCTTGAAATTAATTCTAATAAAAAAAATAACAATTCATTTTTATGAATAATATAAACTTTTTAATTTAAAAATAGTCACAAAAGCTTGAGTCCAGCCATATTTTAAATGATTCTATTTTTTTTATTTAAATTTATTTTTCAAACCTGAATAAATATCTCAACTCAGAATGGATTTACCTTAAAAGGACAATTTGGGTACATAATGACTAAACGTCATTACTAACGCCATTAGTTGATTTTTATACTGGGGTCTACAAAGCTATAATGGGGAAAATGAATAAGATTAGGAATATCCGACGACCCAAACATTATATTTTGATTATGATTTTTCACAAATATTATGCATGTGACATCTTTGCAGATGATGTCACAATTTCTTTATTTCTATCCATCTAGAATGTTCTTTTATGAAAAAGGTTAATGTATTATTTGATCCCTGAATTTGGTAATTTTTTGCACGGGTACTTACATATTTTTGGTACATATTAGTCTAACAACTTGGTTTTTTTTTTTTTAATTTAATCCTAATCTTGGGTTTTGTTATGGTACCATGATATGACATTTTGAGATTGTGTCACGTCATCACTTGAAATTTATATATATATATATATACATAAAATTATTTTTTAACTAAATAGGGTTATCAAAATTTAAAAAAAGAAGAAGTTAAATTTGATCATTAACTTTGTTGAAAATGAATCAAATTGATGTTCATTTAATAGAAATACTAATTAAAATGTTAATTTTTTTTAACATGGTAGTCCACATAGCAATTCATTTGTACATCATGCTATTTTTTGAATTTTTATGAGTCTTTTTTTTTTTAATTTTGAATTCTGTAATTTTTTTCAGTTTTTGAATATTTTTATAATTTTAAAATTATTTTTTGATGTAACATATAAGACAAATAATACCTTAATAGCATGAACTGCATGTGAATCGCCACACAGGTTATCATATCAACATCGTTAAAAAATAAATATTTTAACTAACATTCTTGCTAAAGCAATTTGAATCTTTTTGAGAGATTAATAAATAAAAAATAAAAACAATGATCAAATTGATAAAAAAAAGTGTAAACGTTAAAAATTAAATTTATCATTATATTTTTTTAATAGTCGAATTATTCACTCCAGTTTTTAGTATATGTTATGTTTTAAAATTCATTAAAAATATTTTTATTTATAATCATAAACTAAGTATTATTATTAGGTATTATCATTGAAAGTTTAAAAATTTTAAAACAAAATTAGAACAATAATAGGTGTTTTATTTATTTTTGTTTTTAACTTAAATTTTTTTTTGAATAATTTCATTATAGTTTCGATCATATCTTTAAATACAATACTTAAAACTATTCATAACCCTTTCTCAACCCATAAATAAAAGGATAATACGCTTCAAATCACTCAAACTCATGTCCTATTAATATCTATATCAATCAAATTAGTACTCAATCGACCATTTTCAATTTAATTTTTAATTTTTAGTCACAATATACCAAATAATAAGTAACAACAATTTGATTAAAATGATAAATAGTGGTTAAATAGTGTTGATTGAGGCAGCAATGATGGGTGCATGCTCCATTTCATTGCATTGGTAAAGTCATGATTGCAACTTGAAAAAATTAATTGATAATATCATTAATAGATATAAGATATGTATGTGAAAAAAAAATGTAAACCATCATTTACACCATGATAGATGAATAAATAATTTCATAGATCCCCAAAATGGTCAAATCCCAATCCTCATTAGTTCCCACTACCTATATTAAAATCATTGGAGAAAATAAATAAAAAACAACCAATAAGAACATCATGTTTTAATATGATAGATTAAGATGTTCATCATTTTAAATATGGTTTAGATTTAAATTACGTTAATCGCATTGCTGTTAAGATTTTATTTTGTAGCTTGTAATTAACAAAAAAAAAAACTCAAAAAATAATTTAATTGGAGTTAAGAAAAATGTATTTTGTAGCTTGTAATTGTTGATGTTATAAATAAAAAGATGTAAAATCGAAATATCAACAGATTTTAATTGCCGAAATAGGTCCTTTTTTGAAGATTTAGGGAAAAAGATCGATTTTGAAGAGAGTGTGTAAAATCGCGTCCAGCTGAACGAGCTTTTTGTTAACATGTCGAGAATGTAGGCCTAATTAGAAGTATCTTTTGAAAATTCCAAAGAAAACACGTCAAATTGGGCGTGCTTTTCCTGACATATCAACAGAAAGCTCGTTCAGTTGGAACAGCTTTCCTGCTAACTGTGCAAAAAACGCGCCCAACTAGACACGTTTTCACACACTCTTTAAAATCTATCTATTTTTCTAAGTATTGAAAAAAAAAGATATATTTGACCAAATAAAAAAATTGGCGTATATTGCATATTTAGTCCAAATTGAGCTCCAAAAAGAAAAACCAATTATTTTCCATTGAAATTACTAAAATGGGGGTGGAAACTTGGAACATAAACCATTTGTGGGCGGGGGAGTGAGGCAAAAGAGCATGGCAAGGAGCTCCAAATCTGATAGGCGAAAACAGTGTGATGGATGTAGGGTGGGGTGAACCACTGGTCCCCAATTCTCCCCCATGGTACCACACGAAGTCATGTGATCGTCAGGCTCACCCCCACCACGCTCTCACCAACGTTTTTTTGGGCTTTCACCCCCACCACGCTACCATTGTTGAACTTAACAAGCCTTTCACTTTCCAACAAAAGCTGACACTTTTCATTTACTCTGTTTATCTTATTTCTCTCTCACCCCCGCTTCCCCCACTCTCATATTTCTATTAAATATATGACAAAACCCTTTTTGGCCATTTGGTTTTACACACTAGAGAGGATTTTGAACCATTTTATGTGCAGTGCCAGTGTGTCCTGCAGAGCATAGCACCCACATGCTTCTCTGACCAGCTTCGACGTCCCTTCCCCTGTTTCAAGTTTTGAAGGGTAAGGTCATGGTCCTCATATTGGTCCACAACTAAATAAAAATAAAACTCAATTGGACCCATTTGTAAGTAGGCAGGCAGGTACCACCAAATCCAGGTCCTACCACTTTCCATTTTCAGCTCTTACCTTCATATTACACATATATATACACCTACCCACCCTTCCTAAGAAACCCCTACTCTTAAAACACCCCTTTAGACCCTAAAATGAGAATGATTTAAGTCACCACAAAACCATGATTTTAATGAAACACAGCATGCTTTCTATTTTACCCTCCATCTCTGCTCAGGAATCATAAAACTCAGAATGACAATTTTGAACAGATCAGCTCTATTTGGAGTGAAATTCCTTTTCTCAATAGTGAATGTCAAGACGAACATTTTCTTTTATACAATATTAGAGATAAAAGATGAGACAATACAATTTACACTCTTGTTATATAGGTATTTAAACACTTTAATCACCACTCCATACAAATCAAAATACACAATGAACTATTTTGAATAGTGAATATGAAAAGATTATGAAAATTGTTCACCCTAATGTGACTCCATCATATAAAATTATCATTTTACCATTATATATAATTACTATTATAAAGATAAAAATTGTAATAATGTATTATAAAAATAATACATATGTTTCATTGAATTTTAAAAATTAAAAATAACTAACAAGGATGCATGCATCCACTATCCCCATGGATATTATAGTGATTCCGCAACATTCACCCTGTCCCTAGTGGCTGGCTTTAACCCAAAAATGATTAAAATTACTTCAAAACCCGTATAGAAATTCTAAAAATACAAATGAATACACTGTCAAAATCACACTTGGACCCTCCACAAAAATGTTCTGTGCTTACCCCTACCCCCTATTAGCAACTCTTAAAACAGGGGCTACCTCTCTTCTCTATGCCTACACACTACTATGCACTAATGAAAGCGGATTACAGCACACATCACCCATTCTTCAATTATAATATAATAAAACAGCAGTAACGTGCACTCTCACCATTGGCCCTTGCTTTGTAATCAAAGACAAATAAATATACACTGAAAAATACGAAAATTTAAATGCGTCGAAACGTATTTAAAAAAATTATAAATAATTTTAAACTTTAGATGAAAAAAACAGAAATAATCACAAAACTATAATCGAGATTACAGCATAGATTATATATAAAACAAAATGGCCAACTACAAATTGACATTACACCCCATCGATCCTTACATTCTAATTCAAATACATAGTGTTTTTTCATAATAATTAAAAAAAAAAAAGTCACACAGTTAAAAAAACAAAGCTTCCCTTGACTTTACTGTACAGTTTTTTTTTAAGTTAGAGGTAAAAAAAAAAAGATTACTGAGGTTAAATAGTAAAAATCGGTTTTAAGGAAAAAGGTAAATTAAAAAAAGTAAAAAACCTCTTACTTTCCACCATGGAAACTAAAACCTATCCATTAAGGGAAAAAAGGGAGGGAAATGGGGATTAGACGAGTATGTCGTGGGGATTACTTAGCTCTTTTCTCAACCGTTGAGAGAAAAGCCGGCATGCATCCATACTTAGATCAATGGCAGCCGCTAACGCTACGTAAGCAGCCGCATCTTCCGTACAGTTCACGTGTTGCACACTAACTTCCACGCAGGGTTTGCTACACTTGCCTTCTCCTTCCACGCGAGCCGACATTACGAATCCTCTGTAAAGGCAAAACGGCCATAGTCCGTACCCGTAATCCCCGCTGCTTCTCGGGCTACAAGCCGGAGACGTCGCGTTAACCGGTGTGTTCCGCCAGTTCGAAGCTCCTCCGCCACAGTTGCTGCCGAGGTCGATGACGAATTTCCCGCCTTTCTTCGAACTAAGAGTTGATTCGGCCAAGACGATAGCCGCCGATGCGCTCATGTCGGGAATGAGTTCGAAGCGATAACCGAGTCCATCGGAAGAACCACGTTCACGCCAAGCTTCGAGACGGCCCCAGGGTTTCCAGGTGCCATCTCCTGGACGGAGAATAAGCCATGAACCGGGATTAGAACGGCTGACTCGGTCCGAACCGGGTGAAGCCACGAAAGGTGTGACCATTGAAGCGGCGGCTACAGGTGAGCCGGATAAGTCGTGGACTGTTATTGACCATCCTTTTCGCTCTTTTCCTGGCCTTTCCCTTTCGCTCCCAAACGAGGTTAACCAACTCCGAGAACTACTTGGCTCTGACTGTAACGGCCTGTAAGATTTTTAACTGAAAAAAATTACTCCACAAGCAAAGAACAAACTAACTCAACAGTAAAAAGTTAAAAAAGTTAAAAAAGTTTTTTAAAAAATGACTACTTTTTAACTTTGCTTTACCGTACTGTTTGGCATTCAAAAAATAGTAACTAACCTAGATCTTTGATTCCGGTCACCGGTATTTCGAAAACTGAACTTGCAAGTGAAAACGGGTTGCCGGATATTTCCACGGATTTGAAACACTTGAGGACTGCATTCCGGTTCGCCGTCGAACTGAAAAACGAATCTCCGGTCGGGTTCCGCTTTAACATTCAAGTGAAACTGAGCGGAGGAATTTTTATTACCTTCTTTCCCGACTGAAATCCAGCCATTGTGGAAAACACAAGCCCTAGAATCAGTTCCCGTCAGATCCAAAGGCACTGACACTCTCCCTAACAGACGACCGGAGTTTACCCCGCAAGTAGCGCCGCTCCGACCGGTATAGACAGCGATCTTAAGGGAAAGCTTAGCGGAAAATATCGACTTCGCAGCGAGTTTATCGATATCTGCTTTGCCCAGGTGGAAAGTAGCCGCAATAGACAGTGGTTGGTTATCGGGGAAATGATTCTCCGACGGAATGTACGGAACAACAGCGGTTTGCAAAGGGAAATTGTTAAGCTTAATCTTGCAAAAACACGGCGACCACGATGGATGAACAACGGACCGAGCCGGTTTCGACGCAACCGGTACTTTCAATGCTAGATTCCCCACTGTAAGTCGTACGAAAGGGCAAGGGTCCATTCTTTTTTCTCTTTGCTCTTGCCCTTCTTCAAAACCCACACTCTTGAATCTATGATTAGTTATATATACTTGTATCACACAGATAAAAATTGAAAAGAGAGGGCTTTAAGCTTGAAGCGAAAATGGAAGACTGTGCATGGAGGTTACATGGGAAAACGAGAAGGGAATGGGGTTTCGAAAAGTGGAAATGGTAACAGTGGTAAGCCAAATAGCCTTCATTGCTGTCTGGTTGTTTTCTTCTAAAATCTCTCTTAATTCTGTTTTTAGGGTTTGTGACAATTTTTTTGAGATTAAAAGATGAGTTTTTAGAAAAACAGGGGGCAGATTGGGGAAGATGGATGATAGCTGGCAACAGGCTGGAGTCAATTGCCAGAATGGATGGAACGGAAGCAGACGGTAAGGTCAAATTTCATATAATGTCCTTGTATTATGCATTTATGTTAATTTAGTCTCTCTACTATAATTTGATCATTTCTATTTTCGAAATATTTATTTTCAGTCCCCAAGCCTTTTTTTCATGAATTCTGTGAAATAATTTAACGCGATTTATTCTTTATTTTTTTGTAAGGGTTATATTAGCTTAGTTCGGTCGGATTTTTGGATTTTTTGAATCATTCATGATAATTTGGTTCAGTTTAATTCTTGATTTTTTTATATTAATTTTTTGAATTTTTAGACTTTATTTTGACAAAATAAATTTTGTTTTAAGGCTTTTAAATATTATATGGCAAAGCTTTAAGGTATTTTTGAGTAAATAAAAATTAATTAATAAATTTTATATGGTATTTTAAAAAAAGTTGTGTAGAATTTTAAGTTATTTTCATTATTTTAAATATAATGTATATTTATAGAATAAAAATAAAATGAATTATAAATTAAATAAAATATAATTTAATTCGATTTATAGCATAATTGGATAGTTTTTTATATTAAAAAAAGAGAGAAAATGGTAAATAATTGTATAATTATACATGAAATACCAAGATATATATATACATTCCGAATTATGGGACTAGAAAAATTAAATTTGTAAAAAATGGATAGTATAGGGACCTTTATTAAATTTGACCCAAAGGGTAATATCTTATGAGGTGGGGGAGCTCCTTCTCTTTGTCTCTCTATCCCTTTCACCTGACCAACTAAAATTGTAGGCTCCATATTTTTTTTAAGTCGTATGACGAAAATATCCTTACTTTCTCTTTTCATTTCTCACCACCAACATGGAATCTCACTACTTCTATGCAAAAACAAAATGCTCGTGTGTGTTTAAATTTATTAATAAATTTGTAGATTTTATCTTAATTCGATTATTATAGATATTGTTATTAATGTAATAATATATCAGTTTTAGTATGTCAAAACACATTATTCTTAATTGAGAAGGAGTTATGAGTAGTTTCAGGACTTATGTCAAAAAGAACAGTTATTATCAAAACCTACGATGAAATTACTCAAAAATATTTAAAATCACTCGTAATCTCTTCTTAACTCGTAAATAAAAAACAATACATTTCAATCTTTACAACAACAATAATGCTTATGTTAATTGAATTAAGATTAAATCCACGTGTAATTTAATAATACATTGGTTATGATTCATGAGGTGGGGCCCGAGTTTTTGATAGAGGGATTTGGGTTTGTCTGATCTGGAATTGGGAGGGGTTGATTTTATCTACTGGATATTGGATGAGATTGTTAACGGCTGATTGTATAGGGAGTATTTCATGGTGCGGACACGTGGGCGTTGGGAATTGTTTTCTCTCTCTTTAAAAAATAGAAAAGTATTCAACAAAATTACACATCTTATTTTTATTATTTTCATTTTTTAGGAAAATTTTTAAAAAAAAACTTTTTAAAATTATATAAAATGTCATTCAATTTTATCTTTTTTCAATTTTTAGACCATCCTAGTTCATTCCCTTTATAAAAAAAGTTTCATCATAATATAAATTAAATTGATTTTTTTCAAGTACGTCCTAGGAGTGTTGAAAGTTGGGTTATGGACGGTCTCCTACTCCTAGGTTAAATCATAAATTTGGGAGTCGGCAACACAATTCATTTTTCTATTATTTTTGGAAAGGAGGGACCTCCAATAAAGGGCAACCATAAATTTTGTGATTACTTAAGAAAAATCAAAATGTAAAAAAAAAAAAAAAAAAAAAAAAAATCAATTGAGTCGAAAATGCACTTTAACTCTAAAAATAAAAAATTCAATTTAATCTTTTTATAAGTAAAAAAATTATAAATTAATATATAGTAAAATTGTACTTTAATCCATAAAAATAAAAAAAAATGTTTAATCTCTACAAAAATATTAAAATTATAAATTAATACATATAAACTTATATTTAAAAACAATTATAATTAAATTTCAACCCTTGAAAATAAAAAAATCGACTTCACACCTACACATATTTATATTAACTAATAACACTTGATTTATTAACAAAGTTATAAAGTGAAACTCTAATCCTCTATTTATAATTTTAAATCTGTTACATAACATTGATAATAATTAAAATTAGTTAAAATTTTAAAATTCCGCTCAGATAGTAATTAAAATTTGTTCAAAATTTAATTTAACTTAAATAATGTTACTTAGATAATTAGAAAATTTGTTATGATTTTAAAATGAGATAATCTATTTAATTTTAGATAATTTAAAACATATAGAATGCAAGCCAGATAAGAAATTTAAAAACCTATTTTTTTATTTTTTTATTTTAATATGTATCATAGTTTTTTAGATAATTTTAAAATATAAATATTAATCTATATAATTTAATTTAAATAATTTTTTTGAACAAACGCATTATAGGTTTTGATTTTGACACAATGTTTAGAATTATCCATAACTCCTCTTTAGCCCGTAAATAGGAAGATAATACGTTTTAGCACACTCAAACTCACATCCTCCTGCATTGACAACAATATTTATGCCAATTAAAATAAAAATTTTAACATTTATCGAGATAAAAAATAGCCATAACAAATGTATGTTTTATTATTTATCAAAGTTTTATTATGTTACATTGTAGTCCTAAAATGATATGAATTAAGTGATGGGGCATAAGGTAAGGTATGAAAATGGTTGGGGAACCCATAATGATGAATTTAAATCAAATAATAATTTCATTAAATACAGTGGATATATATAATTCACAATTAATCCAACTAGCTTTATAGTTATACATAATAGGTGACATTTAAAAGTTCTTGCTTCAACAATTGGCATCTTTCAATAATAATAATAATAATAATAGTAAGTTGATTAATTTTTAGTTAGATTGATATGGATATTGATGTCAATGCAAGAGGGCGTGGTTCGAGTGTGTTGAAGCGCATTATCCTCTTATTTATGGGTCGAGGAGGACTTCTGGATAGTTCTAGGCATTATGTAAAAGAAAAGAAAAAAAAGATATAACCAAAACTTATAATGAGATTGTTCATAAAAAATAACCCTTATTCTTTTAGCTAAATTTTATCTCAATCTTTTAAAAAAGATTAATGAAATTGTTTTTTAAAAGAAAATATTGATCAAAATATTAATTTTTGAATGATGTTGGCTTGGTAACATGTGCGACAGTCTATGTATGCTTCATGTTAATATGTTATGTTAACAAATAATTTAAAAATTGTAAAATAAAAATTATAAAAAAAAGCAAGGAGTACATGTGGATTATCATGCAAGTTGTCATATTTCTATTAACAAAACAATAATTAAACTCTTTTTAAAAATTTGATTATTAAATTCAAGTTTTTTAAAAATTGAAAAAAAAAAAAAAGAAGAAGAATATTAGTCAAATTAACAAAAAAGATGTAAACATTGAGGACTGAAATTAACATTATGCCAAATAATAATAACATGTTTAAAATTTGTCCCTACTATGCAAACATATCTCCAAATTCTAAATACTTGATTTTCACCTGCATACACATATAATAAAATTTTTAATAATATTGATTTTGAACATAATTCAAGAGGTTAATTTAGGTATTTAGTCGCGAGATAAAATTTTGTGCATTCGTATACATGTTATCCTTTTTATGTAGTATAAACTTTTACGCATCAATAATTTTATGTATTTTCTTATATGTTTTTGTATTGTTGTTATATTTATGTTATTTTTCATGTTTTAATTTTTTTTTTCATGTTTGTATCATGCGGTAATTTATTCCATATTTATAAAAATTATTATTGTATTTCAATTTATATAAAAAAATTATTATATTTTAATGTCATATTTAAGTTCATTACATGTTTTACAACTTGTGGGAGCGGATCTTGGCTGTATTAAAATTTTAAAATTCCGCCACACACACCTTCCATGTTTTTTCAACAAAAAATACTTGACATGGACATTGTTGCGAGTATCTTACCATCCAAAGCATTCAGAATTTTTACATATCGGTCCATCTCCTCTATAATTGCATGCGCTGTAGGGTTTGATTTGATAAGCATGTGTTTTTCACCTGATTTTTTTGTAATTCGTTCTTGACTTTATTCTTAGATGAAATGATTCTCAACAATCGATAGCACTTGTACTCTACGCCGATGTTACTAGCTTTGATTACCACGTGCTCATTGATCAGAAGGCCAATTAATAAAGCTACATATTCTATTGTTATAATTGTTTCTCCACTTAAAAAAAGAAATGTATATGTTTCTGGTCTCCATCTTTCCAACAAGACGACACTTCATTATCATAGATACCACATATAAACTATCAGTATTTCAAACGGTCTTTTTTTTTTGGGTGAAAAAACATAATCGAATAATTTGTAGCTCTAGCAATCTCAACAACGGCTACTAGCTCCTCTAGAACGTTTTCAAACACTTGCATAGTTGAGTTCCTCTCTGAAACCATTTTAATCGATCTATCGGTAACTTGATTTTTCTCTTTAAGAATATACTTGATGGTCCCAGTGTTCAAAACTACACAAAATATTTCAGAAAAACCCCCTCAAACATAAAAACTTAAATACTCAATACAGATAACAAAAAGAGATTGAAAGTGATAACTTAGAGGCCCAAAGTACTTGAATCTAGTTAAACAATATGAAAATTAAGGCCCAGTACATAGGTAAAAAACAAAAGTGAAAGTGCAAAATCTGCGCCCAGAAAACGATGATTGTAAACTCGAACTTGAGTTAACCAAAATCAAACATGAAACCCGACCTGATCAATATAGATTTAAATTTAATTTAATTCGATTAAATTATAAAAATTAATGATTTGAATTCAAACTAAACAATTTAAAATTAAACCTAAATATCTTGAACTAAAAATAATGTAAATTCAAAATAATTTCAATATTTAATTATTTAATTCAGTTTATTCTAATGGGGCATGAGATATGTGTAAACTTTCACTCAAATGTATTTTGATTATTTAATTTAGTGCTTATTAATTAATTTTTTTATCTGTTTAATTGATTTTTTTTTTCAATTTTATTATATCAATTGAACTATTTAAACTATTAATCCCTGATCCAATCACCATAACCATGGGAAGATCAACTCAAAACTTGATTCTGATTCTTTCAAATTTCGAGTTTGATTCAAAATAAAAATTAAATTACTTGAACTATCTGCTTACTTAAAACAAGTTGAAGATGTTGTTTAATGTGAATCATGTCAATTTAAATTTATTGATTGAATCTTAATTTAATTGACATTGATATTATTGTCAATGTAAAAAGATATAAATTTGAAAATATTGAAACGCATTATATTTTGAAAAAATCTATTAAGTAATTCTAGACATTATAAAAATACTCAAATTTAAGATAAAAAAACATTTAATCAACTGCTCTAACTGACTCTACAAGACAAATATGTTACAATGAACAGATACATCAAATGCCTATCAACAAATACACCTGTTTTCTTTTTTACATCATAAAACCCAGAACCGGACAAGCCGACCGGCACCGATGATTTACATGTCGGGATCTTTTACACTTCACAAAATGGCATCCTCTTCCAGTTTCTAACAGGAGTCATCACTCAATGCTTCCATACATGATCAATGATCATGAAACACCATTTGGTGCCATCCCTTTTTAACATTTCCGTTCTTTAAGGTTTCTACGAGTTTACATACTATACCGATCTTGTCTTGTATTGGCTTTGCGCGAGGCTTAACAGGAAGTCAGTAAATATATGTTCGTACCCAGGCATTTTCCCGTACCCTGTCATATTTTCGCAGAAAATTGCAGTTCGAGTCAGAAACAAAATGAGAGCATGATGCTTATAAAATGTAGAAGTTTCACTTGCCGGGAAAGTAGTTGATGTCGATGACGTAAAAATGATCCTTCCTTCCATGTTCCCGGATAATATCTAGGTTAAATAACCGAAGACCCTGTATATAACCAAAAAAAAGATTATATAGAAAGGTATCAAAAGTAATCCATAGAGATCAGATTATGTTAGAAAACTACCAGTCGTCGACGAAGTTCTTTGGCTAGTCTTTCGAGTAAAGGGCGAGGAGGAAGCTCTGCAAATGGAAGGAATGGCGTATGTTAAGAAAAACCAACGGAAAAGTAGCAAAGATGAAAGGGTATTCAATGAGACAATACCAGCCACACTCGGGTCCAAATCGGCATCATCTGCAGAAGCTGCGGCGCACGAAACACGTGGAAAACGGAAAACACCGGCATTTTTCGAGAGTTCTCTCTTAGTTATGTCAGGTAAAGAGAACCGCCTAACTACTTTTATGGCTTCTCCAACGATATAAACCTTGAAAAGTACACCTCCTACGGGTACATTAAAGTTAGAAAACAGCACTGCAGCTATAAGTCCATACAAAAATTGCTGTCGCTTACCGTGGTTAACAAACTCTTGAAGAACGAGCGGTGGTTCAAGTTTTTGAAGAGAGTATTCATCGTAAGCAAGTGATAGCTCATGTGACTTTGCACTTCCATCGGCAACCAATGGTTTCGCAACTGAAACGGATAAATATGTAAGTTTTGATAATAAAGAATTGCCTCAAAAAATAGGAGCAAAGCTGAAAAGGTGCGTACCAAGGGGTAGTATCAACCCAGCTTTGGTTACAGCATCGGGAATGGATGATGAATCTCTTTTAATGACTAACTGTCGAGGAACACCAACTTTTCCTGCATGGTAAAACATCGATATTAATTTACATCAACACTTGAATGTCGACAAAAAGTTTAGCACAAATTACCATAAGTGTCGGATAAATTCATATCTGCAACACATTGTAACATCGATTTACGATTGTGTAAATGTTGTATAGCATCCGGAGGATCAAGAACCGTGACTTCTGGATGTGTTCGTCTATATTCCTGTAGTTAAAAGAGGTAAAAGAATGTCAGCTGAATCGTTCCGACACGAATGTGTAACTAGCAAATAGAGAGCCCTTGAGACAGCAGCCATACAAGGAAACACCGACAGGGGCGTAGACAAGGGGGTAGGTAGTGGCCTTCCCCCCCTCCCCGCACCCCACAGAGTGGTAAATGAAATTGTAAGTTAGTACAATGATAAAATTGCACTCCCCCCCCTCCCCAAAAAAAAAAAAAAAAAAAAATTTATGATTCATCTTTGGCCTGCTTCGCCCCTAAACACCGATACAGGCTCACCATACAAAAAGTTCTTAAGGTGCTTAAGGACTTAGCCTAATATATATATATATATATATATATATAGTTAGCCATTAATGAGTTTTAAACACAAACAAAAGTATCTTCATACATGATCATTCCAAGACATCCATAATTCTAATGAGAAACATAAATTATATGACCTAGAATTCAGACAAACCTCGAGAATTTGGCGCCATTCTTTTCCGGTCAACTGCATTCAAATAAAATGGATGACATTAAGTGCAAGACCTTCCATGCATAAGGGGTGCTTGTTTAAGATGATTCAAATATATATATATATATATACATATATACACATACATATATGTGCTAACCTTTTGCAATACTATATCAAAAGGACCTTGATCTGAAAGAGGTCTGCTTTGATCGATTGCAACAAACAATATCCCTTTATTCCTGTACCATTTTCAACATGTATACAGAGTTATACAAAAAGATAGAAACAGCAAAAAAGGACTTCATATTAACCATAAAATTCAAGCTTCTCCCCTAATCAAGCTAATAGAAAAAGGTTAGAATCTAGGAGGTCCTTGTATTATAAGGACTAGGGACCAATTTAATCCCTATAATATTAAAAACAATATATAAAAAAAAAAAAAAAAAGAGTCCAAATAAGATACTATTAATATATAAATATCTTAAATTAATAATAGCCATAATAAAGAAAAAACTTTGACTCACTGATTACTACTATGTTTGACGTAATATTATTCAATATATATTTCCTTTTTTTACCATAACACGAAAACGACATCAAACTGCAGAGCATATTCCCACTCTTGGAATCCACAGATTAGATTCCAAAAATCAATCAACCCAGAAAAAGGAAACCAGAACCCAATATGGCTAAAGCCTTCAAAAAGCAAAAAAAGGGGATAAAAATTAAAAACCCAAGCTTGATTCACCTGGCTAAACCTTCAAGTTTTGGCTTTAAAAAGCTCTCAACTTTCTTAGAAGTAAGAGCGTATCCAACAATTACAAAGCTTTTCTCTTGTTGTAAGTGTCCGACTGAGCAGTGCGACATCGTTCTGGGTCCTTCTTCTTCTTCGTCTTCGTCGTTCAGCCTCATGTGGAGGACGAGAAATTCAATTCGATGTCCAATATAGGTGTAAAATGGGAAATAAGAGGGGCGTACTGTATAAATAGGCGTTTTGTTTACGGAGGAGTTTTAATTGTCTGTTTCGCTTGCCTTTTGGCTTACGGTATTGACGCGTGTTTGATTTGGTTATCTGATAACATTTTGATATGTAAGCGTGACTTATGACGTGGCAAATAATTTAATTCTAGTTTTCTAAATAATGTAAATTATGGACCGCCTTTTTTTCAAATTGGTTAAAATTTTCTATTAATCCTTGTACTTTTACAAAATTTAATATTTAGTTATTGTATTTAATTTTTTATTTAAAAATGTCAGTTCAATTAAATTTCAAGTATTTTCTGTCAGAAATTTATCAATCTAAAATTTTGATCAGATTGTTATCATATATGACATGATATATAATTGATAAAAAATAAACATATTAAATTGATAAATTTTGATAAAAATATAGCAATAATAATTTTAAATTGAAAAAATAGGAGAATTGAATTTTTAATTTTTAAAATATAAAGACCAAATCTAAAATTCTATAGAAGTATATGAACTAACAACACATTTAACCCTCATCCTAATATTTCAAGTGTTACAATATGCTCTAATTCCTTATACTTTATATACAATTATAATTTAGTCATTTTACTTTTTAAATTTAAAAATAAAAGTTCAATTGTTAATCTCGTTAAAATTTTTATATTAAATTCATGTATATAATTACTGGATGAGATTTTTGTAAATTTCAAAATGTTGTACCAATGAATTTAATTAAAAATTTTTAAACCATATTTAAAAATAATAAAATACATAAAAATATTTGATCGAATAAATAACTAAAAGAAAAAAAATTATAATA
Source organism: Kokia cookei (assembly GCA_039519145.1). NCBI lineage: Eukaryota > Viridiplantae > Streptophyta > Magnoliopsida > Malvales > Malvaceae > Kokia > Kokia cookei. The sequence goes on from CM076903.1 coordinate 2,110,715, forward strand.
AAAAGCTTAAATTCCTAAAAATGCATAATACATCAGCTATATATATATTAAGATTAATTTTGGTTGACGAAATAAATAAGGTTACGTTGTAAAATGAAATTATGTGTATTTTGGGATCATCCAAATAGTTATAGTAAGTTTATGGATAAGGTTTGATTTAATCAACCTCATGTTTGAATATCTTTTTTTTTTTAATTTATATTTTCAAAAAATATATTTTTGTTTCCATAAAAGATAAGAATATGATGAATATAAACGCATAAAACACGTGTGCTATATATGTTCTTTTAAATTCTTTTGATGCAAAGGAAAAAAAAAACCAATATTTGATAAGAAATAATGATTTCATTGATTAAATCAATATTTTGAAAATTATTGTATTTTTTAATTCGTATGTTGACTTGATTATTAAAGTATTCATTATTTCAGACGTGGTCTAAATTTAAATCGCGCTATCATTAATGTTTTACCATTCTCTTGTATTCACCAAAAAATTATAATTTTATTAGTATTATTAATGGATAATAATAAAAGTAATATTAATTAATATGATAGTATACTAAGGTAAAATAATTTAGGGTGTGTTTGATAAAATATTAAAATTATAATTTCATTTGAAAATGTTTTAAATGTGTTTGATAATCATTTTAATTTTTTACTTAATATAAAATTTTAAACAAAAAATTGTTCAATGAAATAAGTAGGTAGATAGTCACATTTTATTTAATGTAGAAAATATTAGGTTGATTTTATTTAATTATAAAATTGAAATAAATTATTTTTAATGAGATATTCAAATTATCATTTTTATCATTCATCTAAAACTATCCAAAATAAATATTAAAAAAAACTATCCAAAGTAATAATATTAAAATAAATAATAAGTAATATTGATTTTTATCAAACAATGTAATTATCTTCAACACTTATATTTACTAATTTACCAAATAATTTATTATTATAAATCTAACAGTAAAAATTCAGTACATAATTTTTCAGTAATTAAAATATTAATTTATCAAACGCAAGCATAAAAAATAACATAATATATCATTAGTTAATTGCTTAAGGGTTAAAACAGTCTTTCGTAAAAATGATGAAAAGTCAATTAAACCCTTAAAAAGATACATCCTATTGAGTTATTAATAACCAAAAAAATAATTAACTAAGCTTTTATGTTAACGAAAATTGGTGTTGTCATGTATGTCACGTTAACGATTTTAACAATCAAACCGTTAATCAAGTGTCAACTCAATTTAAAAAATATTATTATACCTTTATATTAAATGATTACTATTATAACTTTGTTGATTTTTTGTCTTTTCATAATTTTAAAATAAAAGAATTAAAAATTAACATAAATTTTTTTCGTATAAAAAATCAACATACTTAGGTGTTGAGCTAATGTTTAATAGAGTTATAAACAATTTTTTTATTGCTGACCGATGATAAATCTTAAATAAATTTTTAAAAAAATTAGCTTTTAACCTAAAATATTTTCTCTTATCAAATTCATGTATCTATATTATTAATAAAATCTTGATCGAGTTGGTGTCATTGATTACGTTGGTATTATAAGTTTACTCGGTATTTAATTTTTAAAAAATATAAATTTAAAATTAAATTTTAACTCGATCTCTTTTGATGTTCTATCGAAAAACAACAATACAATGATAAACAAATTTAGTGCATTTAATATTTTTAAAATGATTTATTTATCTATTTCAATTTTCTTTTACTCCCAAGTTAAATTATTTTTTTATTTTAATTTCATACATTGAATATGTGTTATTATTATTAATTCAAACCTTACGTTTTATTATTTATTATATGCTATTTCTAAACACATATCCGTATTCAAAATTTATAATTTTCACGTAGATATATGCATGATAAAATTTCTAAAATACCATTATCCAAATATATATATATATATATATATATCAACCTAATGAAAAGTGAGCGAACTCTTGTTTCTCAATATGTTGATTTACAATATTGATTACACTTATCTATGATATTGAACAATTTATTCGACTCAATTTAAATTTCGATTCGATCCGATTCGATTCACAAATATATTTTAATATTTGTGAATTTGAAGGAGACGAAGATGTTGTGCACCTATTGCCAATTGGATAAGCATTAGATATTGAAGCCTTTTATAAATATGATAAAAATAATGTTTTTTTTATAGTATTTATTAACAAGGCATGACGTGGAATGAATAAATTTTTTTATTTATATATTTTTGCCAATTTTGTTGGTCCACCCAGCATCACTTCTTTTATAATTTACAAAATTTTAAATTAATAAAATAAAATTATATTTTAATTTCTTTAAAAATAAGAAATTAGTTTAATTCTGTAAAAATTATTAAAATAATGAAATTTTATTTTTATTATTATAAAAATATATAATTCAATTTTAACTCAAAAAAATTCTGATTTAACTCTTTAGTTCGCTTAAACCAGGAGTTCATATCTTATCTTGGTCAGATATTCCTTCACTTTAAAATATATGTAACATTTATGTACTTTCAATAATTGAATGAAATTTTCAGCTTTTTTTCGGCAATATATTGCAATTTTATTTTATAAATTTACACATATTTAATGTTTAAATAATATATTTATTTCATTTAATTAATACAAATTAATATTTTTCAATATTGAGTATAATTAAAATAGAGAAATTATTAGATGGACCATTCTCATCACATAAGCAATGGTCCCATCCAATTATATAATGTCATGTAATATTATTTTTACATGTCATTTGATGATTAAGAAATTAAAACGAAATCAAAATTTTTGTTTTCTCCTTCAACCATTCTATTTTTGGAAAAGAAAAAGAATTTCATCCATGCACCCATTAGCATTCTTACAATCTTTTTGATTAAAATAAAATTTTGATGAAAAATATTTTTTAATTTGTGATCGAAATTGAGAAAGAAACCGAATCTCATTCTGTTATTTACTTATGTTGAAACTAAATCTCAAATTTTCAAAATCCCTAATTCCTAATTTATGTAAATTACTAAATCTAAAATATCCAAATATTTCCTAGCCTAATATCCCAAATTTTCATTCTCCAATCCTTTATATCAAAGGAAAAATCGAAACAAAAGGAATTATTTTGAAATAGAATAGGACAATGATAAGTGAAGATGAAGGGAAAATAAAACGTTTTATTTGGACGAAAGATCAATATTTTGGGTCATAATCATGATGTTTTTAGTTTTGGCTTCTTTTCATACTTTAAATCTAAAATGAAAATAAAGAAAGAAAAAGAAGAAAAAATAAACTTTAATGATTCTATAGAGTTTGATGCAGAATGGTTGAAGGTTGGAGAAAGCATAATTTTTTAGACAATTTTTTTAAAATTTTTTAGTCAGCAATAACATGTAAAAATAATATTACATGGCATTATATAATTGGATGGGACCATTGCTTATGTGGTGAGAATGAACCATATAATAATTTCTCAATGAAAATATATTAAGTTATTTAATAATAAAAATATTAAAATTAATTATAATTTTGAATGAAAATAATAATATTTTTTATTCTTTAGTTACTAAATTGATTAAATTAAAATAATAATTAAATTTTAATACATTTATTTTGTAGTATTGAAATATCTGTAAAAGTATAGTTTTTTTTTTTTATGATGGTAAAATTGTTAACTTAAATTAGAATAATTTAAATCTTAATGAAACTATAAGTTAAAAGGGATACAAATGTAATTTCAAATTTAATAATATATTCTGAGTATTCAAATTTTAATAATAAAAATAAAATACTATTTTAATTTCAAAAGAATAAAATAATAAATAATATTTTCAATAGTTTAAAAGCTTTTTTAAACTCGTATTTATATATAGGTATAAAGAAAAATTAGTAATATTATTTAGGATGTTATTTACAAAAAAAATATGTAATTAACGAGTTATTTTTTTAATTTTATTAATTTTGGTGTCACGAGATAACTGAACATCACCGTAGTTAGATATTTGATTTAAATACCATTGTTTAAAAAAATACATTATATTATTTTACCATTTCAAACAGTTTTATTTTATCATTTCAATCATATCGCGTGTATGCTACAATCTAATGTAATTAATAATACTTCGCTTTCAATAATGTTTAATTTAACAAATTTTATATGTATTTTTCTTAAAATAATCATTTTAGAGAAGAAAATAAAAGAACCCATCCTTGTCATGATGAACTTAAAAAAAAAAAAAGTCACATTAAAAAGGGTTGAATTGCAATAAAAGGAATAGGAGAATTGGACACAAAAATAGCAAATAAATTAAATTTGATTGTTTCAAAGAATTTCCAAGTAAAATGAGGCAAAACCTTTGAAAATGATGGGATAGTTGTCTTAGCATTATAAAAGGTCACATTTACTAAAATACATCATCAAAAACAAGGAAAAAAAAATTTGGACCACATTTAACTTCTTTTTCACCTTACTTTTTTTTTCTTTTTTTAATTATTATTCTTTTGGAAAATATGCATATTTTCACCTTAGTTGTCTTTTCCACATACTTCAATCATTAATAAATATCTTACTCCATATATGTGACTATTATTCTATTTTTTATGTAGGTGAATTATTGTTATATTAAATTTTTTTTAATGAGTAGTGTATTTATTTGTAGTTAATGTAAAAAAAAAAGTGACGATAAAATTAGATATCGTAACGTGAGATAAAAAAAAAGTTAAACACTGTCCATCCAAAAAAAACTTAAATCGTTTATCAAGTTAGTGTCACGAATCAATTATACATTAATTTAATTGAAAATTACTAAAATATCATTTTACAAGCAAAGTAAATTGTATTATTATAAGTGTGTTTATCTTTCTACATATTTATATAAAACCAATAAAAATCAACCACAGAAAGTTTTGAACCATATAATAAAAATTTAATTTTTTTCAGCATCACCATAAACGTGCCATAATTTAATATCAATAAAATATATATGTATTATTTTCTATGTTTATGTTTAAACTTATCAAATTTAATGTTTTAAAATTGAGATGCTACAAATTTTCAAACCCAAGTTGCCACTAATTGGGAGGGGACTTATGGAATCAAATTTGTTGATTTCTTTTAAACCTTTCATTTTCTAATATATTAAAAATGTTTATTTTCAAACCATGATTTATGAATATATATATATATATATATAAATACATAAGATTGTTAGGCAATTTTTTCTGATTAAAATAAGGTTAGAAAATTGATATGAATGGATGGATAAATCAAGTTGAGCAATTTTTATGATTAAAATTTAATGTATTATACACAATCAAATCAGTATAAAAAAGAGAGTTGCATCCAAGCAGTTTCCAAGTAATTCCCTTATTATTTGTTTGTTTGTGAGAACTGAGATGGAAATAATTGATGTAATGTTTTTTTTTTTTCATATAACAAAAGAGAGAAATAAAGGGAAAAAATTACATGTTGGGGAAAGACAAAAAAAAGAAACCAAAGGCCTTTGATTCTTGGATTAAAAACATGATTTGATTATCGATTGAGTTTTATTTCGATTGACATTAATATTATTGTTACTGCAGGAAAATTTAAGGGTTGGAGAGAAGTTATAAATAATTCTAGGCATTATATTAAAAATAACAAATATAATAAGAACTTATAATGAGATTAATATTTTAAAAAAAACATGATTTGACTAATTTCACATTCACGAAACAAAATTCAGACAAATTTTTTTAAATGTATGGTTAAAATATAATTCAAGTTATTATATTTTTTTATCGTTATTATATATTTTTTTACATTTAAAATTTATCCTATAATCTTTCGATTAAATTCAAGTTTATTATAAACGTTAATGATTATCAAGTGTATTTTTATTTTAAAATATTACACTAACAAATTTAACAACACAATTTAAATAATAATAATAATTGAGTTTGAATTTTAAAATTTAAAAAAATAAAAAGAGATAAATTCTTAAAAATAAAATAGACAAATTACAATGCAATAACTTGAAACATATTTTAACCTAAATATACATAATTAAAGAAAAGACATGGTGATGAATTTGATCCCTATTTTACATTTTGTTGTTTTCATCATGTTTTTTTTTTTATCACATTGGTCCTTAACCTTTAAAATTCATTTCAATTAACTTTTTAATGATATTGACATAGCAGCCCGAGTAACAGTCAATTTTCACTTCATTGTTAACATATATAGCTAATTTTTAATGATTTTATGAATTTTTACGAAGTACACATAAACTGACATAGAAATTATGATATAATGCGATTAAAATTTTAATGATTTAGTCAATTTTTTCATCTAAAACTGTAATTTGACTAAAAATTAAAAATTTAGGGCCAAAATGTAAAAAAAGGGGTTAAAATGGGTAAAATCCAATTCCTTGCACAATTGGTTGGGAATTGGGCTTGCTTGAATACCGATGGTTTTGTAAGATATGGGGAAGATTCTGCGATTGTAGGGGGAATTGTGAGAAACTGAAATGGGGAGTGGATTATTGGTTTTAATAGATTCTTGAAAAACTGTTCAGTGTTGGAGGTTGAACTTTGGGGCATTTTGGATTATTTAAGCATTTTAGTTGATTGGGGCTATGATCACATGTTAATTCAAACCGAAAGCCTTGAGGCAACTAAGGTTATCCAAAAGAGACTTATGGGAGGATATAATCTACTTTGATAAGGAGGATTCTTCATTTGCTATATTTTTTTCATCGACACCAAATAAAATTGTATTTTTATAAAAACTTATTTTAATTTTCTAGTTTTGGTTATGAAGTGAAAAAAGCTTAATTGGAAATTGATAAGATGATAATTCTAGAAATATAAATAAAACAATCTGCAAGCAAATCGAATATAGATTTACATCGAGTTGGAAGTAGATCATTGGATGAAGAAAATCATTGTTATACTTAATTCAAAATAAAATAAAAATACTTATTTAAATATTTTTTACCATATTAAATCAATCTACAAATCAACAGTTGAACTAATAACTATACATTATTTAACGTTAAAATAAAAATGTTCTTTTCATTTAAATTCATAATAATAAAACAAGTGATCGAGAGTTTAATCATCGTCTTGAATATGGAGTAACTTTAAAATTTGTGGTCAACATCCATCCCTTAATGGATTTAGAATTAATTACGGGCTCGCTCCGGTAGATACCTTAAAAAATAAAAAAATAATAATAATAAATATATGATATTTTAGAAAGAAAAAAAAAAAAAACACATGAACACTAGCGTTCATTTAGAGCAGATGGCAAGCAGCACTGGCAAATGAATAGTTATGATGTAGAAGTGATATGAAGAGGGCTCTAACCTTCATTCAGAACAATCTTACATCACAAATAGAGTCGGATCGAAATGGAACAGTGATGACAGATTTAAGCTCTGCAGTCGCATGAACCTCTCTATGCTCGTTGCACCACATATTAAATATTACATAACACATTTATCTTCAGAGTTGGTCCAACCCAAACACCACTTGCCGTTGCCCAAACGAACCAGAGGGCCAACCGCCGGTGTGTCGAATGAAAATTTTGATAACCATTTGACGGGCAAATGTTTCTTATCAACCACATCATACGCCGTCAAAGAACACAACTTATCAGAAAATGTAATAATCATAATCGAAGAAACTATACAGCACATTGTCCACGATTGCCGTTGAGCGAGACCAGTCACCAATATCTGGATCGAGGCAAACCCATGATTTACGATCATAGTAATATGCGTAAAGAGTATCAGTGTGACGGCAGTGCACTAAAATCCGAGATCGGGGAGAATCTAAGAGAACAGGTTCAGATACAGCGAGATCATTAGAAGGGGGCGACAATGGTTCCCAAATATCCCTGCTTATTTCGTAAACCTGGCCAAAAGAATCATAACCAGATTTGTCGAAGACATAAATTTTTTCTTGTGCAGCAAGAGCCAGGGGAGAACACCGAGAGAACAACATAGAAGTAGTTTTTCTCCACCCACCTTCAAGGTGCTTCAAATCTAATCGGAAAAACCTCGTTTGAATCCTCATAACCTCTATAAGCATCATCATTTTTGCGTTGCCCCCCAGGAGCGTAAACATGGTTGCCACAGACGATGACAGTGAAACAGAAAGGAGCATCAGGTGGCCTCGCACTAAAAAACGAAAAGACTTCATGACTTTCCAAATCCAAAAAGTGCAAATCGGCCGTAAATTCACCATCTGTATTCAACCATTCGACGACGAGGGCCTTGATCACTCCATCTTGCTCTCGCCCACGAAAGTAAGACGAGCAATTACTAGTATTGCCGCTCATGGTTCACCCTCAGCTTCGCCTTTCCGGATGCTGCTTTGCTTTCAGTTTTAGGGTTTCTAGTTTCTAGCTAATGGGATCAATTTTGGGTTATCTCCCTTTGATTCGTTTTGGGTTCTAGTTATTTGGGATTTAAATGGTTTAACATTTATTATATTAAAAATATCTTGAATATTATTAATTTTTAAATTATAATTTAATTTTAAATAAAAACTTCATTTACAGAATAAAAAAAACTTCAAAAATATTAACATAAACATAAATATTTTGAATCCACATTTATAATAATTATATGATTAAAAACGTAAATTAAGGGATTTGTATATTGGATTGAGTCTATTTGGCACCATATAATTAAGCATATTACTAGAAAAAAAAATTATAATGAGATAAATCTTTGTAAATTTTATTGGTTGATTTAGATTTTTTTTTCATTTATTTTTAGAAGAATAGAAAATTTTCAAATTTTTTCAATCACAAAATTATTTCTTCATGGTAAAGTAGACCTAATCATTGGTCAATATCTTGATCCATGTTCAGGTCTATATTCACACAAGTTATCTTTCTTAAATTTTTAATCATTGAAATAAATAAATTTAAATTAATATTTAATAATTTTTTTTTTAATTTTGTGCATATATATTATATTGCGAATGGAATGTAATAGTTTTAAGTATCATTATTGAAATTTGGAAATCATTTAAAATGAAAATAAAAATTTCTTAAATAAAAAAATAAAAATCTTATACATATATATATATTAAAGTATCATTCATTAAAATAAAAATGTATATATTTAAACATAAAAATATTTTTTTGTAAAATTCTGTTGATAATTTATATTAAAAATATTTTGTGCATTAAATTTAAACATTGAATTTTTAAATTGTGAAACATTCATTTTTTTTGGTAGATAAAATAAAGTTACAATCTAAAACTTAGAAAAAGTAACGAGCCAGTGAGATCTTCTTAAGAGGAATTGAAAACATCTTTGTCGAGCAGCCTCATATGATCAATTGTGGAAGCTTATCAAAAATAAATATCTGATTGAGAATCCCATTTGACATTTTCGTTAAGCAGTCGACCACTTTGATGTCATCCATTCGAAAAACGAAAGTTTCATCCCTTCAGTAACAAATTTAATTTTTAATTATTTTCCATTAATTTAATTTTGTAAGTGGAGATTAGGTATTCATTTTGTGACCCAGTATAGTTCATTTTAATGGGCCGGTCTCACCCTTTAATAAATAAAAAAAAAAGGGAAAAAGTCCATAACCCGGTTCATGAAAGAACATAATCGATTCAGAGGAAACTATTTTCCGATCTAAAAATTATTGTAAATATTTTCTGGTCCATTCAAAGATTGTAAATGAAAGTAACATTAAAAAAAAATTATTTTCCGACCAATTTCAAAATGTCAAAAGAATGTTATGAAATGAATCAGCTTAAAACTTTTGCTTGCCATATGAGACTTTTCTCATGTTATTTGTCAAAAGGTTTCACTGCCCATTTTGGACCAATTTTCAACTTATGATCTTTTATGGGTTGAAACTAAACTTTTTTGATTGTTTGAAGTAATATTAATAAAGGTTTTCTTAGAGTGTTTTAAAAAAAAAAAATATTATTTAATATTTTAAAATAATCTATAAATATTTTAATTGAAGACCTTCCCCAGCCCATAAATTGAGAATTATTGTTTAATACGTAAGGCGCTTAGCATACTTGAACCCACATCATTTTACATTGACAATAATATTCATACCAATCGAACTGAAATTCAATTTATTTATCTATTCTTTAATTTACAGTCAACATAATATCTAACTTTGGCGGACAAAATTTCAAGCTTATAGAAAATATATTTACTTAATTAACGATTACTTTATATGTTGAAAAACGTGAAAGTTTATAAAAATTAAAGTATATGTTTATAAAAAATTCGTGGCAGCATCTATTTTTTTAATGGGTCTACATAATGTAAAAATTTAATTATTGGATTCGTTCTGATAAATACTTTAAAAAATAAAAACTAGGGATTATATCATTATCATATGTCTAATAAACATTCTTTTTAAATAATGCTATGATTTGTTTCTTTTCCTACCAAAAAAATACGATGTTTCATGTGTATCTCATGCTAACGTAAAAGGATTAATTTTTTTAACAGTAGAATTAGATGGATTTTTTAACAAAATAACTAATTTACTCTTTCATCTAACATACAACGATTATTTGTCCATTCTTTAAAAAAAAAAGGATAAAATGTAATTTAACTCATAATATCACGACCTCCATAATTGTACTTTTCCCACACATTTTATGGTTTACAGTTTTTTTTCTTTAGTGATTAAATTTTAAAAATATATATTCACTTCTTTTTGGATAAATTATTTAGTGATTCCTAATAGGTTAAATTCATGTACAAATAGTTTTTATTTTAATTTAATTTTAATATTAAACTTAAATGCTGTTGGTAAATTTATCTGGGTTAAAATATGTCATAAGTTTTTATACTCTTCGAATATCTAAAATTTAATTCCTGTACTTTTAATTTTAAGAATTTAGTTCCTATATTTTATATATTTCAAAATTTAGGTCTAATTGTTAACACTGTTAAGATTTTTTGTTAAATTAAGGTTAATTAAAATGTCATTTTGTTAATTACATAGCTACCAAGTGGGTATTTTTTATATTTCAAAATTTTACACCGACCAATTTAACAAAAAAATTAACAGTATTAACAATTGGACATGAATTTTAAAATTTGAAAAGTATAGGAATTAAATTTTTGGAAATAAAAGTATAAAGACTAAATTCCAAATTTTTAAAAAGTATAGGGACTTATGACAATTTTAACCTTTTTATCTATTTACTTCAAAATTAAATGCATAAGGACTAAATTGTTCACTTTTATAATACAATAACTCACCAAGTAATTGAACCCACTTTTTAAAAACTTGAAATTCTTAAAATGTATTGTGATAACATTAAAAAAAATCAAATCAAAAGCAAAATCTTCTCTCATGTGCCAAAATCATAATTTAAGCTTTTCTCAGGTGCAAAAAAACAAAGAAAAAACTTGTCAGAAATTAATGTTTTGAAGTACAAATCTCTAGATTTGTCTGAAATTCATGTTGTTTAAAGTACATCTTCACATATGTTGCCCACCAATTGTCAAAATTATATAATATTTTAAAAAATTATTAACAACTCGATAGTCGCATCGTTTTATGGTTAAATTAAGAAATAAAACGAAATCTCACCGATGATCACAAGTGTTCGATAACAAAATTTCCCAGAATGGTCTGAAATTAGGTCTAAAGCTAATTAGTTCCTATATCTCTCTCAAAAAAAAAAAAAAAAGATGCAGTTCCAAGCACCAAATCAAGGACAGATGTGATAAAATCATAACATGAAAATGGTTTAATTCTTATCTCAGTCCTTGAACTCTTTTAAACTTTCGAAATTTAATTCCTTTGCTTTTTTTTTTTATGAATTATAGGGGAGGGCAAAACCCTAACAACAATGCGACTGGCGCGATTCAAACTCAAGCCACATTTGGAGTAATGAACACCCTTGACCATCAGACCAACACACGGGGTTCAATTCCTTTATTGTTTATTTTTAAGAATTTATTCCCTCTATTTGTTTGATTTGGTAATTAATGTTTAATTGATAATGTTATTTTTGGGTATTCATTAAATTTGGAATTTAAAGTTCTGGAGTTCAGTTGATTGAGTTTTCAGATTTCAAAATTCAGGTTTAATTATTAAAACAATTAAATTTGTTGGTGTGACATTTTAACTAAAAAACGAGATTGTAATGAGCTTGGATCTAACAAAATAATTTTAACAATGTTAACAGTTAGACCATAATTTTGGAATCTGAAAAATAGAAAGACTAAATTTAAAATTTACAAAGAGTACAGAGACTTATGACATATTTTAACCGGCATTTAACATTCAAAGTTCCAAAATTTAAAAAAATCGAATTGATACATAAGTCATTTAACCATGTTATAGAATCAAGCTTATAATTTCTTAAATCAAACAAATAGAATGACTACCTTCCTAGAAGCATAGGGATTGAATCTCGAAAGTTCAAAGGATAGAGGGACTAGAACCAGAATTAGACCACAAAACAAATTAAGCACCAAATTAAAGCAAAAAAGAATCTGAACAAATTGGTCCCTCTTTTTTTCTCCATTTTATATTATATTCCCACATTAAAAGAAATTAAATACAATATCATCTAGAAGTAGCTATTCAAATTAAAATGAATGATTATAAGCAAAAGATTCTTATTGAATAGTTAGTGGTTCAGTCCGAAGGGTCCTCCACATGAGAATTATTTATGTTAGCAAAAAGAATAATAGGGCTTTGGGCATCTTCTTTTATCTCCTTCATTGTTCCTCGATATCAATTTCTATTTAAAAGTAACGTTTTGATTATCCACGCAAGTTCGAATTTAGGGATGACAAAAAATTCTCGAATTTAATGGAATTTCTTTTTGAAAATCGAGATTCGAGAATTTTTTAAGTTCGACTTGATCTGATCTTATAAGAGAATTTTTTTTATTCAAAAAAATCGAATTTTAGACGAGATGGGGAGAATTTAAATCCATCTCGTTTCACTTTTATATATCAATGCTTTTTATGAAGTCTGCTGATATAAGTATTGAAAGGAGTGAAAAAAAGAAGAGACAAGGCGGTCTTAAAGAAGCTATGGAAAGCTCGCGTGTCCTCCCTTTTCTAAATGGAGTGTTTGGGATTAATTAAATCATGAGTATTTCGGGTCGAATTATTTTTACTATAATTATATAACAAAGTCATTGATTGAATTAATATCATGAGTCAACCATACATCAAATTAATTAAAAAAAAAATAAAAAATAAAAGGAAAAACAAAACGTTTTGAGGGTTTATTGAAATTGTTTTCAGGATGCACACTCAACTGCAACTAGACGTACTAACTAAAAGAGCGAAAAACTTGAGATGGACATGGAAGTTGATTATGTAGTAAAAAAACTTATGTTTGCATGGCCTAACCCAAAGAGTGACGTACTATCAATTAGCAATACAATGTTCATTAAGTTACAAATAAATACCTTCTCTTTGAAAGCTACAAACAATTTGAACAATAAGAACAAATTGTTTACAACGATTGCACTAAAATAACTTCGTCGAATAAGTGATCCTAGTCTTGTACTAAGTGTGATCATATATCTTTTTCTCTGTACTTAAAAGAAAATTTCATGATGTTAAAAGGCCTTCAAAAGAGTCTTTATCGAAGAAGAATTTGTTTACAATAATTTGCACTAAAATAAGTTCCTCACAATGATACAATGAATAGAATACGTGCCCTCGCCATATCTCTCTTTCTCTTTACTTGAGGAAAATTTATCACGTTAAAGGTCTTTAAAAGACCCCTTATCTTTTAACAACTTGCTTACAGCAATTTGCATTAATAAAATAAGTGCTTTCAATCTTGTACTAAGTTTGATCATATCTTTCCTTTTTACTTGAAGAAAGCTTTATCATGTTAAAAATCTATAGAAGAATCTTTATTTGACTTTAACTTCTTCAGAATCAATATCTCTTTAAATAAGGTAAGTGTATCACGCATGTTCTCCTCGTTGCTGCATTAGCAACAATGGCAACCGAGCTTATGCTCAAATGACCATACTAGGACTCTTAAAAACTATATTTATTTGATTCGATCTCTTCTCTAATTATAATATTGAAATTTACTACTCAAAATCCTCCAAAAATTTGTAACTAAATAATCCAATTACGGAGGTAAAAACATACCAACAAATAAGGCAACTTGCACAATGTCCACTTGCAACTAAAGTTGCACATAAGATGTATAATTGGCACCAATAATTCTACAACTATTTTTAATATTTTTATCTCCAAACCCTTAGTATAGTAGTAAATGACTTGCGTTGCTCAAATCTTTGTTCACATTAGGTCCCAAGTTCAAATATGGAAACCTTCTTAATTTTTTAATATTTTTTATCACACTTTCTTAATTTTATAATACATTAAAACACACACACTTAATCCATTTTGTAAAAATGAATATAATATAAAATATTATGTAAACTTTCATAGTAGGTCAAGGTAAGTTCGGAAAACTTATTCTAAAGTTCAAGTCAATGTTGAGAACTAAAGTATTTAAAGATACACAATAAAAATCAAATCAGATTGAGACGAGAAGAAGAAGAGAAAAAATTGATAGCCAAGCCCATAGATATTTAAGATAAAATCTCCATTGATATCTTGGACACACCCTATTGACTTAGATAAGTGCGGATCAACTTTGTACAATTAGATTGACATAAAGTAGGTGTGAACTAAAATTGAAAGAAAACAAAAAAGCAAAAATGTTTGATGACAAAAAACTTTGAGTGAGATCTTGTCATTGCAAAAGATCAGGTCCCTTCGTTGCAATTATTTACATAATAACTTCAGGTCCCTTCAATATATTCATTCGATTGAATTAACTTCAGTCTTGATTAGAATAATTCATATGATTTTACAAATCATTGAGTAATGAGAAATCAAGTATATTCTTCAAAAAAGAAATCAAATTACGGATCGACTAGTCAAGATGGCTTCAGAGAAGAACTCAACTTTGCAAGTGTTTGGAAATATTCCTAAAGAGCTGGTAGTTGTTGTTGAGAATGCTAAAATAGCAAATTTTCGATTATATTAAGTTAATATGGTTTGATTGTGTTTTTTCACCAAAAAAAATATAAGTTACAAAGTTGTCTGGAAAATTCAATTTCCTCTTTTTTGTTCTTTCACGTACGACCACACACCATTCCACTTTTACTTTAACATCTTTATACTTGAAAATGCAACGAAAATTTATATGATAGAAGTTTGAAATAGATGTTTTATATGAAGATAGTTAACTTATATATGTTTTAATTTTTTTTAAAAGTAGTGATTCTTTAAGGATAGTTTTATTATCGGTAAAAGTATTATGAAAGTATTTGTATTAAAAGTCATTAAATGTTGTTCTTTTTATTAAAAAATATAATAAATTAGTTCTTGTACATTAGATCAAAGAGGAAATGAGTTTTTATGCTAAAATTTTCATCAATTTTTACAGTTAAAAATTGATTTCTGTAAGTCAGCATAAAGTACACGTGGTACGTCACGTGTAACTATCTGGTTATCGTGTTAGCTACACCAATTTTTAAATAGTAGAAATGGATGAAATTTTTAACAGAAATGATCAATTTGCTCTTTCATCAAATGTATAAAGACTAGTTTACTCATTTTTTTTAACAAATGGGATAAAATGCAATGCGACTCCTAATACAAGGACCTCCATAATACTTTTATCAATCACATGAATTTGAAAGTTTACAAGTACAAAACAATCAAAGTACAAATACATGTCCGAATAATCACTTGGTGTTAAATCAAACTGTTATAACGCAAATTGACTAAAAACTGAAACAAAAAATCAAACTGTTATAGCATAAGTTAAAAACTAAATCAATCCAGATTACGAACTAACTGACTGAACTAAAAACTACACATAGTAACCGCTAATACTAAGACTCAAAGACTCATCCATTTTAATTTCACTTAATAAATTTCAAACCTATGTATTTAAAACCCAAAACCTGTACCACTACTCAACCAATAGTTGATTGGCATCATCAACATTACAACACAAACTTGATTTAATTATATTATTATCATTTGGGACAGGTGTTCATGGGTCGGATCGGGTCTCTAAACATGATATTAACACACTTTATGCTTATCTAATCTCGATCCGATTCGAAATCTGAGCCTAAAATTTTACTCAAATTCGCTCATATTTGCTAAAGATTAACTAAAACCCATTTAGGTCGGTCTATAATATTTTTAAAATTTTTTTGAAAATATTTATATTTTTTAATATCTAATAATTTTATATATTTTCTATTTATTGAAAATTTTTATGTAGTAATCTTAACATTATTTTAATATTTACATTAGAGTAATATTTTATATTTAGTATAGGTTTATTTTTTGTAATATGTTCTAAATTATGCAATATATAAAAATAACACAATATAAAATATTATAAACTTAAAACGAACAGGACTCGAACATTAAATATTCAAGTCTAAATTTGATTCATATTTTAAACGGATCTAATATTTTTTCTCAAACTCTCTCAAATGTCAAGTGAACCTTCAAACTTAAACGAGTAATCTGAACATCAACAGGTGTAGTCCTATGGATACATTGCCCCCATCCATCTGAAATGGAGCTTTAAAACGTTAATTATTTTATTATTAGATAGGTACCCACAATATAATTTTCATGGTTAGGACAAAAATGATGATCTGTCGAAAAGGACCAAAGTAAAAAAAAAAAAAGTCAGATTCGATCGATTGGGTTAATCGATTAAAAAAGCAGATTAAAAATCCATACAACTGAAATATTTTGAAATTTCTTTTAAAAAAGTTGGATCTTTTTGAAGTTATGTTTTGGTTTATTTACATAATTGTTTTATATATAAAAGGGTTAATTATGCCTGATGTCCTTAAATTATGGTTGATATTTTAAATTAGTCTATAAACTTTAAAATATTTAAACTGGGTCCTCATCGTATCAATTAAGTCTTTTTGTTAGTGCAGCCATCAGCTTAGGCATTAAATACCAGCGTAGATTTGACGTGAAACATATTTTAAAACATGGTAGTAAAATTTTGAAGACATGTACTTATTGCATGAATAATTTAGACATTTTGTAATAAACATAGTTACATGTAAAATCTAAGTTGTTCATACAATAGATACAAACGTGTTCAAATTTTAATTTTGGTGTTTCAAATATGTTCCTGTTATACTCGAACTAGCATTTAATGTCCTAAAAAGAAACAATTTTTAAAAATAAAAATAGCATGAAGTACATGTTGATTGTTATCTATTTTTCATATTTAAAAATTTAATGTTTTAGTCAATATTTCCTAAAAAAACTAATAATTCGAATATTTTTAAAAGATTGATGGTTAATTTCAACATTTTTAAAAGGTTAAGGGTCAAATTTAACTAAAAAATAAAGGCCAAATTTACAAAAAAAAAAAAAGAAGTAAATGTTGAGAGTTAAATTTGACATTATGTTTTTAAATTTTTAACCATAGTTGAAAGAATCAAATAGAATTAGCCATGAGTACAATTGAATCATTTGATTCAATTATTTTAATCCATTAAACAAAAATTTTAATTGATTCGACTTTCGAATTGATCAATTTTAATCCTTATAATTTTCGAATTTTAAAATTTCAACCCTAACTCAAACAATATCAGTTAAACCCGTTTGATTAAATTTTGTTATTTTTTCTACAATCTGATTATTTTTAGTCCATACACTTTTTGAATTTTGAAATATTGGTCTTAACTCAAACAACAGCAATTAAATCCATTAATTAGCCTTTCTTAGTAATATGTCGTATAAGATTTTGAAAATAGTAAAATTCAATACTACTATTTGTCATTATTGAAATTTCAAAATTCGAAAAGCATAAAAATTAAAAATAACCAAATTAAAGTACAAAGACTAAATTCACAACTTATACATAGTACTAGGACCAATAATAGAATTTAACCTTTTAAATATGGTCACACACCTTTGAGTCGATTAGAAAGTTTAATTGTTTGAATACCAATCCAAAAATTAAGCCATAGTTTAGAGAATTTGGTGAAATTAACCTTAAATATGATCAAACTGTATGATTCAACTAGTTTAATCTTGTTTAGGAGGATCGACTACTTCTGGTAGCTCAAGTGATATCATGTTTCTTAAGTGTCGACTTATATGTTATATATCTAGGATTCAAACTTCAAATTCAACAAAAAACGAAACATTCACATTTACTTGATAAGTGATTATACAACTCCATATAATCCGATTCTTTGAAGTGTACCCTCTTCATGAATCAAGCTGCTCACGATAAATTGACTTGGGAACAATTCCGATCATTATTAGAGGTTGGACCAATTATTTTCATTTCGGTTTTTACCAACCTTGGTGATAACCATTAGGGTTAGATAAAAAGGTGGGCTAGCTAACTGGCTCATTGCCGTCACAATCCAAAATTGGTACGTCTCTCAATTTGAAAAGAGGACCCATCGTTTTCATTTACATACAAACCCCCATAAATTTGTTTGCCATTTGATTAGATCCACACGTTATTGTTACTGTTATTATTCTTACTCAACAATGGTGTCCTTTCACCCACCTTTATTGCTCTTTGTCATCTAATATTTGTCCTTGTGTCTGTGGCTTGCCATTATTGAAGGGACCTTCGAAATGACAAATTTGTCCAATTATTGCAATTGGTGAGAAGAACCGAGAAACTCTTTCTAACGAAATTTTGGGTGAATTTAGATGGGTGATGAAATACGATACAATTTTTTTAATTTAATTTTTATTTTACGTTACATTATTATTATAATATTTAATTTTACTGTTATCATTATTATTATACTAATCATAAATAAACATATCGTTCATACAAAATCACTTAAATTTATCATGTGTCTTTTGATAATTATTAAATTTTGCCAACATTATATGTGGATGTATGTGACGCGACCCGAGGAAAAAGGACGGTCCATTATTAATTCTGTGACCCAAAGTTTGTAGCAAATTTTAATTAAATGTACAATTCAGTAGTCAAAGTGAGACTCAAATTTTCAACAATTAGCGAAGTCGTCGGTTAGTCAACCCTTTTCATCATCATTATCCTGAATATATAGTGTCGAATTTCAATGCACTATAATTGCATTAAACTCTTATTCGATAAAGATAATCATAAATATTTTTTTATTTTTATAAAAACGAGGAAATTTTTTTTTTTTAGATTATGTGAAATAGCAATTTAAAATTTCATCCAATTGTATTAATAAAGATAGCGTGGTTGACGAAATAATTTAGTAGTTATTTGTAACATGTTACATGTATTTCATGTTGATGGATAAAAATCAATTTTAAAGAATAGAAATGATAGAATTTTTACTCTTTAATTTTATATACAAGGATCGACGTCTTATTTCAATAATTAGAACTACTCATAGCTCCCCTCTAATCTTTAAATGAGAGAATAATGTACTTTAACACGCTAAAATCCACGTCCTCTTAAAATGATAACAATGTTGATACTAATTAAATTAAAACTCAATCGACATCATTTAACTTTTATTAAATCTAAAATTAAATTCAACTCATGGATGGATGGTAGGTGAATTCACAAACTTAAATTCAAGATTTTATTTAAAGAATATTAAATACCTTTTATTCCACCTAACAGATTTGATTATTGAAAGTCAAATTCAAACCTTATGTAATCATCCACTTCTGATTTCGTTTCAAATGCTACTCTGCTCTAAATAATTGAACTTCCGTGACCAAAAAATGTTTAATTTTGAATTTAGTCCCCCCAGTGATGTGGATTTTTCTTTTACTATCATTCTGTCATAACTCATTAAAATTTAAGCTATGTTGAACCGATAATAAAATTTATATAAAAATGAAATGTTTTTAAGGGTTTTTTTCTTTTTAAAAACTTATCAGTATTTTAATTGCAGCAACTTTACACACTGATTGATGATATTATAAAATTAGAAGAATTATATTAAGTCAAATTAAAGTATAAGAATTAAATTTTAAATTTTAGAATAATAGAAAAATTAAAATCAGAAATAAACCAAAAATAAATAAAGGTTTAATATAATAAAAAAATCTTATAAAATAAGTTGATAATTAATTGAGATATTAATTGAAAACAACGATCAATTGAACTTCTAATCGAAAATAAATAATCAACTAAACTCTTGAAATTATGTTTCCGTTGAAGCTTTTGTCGTCATTTATTTTGAGCTGATTGAGTTGATGATGTGATAGCTAACGTAAGAGCTAAGTTGGAAATTGTTGACGTCGCATGTTATATGTTTCTGAAGTTTTTTTTTTTTTTTTTTTATATTCGTAAATGAATTTGAACATATGAATGATTTGTCTAAATTCAATATCAAAGAGTATTTTTAGTAAACCTTTACGTTTATTAAAATTTAAAAAAATGATATATTAGTAAAAAGAATTCTAAGTTTGTTTTATAAATTATTAGCAAACTTTTCAATATTTTGTATTTTAGACATTTTTAGAATTTTTCATTGTGAATGTAACGAATTCGAATCAAATCCTAAATGAATCATAATGGATCAAAAGTTCTAAAAAAAATAAAAATCCAAAAAATGAGAAAATTTCCAAATATATATATATAAATACCTAATATTTTTAGACTTTTTCAATAATTATTAGGATCATAATAAATCCAATAGAAATTAAAATTTCCAAAAATAAAATCAAAATAATTGAAAAAAACATATCATGTTTCTAACAATTTATGTCAATAATGAACTTAAACAAACAGACAATACATTTATATCTGAACCTTAATTTGTCCAACTTCATTCTAAATGTAAAATAAAAATTCTTAAAAAATTATAATATGCCACATCATCAACCCAATCAACACAAAGTTAACAGCGTCCAAGCCTTCAATGGAAACATAATTCCGACAACTTAATTGATTGCTTATTTTTCAATTAGATATTCAATCAAGTCTTGTTTTCGATTAAGGACTCAATAGATTATTAAATTATTTTACAGGGACTTTTCCATATATTAAACCCTAAATGAAAACAAGGGTCGTCCCTCACACGTGTGAATACAAAGAAATTAAAAGACAAAACGATGACCTTATGTTTGAAAAATGTTGTCGAAAGCCAACAAAAAAACTTTTTTAAATTTAAATTACATTGACCGGTAACATTAATCAATATGCGGCTACCGGTAACTTTTTTTTTTTATAATTATATAAATATATGATTAAAGACCTTGATATTAGAACTCGTGTATTAGTTTAATGATCAACGTATTTATTGTTTTACATATGGTCTGAGTTTGGATTGTACTAGTCACATTGTTGTTATGATTTTACCCTTACGATTTTATCTTTTTTTTATAATTCACTAAAAAATTAATTAAAAAAAAGATCAAGGTTTTTCGTTTTGGATATTGAGCAGTTTTAAAACTCAAGGTCAATATCTACCCTATTAACGGACCTCTAAAATGCGAAAGATTAATTATTGAAATGTTCCGATAGATACTTTTAAAAAAAAAACCGGTTTTATTTTTCAAACAACATATAATAATTATAAGTCAAAAAAAAGTATTATTAATTTCAAACAACAAATAATATAAGATTCCACTGATTTCTTACTTCATCTCACCAATTCATAATATTTATTATTTATTTAATATTAATATTTTTGAATTTTAGTACACATATTTTTCAACCTTGTTTGTTTGAAGTAAGTAAAATTGAAGTCAGTTTGAATCAAGTCAATAATAGCAGCCTGTCCTTTTTTCTTATTAATTCATATATAACTATTGAAGAATATTTGCTTTCTTTTTTTTATTTTTTATTTAATTATTGAATCAATAATTCAACTTATTAAAATATATATGTTAAGTTTGACCATCAATCTGATTTTTATTAAGGGAAAATATAATTTTGATTCTTAAATTTGATAATTAAATATATTTTGGCACTTTTTATTATTTTTGTTCACATTATCTCTTGAATTTGAGAATTAAATTTATTTTGTTCTTCTAATTTGAAAAATATAAATGTTTGATTACGTGCACATCATCATTTGAAAATTTAAAAATTTATATAAATTTTCAGGTGATGGCATGGTACAATCTCAAAATGTCAAATCCGATGTTTTAATAATCAGACCGGTGGTTGAATTGGTTTGACAATCGATTCTTAATTCAATCGGTTTGATCAGTTCAATCGCTGGACAACAATAATTAAATAAATAATTAAAAATTCATAAAACTTTAAAAATTTTATTAAACCGAGTCAACTCATTCAATTGCTTTTTTTTTTGTCCCAATTTTATCAATTTCAAGTAATTTCTGATTCAATCAATTCAACACATTCATTTGGACTGTTATACTGATAAATTCTCAATCCAATCGATCCAACCGACTAATCCTATTTTATTCTATTAACACTAATCACACCATCAAATCTAAACAGAATCCAAATTAAAAAACCAAAATAAATATAATTATCAAGTTCAATGACCAAAAATTATATTATCCCTTGATGATAACATCTCACCAATAATTATAGCGTATGGTTTTAATTAATGTGTTTTGACATCGGTTTATTAGATGGGGATGTCTCTCAAAGTCTCCTCCACCCTTTTGTTGTAATTTGATCAACACTTCGTTTAAATGGAAATACCATAGTCAATTAACTAAAGGTTGTCCAAATTCCCAACCATCATGGGAAAATCTCTTGCCTCATCTTTCTTCATAACTTACGTCAATATATGTCTAATTAATTATGATATAGAATCGAATCAAATACAAAATATAATAAATAAAGAATTAGATAAGAGTTATACGACGTGAGAGAAAGATCCACACATCGCAATTGCAGATGATGAGACTTGAACTCGAATTGTTATTATTGAATTAGACCCATCTTGCCTTTTTTTATTATTGAAAAGGAGATCCACACATAACATTTGCTATTCCAGCACTACAAATGTTGTTTTCTTATTTAAAAGTCTAATTTGGAGTCTCGATTTTTTGCCAACATGCCAGTGAGAGTTTCATTGGTAAATTAGGTCTAATCCAGTGTTATCTTTTTAATCTATAAAGTTTAAATTCGATACTTTACTTAAAAAATATTAAAATCGTTATCACATGACACATGAAACTGTGATATTTTAAAACTTTCTAGTCATAAGGGAATGTTTTTTATTAAACACAAAATGGGTTGAAAACAATGAAGTATAAAACTTGCTATATTTATATAGATCACTTGGAAGGTGTAGGCTAAAAGGCTTAAAGGAAAAACTTGATGAAAGCATATATAGATTAGAACCGTTCATTTCAGCACTTAAAGGCATAACAAATTTTGAACTTTGCTTGCATCTGATACCCCTCGTCAAATCATCCATCACATGTGGAGGGGTCAAAATCAAATTATTTTTTTCTTCCTAATTTCGTGTGTTATTCATTGTCTTTGTGGGTAAAGTCGGCACTACCCTAAACCCAACATTTGCACACGTGTGTGGGCCTCATCAATGTCCGATAGATCGAGTCTTATACATAAAGAAAACAATATTAGGTCATTTGATTATGATACATTCACG
The DNA here is from genome assembly GCA_039519145.1 of Kokia cookei. Lineage (NCBI taxonomy): Eukaryota > Viridiplantae > Streptophyta > Magnoliopsida > Malvales > Malvaceae > Kokia > Kokia cookei. Next base: position 2,134,307 of record CM076903.1, read on the forward strand.
ATATAGATGAAAAGTCAAGTTATAAAAAAAAATATGATTGTAAAATGTTTATATAAATAACAAATAAAATTTTGGTTGAATGGTAAAATATAAAGGCATGGGTTTAAATCTTATTATGAATATTTTGCTACATAAATGACATAAAACAATAAATTTTACTTTGAAAAGTAATGGTATTTATGTCTCTTCTTAATTGAATGGTATATAGTTAATTTGCGACTCCAACTTTGTGAGAATTTTTATGGTAAGTATAGATATAATTTACTTTGAAAAGTGAGGGAGTTTCTATCTTTATAAAATAACAAAAGCACCCTCAAAATAATACAGTTTACTTTTAAAAGTGTGAGTATTTTTATTTTTTTCAATTAAATTTATACTCAATTAATCTGTAACATTAACTCAATAAAAAAACTTTATAATAAGTATAGACACAATTTACTTTGAAAAAGTGACTGTATCTTCGTCTTTATAAAATAAGAAAAGCACCCTCAGAACAATTCAATTTACTTTATAAAGAGAAAATATTTTTACATTTTTTCAATTGGATTGATACCCAATTAAACTGAAACAACAAATTAATCAAAAATTTTATAAAAAATATAAATATAATTTATTTTAAAAATCGAAAACATTTTATTTTATTTTCAATTGAATTGGTATTTAATTTATTTCTTTCTTAAAAATTAAATTATAAAATTTGATCATATTTATTTTTTTTCACATAATGTCAAAAATTGCACAGAATTTTTTAATTCATAAATAAAAAGATAATATGTATCAATACACTCGAATCGATATTCTTTTGTATTAAAAATAATATTCATATCAATTAAATTGAACTGATATTGGATGGGCTATATTAATGAATTTTTAGAGAGCGGGGGACTCAAAAAACCATGACCATCAATTGTGCAAAGATAAAAACCACTGCCAATAATTTCCCATCCCCCAGTCACCTGTCTCCAACCAAGCCTATATATGCACACATATCATCCCTACGTATGCTTATCATCTTCCCAAGAAGCCCTTCAGAGCAATAACCCAGTTTTTGTTTTCCTTATCATTGTACATTTAACCCTTTCCTTCAATATATATACACACACACTGTTCTCTTCATCATAAACAAACCCCAGCTTTAAGGCAGAGAGAAATATGGCCAGAGAGATGCAAAAGAACACCATGTTCATTGAGCAAAACACTGGTGACTATGAAAATGGCGACCCTCAAAAGAATTTGGACGATGATGGTCGAGAAAAAAGAACTGGTATATAAAATTTTCTTTTTCTTGTTTTTTTTTTTATATGTTCTTTATTTATTATTTTGATGTGACTTTTTTGGGTTTGAAGGGACTTGGGTTACTGCAAGTGCTCATATTATCACAGCTGTGATTGGGTCTGGAGTATTATCGCTGGCATGGGCGATTGCTCAGTTAGGTTGGGTGGTTGGACCGGCGGTTCTTATAGCTTTCTCCTTAATCACCTACTTCACTTCAACCCTTCTTGCTGATTGTTATAGAGCTCCTGATCCTGTTCACGGAAAAAGAAATTATACTTACATGGATGTAGTTGGAGCTTATTTAGGTAAAGATTATACCATCACCATTAATATTTACCTCTTTGAAGCTCAATTAAATCCCAAAATGAATCTGGGTTTTTTTTCTTTTGGTTTGCTTTTGAAGGAGGAAGAAAGGTTCAGCTTTGTGGATTTGCTCAATATGCAAATCTTCTTGGTGTAACCATTGGTTATACAATTACAGCATCAATTAGTATGGTGTAAGTAAAAAGATTCGGAAGTTTGGAAAGTGTTTGAAAATATTCTACAGTGACCATGATTTTATATTTGTTTTGTAAATTTCAGGGCTGTGAAAAGGTCAAATTGTTTCCACAAGCATGGTCATCACGTGAAGTGCCAAACATCAAACAATCCTTTCATGATCATCTTTGCTTGTATTCAAATTGTTCTTAGCCAAATCCCAAATTTTCACGAGCTTTCATGGCTTTCAATCCTTGCTGCTGTCATGTCTTTTACTTATGCTTCCATTGGTCTTGGACTCTCCATCGCTAAAGCTGCAAGTAAACAAACAAAACCAAACCCTTTCATTCATTTAGTTTCATCATGTAAAATTTTCATGTTTATCTCATTATTGTTTCCATGTGACATCAACATCAAGGTGGGGGAGAACATGTCAGGACAAGCTTAACTGGTGTACAAGTAGGGGTTGACGTGTCAGGCTCTGAAAAGGTTTGGAGAACATTCCAAGCTATTGGGGACATTGCCTTTGCTTATGCTTACTCCACCGTCCTCATTGAGATTCAGGCAAGTACATACACGCACATATATAACTTATAACTCTATGCAACTAGTTCTATGCATTCATAGTGCTTGTGTGTAGGTAGCAATGTTCAAGCATATTGCTTTTAACACACGTATGTGTACAGTAAATTAAATTGCAATTTATTTGTTTTACTTAAAAAATAATTAAATTAATTTTTATACGTTAAATAAAAATAAATTGATTTAAAAAAAAAAATATTCCTGTTAAAAATTAATATGACGGATAATATAACCAAATAGTGAAGTATAAAAAATAACTTTTAAAAATAAAAATGAATGAAATTTTTATTAAAATAATCAATATTTAACATTCAAAAATTAATTTAAATTAAAATACAGTCTAATTTTTAATATAAGACTTATGTTATATTTTTACCTATTTATATATAATTAAGTGATGATGCATGGATGTTGAAATGTGTGCCTCATACTGTCAAACGTCGGCACGAAATCCCGGTGGCTGAAAAAAAAAAATTTCATGGAGGGGGGGTCTTTCATTTTCCAGATTCTTATACATAAATTAAGACCCTATCAAAAAATAATTGCTTGTTAGGTACTTGTGGTATTGATTTTTATAATATTTTTCATGTCTGCTTTGAAAACATACAAATATCATGTGAAGTGACTATACGTGTAAGAATCAAAAAAGATTTTATATATAATAATAAAGCAAACTGAAACGAAAAGGAAAACTTGAACCTTTGCTTTCGGTGATGGTCCTCTGTGGGGCCATTTGTAGTAGGAACTAGAAAACTGCAAGTTGTATTTGTCAGCTTCAATTTTCAGAAATGGAGGCTTAGGGTATAAATAAGCTATTTATAGATATTTAATAAAGGATAGGAATAAGAGGGCAAAAGTATTATAGAAAGTATTATGGAAGAGTGGAATTGTGTTCTGTTTTTTTATTTAAAAGATAAATAAATTAGTTATTTTACGTAACATATAAGAGTAAATTGGTCTATGGTGGCGTGATTGATAAAATAATCAAATAGTGATACTTGACATGTCACGTGTATCTCATGTTGGTATGGAATGATTAATTCAAGCAAAATAAATAAAAAATTTTAACAAAAGAAATGAATCGAATTTAGACATGGAGGGATTAATTCAAACAATCAAATAGTAAAACACCATCACTTAACCGTAGAAATTGATACTTTTTGATCTAATGAACGGAAATTAATTTATTCAATTTTTAAATAAAAAAGACTAAAATATAAAAGTCTTTATAATACTTTTACGAATAGGAAGGATGTAAAATGTAAAAAGAATCATTTCTTTTTGTTACTGTAGAGCTATGTGAAGATTCCTATACATATATATACGGTGGACCTTAAAATTAGGACCACTGTTTACATTGGCTTTTGTATGTAATCTTTCTTTTTTGTGTTCTTTGTGAGTCATAAAAAATTATCATCAAACTATTAGCAAAAGATTGTGACATCCAATCTACATGAAGTGTTCCAATTCTTCTGTCCCATCTCAGAAAATGAAGGAACTTCTTTTCCATGCAGCCTCTCTGAAACTACTTTTTTCTTTTTGCAATTTCAGGATACAATAAAATCGAGTCCACCAGAAAATAAGTCAATGAAGAGAGCGAGTGGTGTCGGTGTCATGACAACCACTTTATTCTATGTACTCTGTGGCATTGTTGGATACGCAGCATTCGGAAACGATGCACCGGGAAATTTCCTTACAGGGTTCGGTTTCTACGAACCCTTTTGGTTAATCGACTTCGCCAATGTCTGTATTGCCATACACCTTATTGGTGCATACCAAGTTTTTGCCCAACCGTTATTTGGGTTCATCGAAAGTTTGTGCGCCAGACATTATCCTGACAACAAGTTCATAACCCGCGAACACGCTATGGATGTTCCGTTCTGCGGCGTTTACTATCTCAACTACTTCAGATTAGTATGGAGGACAGCGTTCGTTATAGTAACAGCCGTGCTAGCAATGATATTACCTTTCTTCAACGATTTCTTGGGTTTGATCGGAGCTGGTTCGTTTTGGCCTTTAACGGTTTACTTCCCGATCGAGATACACATTGCGCAAGCGAAAATACCAAAGTATTCATTCAGGTGGGTATGGTTGAAAATACTAAGCTGGGCTTGCTTGATAATATCACTTATAGCAGCAGCTGGATCTGTTCAAGGACTAATTCAAAGCCTTAAGACATATAAGCCATTTCAGACTCAGAATGAGGAGTAATCCTTGTTTAAAGCTTAGGTTTAGGTTTATGAAATACTTGACATTGTTCAATAAGACAGAGTTTGCAGGAAATGTAATTTATTGTTGTCTTCACTTGTGTATTCCATATGCAAATCTGCTTGTTGTAGTGTGATTCCTTTTGAAAGAGAATAGAGTAACCGACTTTAATTTGATCCGTTTCTTTCTATAATGTCATTAGTTATTCTGAATGCTAAATCTGCTTGTTGTAGTGTGATTCCTTTTGAAAGAGAATAGAGTAACCGACTTTAATTTGATCCGTTTCTTTCTATAATGTCATTAGTTATTCTGAATGTTAAATCTGCTTGTTGTAGTGTGATTCCTTTTGAAAGAGAATAGAGTAACCGACTTTAATTTGATCCGTTTCTTTCTATAATGTCATTAGTTATTCTGAATGCTGATGTACGTTTTCATCATGTTCAAATAAAGTTAATCAACCAGAATAATTAATAGTGTTATCTATTCGATTAACTATTAACATTATATGTACTAAATTATATCAAATTAAAATACGAAAACATAATAAAAGGACCAAAACTACAATTTGATCTTTTAAAGCATCATTCTTTTTCTCTTTGAAAGGTTTAAAGCACCATTCAATGCCAATTATGGAGGAAATGTCACAACTCTTTATACTCTTCATAAATTAAGAATTTAATCAATATATTTTTTTTCGAAAATTTAATCTTACTTTTTGAATTTCAAAATTTAAATCCAATTGTTAATATTGATTTTTTTTTTATTACATTTACTGATATGACATTTTAAAATAAAAATAACGTTGTAATGATACTAATTTTAACAAAATAATTTTTAAAATGTAATCAGTTGGACTTGAATTTTAAAATTCAAAAAATAAGACTAAATTCTTAAAAATGAAAATACCAAGACTAAGAAGAGTACAAGGACTTACGGCGTATTTTAACCAATATTGACTTGCATGTTTGCTTGCTAAGTAAAAAAGAAAGTTCTGTTAAGAACACAAACATCATTCCGATGTAATCAGCAACAGAAGCACATTTAAGATTATTTCCTCAAGGAACTTTGAGAAATACAGGGATCAAAATGCACAAAATTCATAGTTTTAAGTACTTTTTATCATCACAGGATTTTTAAAACAGTAGTTTCCAATCAAGGATTCAGACTCAACAGCCGATGATCAAATTAGCCATGTTTTTTTTTAGAGCAGTATCATTGGCAAACACACAATGATTAAAAATAGTTATCAAGGAAAACATCAAAGTGCCAACTATTACGAATTCAAACAAAATAAGTGATAATGCTCGATGATGCACCGGAATGTTACAAAAATATATTATGCATTCACGGTATGTTAAATAAAAAATCGGGTTTCCGTTCTCGACTGTCACAGAATGTAAGTACAAACAGATCACCTAGTAAAATTCTTCATGTGAGATTGAAAAGGAATGTCATTTACCTAAGCCAATTTTCAAATAAGATTCGGCATTCTCACAAAAAAGGGTTAAATAGGAATCCCGGCAATGTCCAACCAGCATTATCATCGGATTATGCGATGAGCTTTTAGAACAAGGGCAGGATATCAAATCAGTAATCACAACTTGTAGTAAGTGATGAAGTAGAATTGACCATCGAATATAACTGAAGATGATTACCTTATTATTAGTTCAAGTAGATTCGGTCTCACTCATGACAAATGCCTGTATTAAAGACTGAGCCGCATGCGTTTGTTCAGGTGTTCCAGATATTGTAATTGCAGTTTCAGTTGCTGCAGGCTTGGGTTCGGTAATTGTAATTTTCGCATCAGAAATCTGTACATCGGTTTTAAAGATAAGCTTTTTTTTTTTTGGCTGCATGCTAAGTAAAAACAAAGTACCGGATTCATTAACATACCTGACGTATCTGTTTTAAACATGCACCATCTTCTCCGTAAATTATAGGAACAAGGGAACGAGGAACAACAACTTCAATAGTTGTACTTGTGATAACAGCCGGCTGGCTTCCTCTACATATCCATAACAAAACCGAGATGTTGCCATTAGAGGACACGTTGTAAACTAATACATTACTAACAGAAAAAGTTAAATTTGTTTACCCTCCAAAACCGGAAATTCTTCGATGGGGTGGTCCAGAGAAATCTGGTATGCCTAAATATCCCTACAAACAAAAACAGGGAACGTAAAATAAATTAATATCTGAAATAAAATTGTCCCTTAATTTCATTTTTCTATAAGCTTTACCTGAGGACCCCATGGTTTTCTTTCGGATATATGAGGAGGCATGCCTGGTCGATGAATATTGCGCATAAAATGAGGATCATGGGGGTGAAAACCACCATGTGGTGGGGGTCCACCAAAGGCATCAAAATGATGAAAAGGACCTAATCCCGGAGGTGAAAATTCTCTCCTTCCCATAAACGAAGGAAATGGGGGTCCTTGGTCCATGAAACCAGGATTCGAAGGATGGTTAATAGAAGGAAACATATCACGAAAGAAATGATGTCGCAGCCTAGATGTTATTTGCATAATAGCATCTCGAACAGTTTCATGATCACCGTTAATCTACGATAACAAAAGAAAGAATCAAAGAAAGTAAAAGAACAGCTCCAAAATTTTCAAATTTATAAATCTTAGAAGGTAAAAGTATCATGGAAGTCCCTGTACTAAGAATTAGATTGCATTTTGCCCCTTTCACTAAAAAATAAGTAAATTAGTCCCTGTACGTTATATCAAAAAGCAAATTGATCAATTCTATTAAAAGTTTCATCTGTTTGTATTGTTAAAAACTGGCGTTCTTGACGGAATAAACCAGGTAGTAACACATGATATGCCATATTTACCTCATTTTGACTTAGAAGAATTAGTTTTTAACAGTAGAAATGGATGAAAATTCTAACACAATGATCTATTTGCTCTTTGATCTAACCTATAGGGATTAATTTACCCATTTTTGAGTAGATGGGACAAAATGCAATCTAGATCCAAATATAAAGACCATTATGATACTTTTACTCTTGGGATAAACACGGAAGCTAACCTGAACAACTTCTTCACCTTCGGAAGCACACTTTGGAACCTGATCCTTTCCCAATATTCGAATATGAGCCCCAGATGACTTCCTCATTTCAGCTATAATGGCACCGCCTTTGCCAAGGAGACAACCAATTTGATTCGATGATACAAGAAGCCTAACCATCATAGTCTTGTCCTTGCTATCAGGCATAGCCCTAAATAACCTACTGAGTACACGAAGAACTGCATCTTGTGCAGGTGATATCCTATCATCTGGGTGCTGAATTTATTAATTAATCATCAGTCCAATAAGAAAACTACAATGCTAATAACTTAAAATAATCATGCAATTGAAGACTAAATCATACCGCCGGACTAGATACAATAATTACGCGGTCCTCACAATCAGGAATAGCTTCCACAACTTTGATATCACAGCCTGTTTCTTGCTTAAGAGTCTTAATTATTGCTCCGCCCTTTCCAATGACAGCACCAACTTTGTCATCATGACACAATAACCGGAACGTTACCATTTCCAGAGAAGGCATCATTCTTCCAGGCATATGAGGGGGAAGAGGTGAATGATGCTCAACATCCCGAGGTCCTGCAGCAAAGGGTGCTCCCTGAGAACTTAAAGAATGGTTCAGTGGTGGGTGGACTTCAGGCCTAAGACCAAAAGAATGGGATGACTGTCCAGTTGTGTTGAGAGGGAATGAGTCATGCTCCCGAGGCGGATTTTCTATTAGCTGTTGAGAAACAGATTGAAGAGCTTTCCGAACTGCATCAAACTCCCCAGTAATCTGTAGCAAAACAGCAGAGTGTAAAGTCCAAGTAAAAGTCCGTAACAAGTTACCATGATACCTAATGTGCATATTTAATCGTATGGTAAAACATAATATAGTAGAAACAGCACTATAACAATGCTCAAGTCTCAAATAATTATTTACAGACTGTGTTACGTATTTGTTATTAATAAGCATAATACAGAATAGAATCTAAGGTACCTGAACTAATTCATCGGAAGCTGAAGCATACGCGGGAAGTTTGTCTCTGGGAAGAATTCGAATTTGTGCCCCACTGTAGGCAGACATTTGCTTGATTACACTGCCACCTTTACCAAAAAGGCAGCCAACTTGACTGGAAAGAACAAGCAACCTTAAAACCATTGTGAAGGATTTAACAGTTTCGGTTTCTTTATCAACTCCGTCCGAATTTTGCTCTGTTTCAGCCATTCTTTCAAAAACAAGTAACAAAGCCTTCTGCACGCGGGAATTTTCATTTACAGATTTTAAAGCTTTATCATTGTTGTTTTCATCATTTTCCTTTTCTTCATCATTCCGATTGGCTGCATTAGCCTCGTCACCGCCATCCTCCTTTCCTTGCAACGTATCAACTTCAGTATCTTTATCAGAAGATTCAGAACCCATGATGGCAATTACTATCTCATCACAACCAGGGATAGCCTCCTCGATTTTGACATGTGCACCAGTTTCTTGAAGAATCTTTGATATTAAAGTGCAATCTTTGCCAATGACACCAGCAGATTTAGCTTCGGGACATAGTACACGGAAAACAATACCACCGGATGAAATTTTAGATTGGTCTGACTTTTGCAACTTTCTTTTCCCATTCAGCTCTGAAGGGTTCCTATCATGTGGTCTCTTAGAAGGCGTCAACGGAGCAGACATGGTTGAGGGGTTAATTCAACTACCTATTTCATTCAAACGCAAATAAGAATTCAACAAAACAAAAACATGATCAAAGTTACAAAAACATCCATGTCTAGAATATCTCAAAATCATCAATTCCACATCGTAGGTCCACAACGGCAATAAAAACGTGATGGGAAAAGGCCACGGGTCTGTTTTCTTTTCCCATTACTCGACTAAAATAATAATAACATTAACTAATCCCAAAATTTACCTTAAACGGGAAAATCAAATGCATAAAAAGGAAAACGAACCAGCAATCTCAAAATTTTTCCACATAAAGGAACAAAATCAAACATTTATAATCTTAAATGCCCAAATTTAATGTGCAAAAAAAGAATTAAAACTTTAAGTTGCCCCAAATGTAGTAAAAGATAAAAAAAACAATCATCACTTCTGATTTGAGAATACAACTTATCATGTGCTTATTATGCTTTCTCCTATAGCTCGACTATCTTTCTTTGACATTGCGTCCTTCAGGTTCTTTTTAATGCTAACAATCAATCTAGCTGACATAGTTTGGTGTAAGGGTAAATAATTTAAGCTGAAAACTAAAGTTACAAAGCCTGAGTCTTGAGAACTAGGATCAATCCCATTCTGACCCTTAACGATTACCCATTTTTTCTAAAAACTTAAATCACATGTAAATTAGTATGAATCTCCAACATCATACATCAATGGCGAAAAAAAAAGAGTTCATCGTTTTCTAATCCATGAATTACACTCCTATTCTAGGGTTAAATAGTTAGCTCCAGTAAAGTTGAAGAACCTTTAAATAACTGGGAATTCAAGCTTTTGAGACACTTTAACACTGAATTCAAAACTTAAAACCCATGTATCTCTCATTCAAATAATTCACCAAAGAAACAATCTTTAACAATGACTCCAATATAACATTAAACATTAAAAAAACAAAACGATGAATTAAGTGATTGAAGAACGAAAAGAACTCACCGATTGATCAAAAAATTAAAGAAGCAAAAACCCAAAACCAAAAATTGATTTACTGACAGCTTCCAGGACAAGTAGGATTGAATATAGAAGAGATTGAAAAAAAAATAGTTTCTTTTGAACTTTTAGGGACTAGGTTTCTATTTTATTGTTTCATGAACCGTGTTCGAGCGGTTTAATCCGGGTTATGGGGCTTTTTTCGTTTTTTAGTAAAGGGTGAGACCGGCTCGTTTAGCCCAGCCCATTAAATGAATTATATTGGGTCACAAAATTAATAGGCCCGTTTTCTTGTCAGTAGATGTATTAATCTCGACTTGACTCAACTTACAGAATTAAATTAATGGAAAAATTAAAAATTAAGTTTGTTAATTTTTTTTATATTTAGGATCAATTTGATAGAATGTATAAATATTAGTGGACTAAATTTATTATTAAGCTAATAAAAAAACCCCACACTAGCTTTCCATCACTTAGTTAACAACAACTAAAAAAAGGGAGGGATTAAAATATTTAATTTCGAAAAATTAATTGATTAAATGAAAACTAATAATTGAGTGATCAAATTAAGATTCAAGACATAATGAGAGACTATTGTTGTAGTTTACTAAAAGACATTGAAATGGCGCAAAACCCGCTCGTATAGGGAGGGTTCATGAAACAGTAGAATATGAAACCATTATTTGCTTCTTCAGATTTATCGGTGAGTTCTTTTCACTATTCAATTACAACATTCTTTTTGTTTAATGCTTATTGTTGTTATGAGTTCATTGTTTATAATGTGTTTGATAAGAAACATTTGCCCGTCAAATGGTCATCAGAATTTTCAGTGGATGCACCAAGGAGTGGCACTTTGTTTCGTTTGGGCAGTAGCAAGTGTACTTTAGATTGGGTCGATTGTAACAATAAATATTTTGAGTACATAATATTTAATATGTGGTGCAATGAGCAAAGAGGGATTCATACAGCTGCAGAACATCAATCTTTCATCATTGTTCCATATCGATCCGAAGATATTTGTGATATAATATTGTTTTAAATGAAGGTTAGTGTTCATGTGTTCTTTTTTTTTTTTTTTAATTATCATAAATTTAATTATAACAAAAACAGAATATTATTATTAGTCATATTTTTAATCTATACATATATTTTTTAATTTTTATATTATTAATAGTCATATTTTTAATGTATACATCATAGTTCTTTAACGTCAACGATGCTTGGGATTGTTGTATTTAATAATTATATATATTTTAAAGTTTTTACAAATAATATGATTAATGAATTAGAACATAATAATTGATTAATTAAATTTTTGAAAATGATAATTAATATTATAATGAATTTCATATTATTTAGAATTTATATGTTTATTTAAAATAAATTGGATAGTTTTGTATTCTTTTAAAAATGGTATGAATAACATGGTAAAGAATTTTAAATATATTATTTCATAAAAAAGTTAAAAATTATTAGGCGAAATGTAAAATGGATTTTTGAAAATTATATAAAAGGAAACGATTTTTTTATTTTATTCATAAATTAGATAGGAAGGAAATAAAACACCAAAAAAAATATAATATAGGATTATTATATTTTATTATATATCTTTTTCTTTTTTTGGCTTTTTTGGTCCATACAAATTTAACTTAAAGTTTAAAATTTAAGTCATTTAAATAAAGTTTATACAAGTTTTCTAAAAACTTCTCCTTTTTTTTTTTAAAATGTTTGTTTTTATCTTTTGTTTTGTTCGGCGGTGTCAATAAGTTGGTTATCACTCGCTTTTTTTTCCCTCGTACTAATATTTTTTTTTTCGTTCGCTCCACATGTTTTTTCTCTTTTCAGTTTACAGATTTATTTTGTGATTATTTTTGTTATATTCACAAGTTGTGATGACAAATGATGGCGTTTGTTGTTCGTTAAAATTCCACCGGCCACCGCTAATTTTTTTTGAAAAGTGGGTGGCTCTTTGCCAATTTTTTAATATGTTTTTATTTTGAGAGTATTTCAGAATATTAAATGATTTCACGTGTTGATTTGGACTCGTGTTGTCTTAAATTTTATATATTTTTTATTTTTTTTTCATTGCTTAATAAGTTTTGAGTTTGCTCTTGTAGCATATTTTTTAGTCTTGCTTATGCATGTTACTTTAGTTTATTTCATTATCGCATTAAGTGCTTGTAATCACTCTAGGTATGTCGTGCTTGAGTTGTAACAAAGCCAATTGTCAATGTGTCATGACGTTCTATTAATGTTGAGGCTAAAGCGTTTGTTGTGTTGATGGAGCTTATCTTTTACTATATACGATGAGTGTTTATTATTATTTTTTCTTTGAATTATATGATTTCATTCCTTGAATGACTTAATGAATTTGTTTTAAAAAAATAATTAAATTTTTTTATATTTTTTAATTATTTAAATGTTGTATTAAATAAATATATAATTTTTTTAGGGTAAATAATTCAAAATGAGAACTAACAACGCAAATTAAATGTTTTGATAGTAAATTTAGGAAAGAAATTCAATTAATTTTGTTAGTTATTTTCTATGATGATGGAAGTAATATTTCAATAATTAAATTAATTTTTTTCAAATTCAATCTGTCAATTATGATATCTTATATAACTTTTTTTTTAATATTTAAAAATTGTACAGTTAACTTATATAAATTTTAGGGTAAATTATTAAAATAGTTATTTTTGTTTATTTCCGATTATATTTTAATCATTTATGTTTAAAATATTATATCATAACCACTTACATTAAAGTGTTGTAACATTTTAATCACTTAGAAAGTGAAAGTTCATAATCAATTCAATATTTATATAATAAATGTCTGATTAGTTTTTGAATACCGACTTTTTTATGCAATATTATCTTCATTTACATAAAATAGTTTACAAAGATTGATGAAATTTTGAATATTTTTTCGATTAAAAATTATTACTTTCATTTATAATTTGATTATTAAGAAAAAAGAAAAGTGTATAAAAATAAATTATAAACATTTAGAAATCAAAATCAATTCTATTAATTAATTAATGGATGGAGGTTAATTAAGTCTTAACTTAATTGAAATAAGTATTATTGTCAATGCAGGAAAACGTAATTTTGAGCGTGCTGAAGCGCACTATCATTTTATTTATGAGTTGGAAAGGGGTTATGAGTGGTTTTAAATATTATAGATGTGATCAAAAATTACAACAAAATTGTTAAAAAAAAACTAATGGAGGGGTTAAAAAAATTATTATCAAAAGAAAAAGGGGTTTTTATTTTGTGAAATTATTTAATATGGTGCAAACATTTGCTTTGTTTGGAATATTTGAATTAAATTATCATGCATGTTTTTTCTTAATGGAATTGATGTTGATATTCTCATTTTTTAATCAAGACTTACTTTTATTTTGATTCAAATGGCTGCATCTATTTATATTATACGATTATACGATAATCTTATTTATTTAGTCAAATAGGCACATAATTATATAACAGTTCAATCAATTTACATTATACGATAGTCATTTTGTTTCTGGTTTGCCACAAGCCCACAACTATGGAGGAATCGCATTGTGTTATCAAGGAACATAATTCATATATGTATTAGGGGGTTTTAAAGTTTTGAAGCGAAGAAATTCTCTCAACTTTTCTTCTTTATACAAACAAGACGGTAGCTTTGCGGATGTACAAATTCTTAGCTAACCATCACAATGACGATGACTTACTCAGGTGTCATCAACTCGTATGCCATGAAAACAAATTGTTGCTTGCATTCGAAGATTCTAAAAACGTAATGGAATTTTTTGACAAACAGAAGAGTGAGTGGAGACGTAGGCATTCATAGAGGAATATGGCTAGCTGGTTTAGTTATATTAGGAGCGATTTTGTAAAAATATTTCAAAATATTGCTCGTACTTGAGCTAGAAAAAGTGATAAAAAGGAGTTGTAAAGACATCTTCACGAAATACCCAATTAAGTGTTTAAAAACCTAAGGCTTAATCGTGACTTACAATTACAAGATAAGAGAGCACCTTTATTAATACATAATTCAATTACAATATGATACACATTTCTCTCTTTTTCATCATCACATGAATTAAAGCTCTTACCCCTATTTATAGAGTTTAATGATCGTTGAATTATTGACAGATGTCAACATCCTTACCATTAATTTCACAAATATCTAATAACTAGAATGTTTATGTATAATATATAGGCTTCTAGATAATTTTATATTTCTTTATTTTATATATATTCTAGAATATTCCAAAAAAAAACCTCTTAAAGGATAAGTTTGGTTTTTATCTAGAAGTTGCATTGGTTTTCAACAGTCACCATCACTAAGAAGACCATCACCATCACCATCATTATCACCATCATCCAAGGTACCTTCATGACCTTACCGTCACCATATCGTTTGTGGCGGCGAATAAAGCACCTGAAACGAGCTTGTAACATCCGTGTGTTTGAACCGGATTTAGAATAGTGATAAATTAGAATAGAGAATTATAAATGTTTAGTGAAGTAAGGAAGGTTAGAAATTTTTTTTAAGGATTAAATAGTAAAGGAGAGAAAATATGGGGGATTAAATAGCGAATTATCTGAAATGAATTTTGAGTCATCATGGGAATTAGATTGATTGAGGAGGGGCAAAAGAGTAATTTGGTGGAAGATAATTTTTTTGGAGGCAAAGTTTTGGGCCAAAGTGTAAAGTTGAAAGGCTCAAGGACTAAGAGTGTAATTTTACCATTTTTCTTAAGTGAGATATTTTAAGTGAAAATTCTAGAGAATTTGAGAGAAGAAAAAGCTGGTTAAAAAGATGAAAATATCATCTTTTTCATTAAGTTAGCCGTCCATGGCCTTTTCTTCTATTTCCAACTTTTGCTTTTATTCCAAATAGGTCCTTCCATCATTTTTAAGCTTTTCAAACTCCAAAACCTTCCATTTTCTTTGGAACTTCTGAAAGAAAGTCATAAAAGAGAGTTAGTAGACAACTTAAACTTCTTATAGAATTAATTTTGAGGTGTGAGA
Organism: Kokia cookei; assembly: GCA_039519145.1. Classification (NCBI taxonomy): domain Eukaryota; kingdom Viridiplantae; phylum Streptophyta; class Magnoliopsida; order Malvales; family Malvaceae; genus Kokia; species Kokia cookei. The sequence continues at coordinate 2,149,545 of CM076903.1, forward strand.
GAGATAAAGGACTAAATCGAGAAAATTTGAATTCAAGGGTTAAGGTAAGAAATGGTTAAATCCTCATGATATACATGTATTTTACTGTTATTTAGCATGGAAATCACTGAATTATAGCATTAGCTTACATGTGTTTGTGTGAAATTGAAGAGAAAGAGAAGAGAGGCAAGGATCAAATTGAAGACAAAGGAAAAGAATAAAACAAGGGGTAAAAGAGAAGGAAATCAGCCTTTTTGTTGTAAGTACTACAAGAGTTTTGAACTATGGTTTAATTTCTTTAATGGTATATGAATTATTAGCATAGAAATTGTTAGATAGGTACTTGATTTGAATGTTTATAATGATAAAATGAAGGGATTAATGTGTGATTTAGTAAAACAGTCTGGACAGAACAGAGGATTAACTTCGAAAATTCACTAAAAATTGTATATAAAGAGTTAATGGTCCTATTATATATGAAATTAAATCTTATTGAGTTTAGTTTTATATGGAAGAAACGGTGATGGAAATGGATCTGTAAATTCTGAAATACAACTGATTTTGTGTAACAAGGTCAGAGTAGGTACGAGTTCCCCTGTTCTGACTTTGAAAAATCATAGAAAAATGTAGAAAAATAATTATAGACTGAAATTTATATGTCTGAATCCTTAATGAGTCTATTTTCAATATAAACAAACAGGAACATCATTTGATCTTTGTACTTAAAGATAGATAATTTTTAGTGAAGAAAGGTCGAAACTGTCAGGCAGCAGCGAAGGGGTAAATTGAAAGAATTTACTGTACAAATTGGCTGAAGTAAAAATTCTGGAAATTTTATGGTAAAAATATGATTGAGTCTAGTTTCAGAAACATCAAGCGGATTATAATTTCGAATTCTGTAGCTCAAGATATAAATAATTTACTGACAGTGACGCAAGTGAATGACTTTGAGAATATAAATGTGAAGTATTTGATGATGTATTTATGTGAGATATATCATTTATGAGAAATGATGCTAATTGAGATTGTGCCCAAGTAGACAAATTAGAACCATTGTGATATTAGTGGCATGCCATTAAGGAACACTAGCGCGCTCTCTGATTAGCACTGTGTGTGCTCTCTGTTTAGCACGTCTCGTGCTCTCTGTTATTAGCACTGTGTGTGCTCTCTGACTAGTACTTTGTGTACTCTCTATTTAGCACTGTGTGTGCTCTCTGTTGCCCAGCACTTATGTGCTCTCTGTTTGTTCCGTATATCCTAATGGTTTTATGAATGTCTACTAAGGGCTAAATTACAGAAAGTGGATAAAAGTGTAAGTTGTACCATTGTGGTAAGTTACAGGTTACATGTAAGAAAAGCAAGAAGTTTATATGCATGAGTACTTAAATGATCATTCATTACTTTTGTAGTGCTTACTAAGCCTTCACCGGCTTAACGCGTTTATTTTAACGCGTAGGTACAAGGAATACAAGAAGGTAGATCGGGACCTCTCATTACATCACATCACTTGGAGCTCAAATTTTGGTATATTACTTTTGATGTAAAATGACATGTACTATGGAACTTATATGTGTACTTATTAGATAAACAAGAATGTTGTTTTGTGTGACGAAATGAAATGAGGTATTTTGGATAAAAAAAAAAGTTGCATGACTCGGTTTATTTTAATGTAATACTTTTATATCGGGTTTATGCATATGAACCGGATATAAGGGTGTTACAGAGCTGGCTTAGATATTTACATTATACGATAGTCTTATTTACTCAATAGTAATGCATCATTTTTAGGGCACCAAAACATATTTTTGCTTTATGTCTTTCTTCTCCAACCGATGAAGCACCATTTTTAGGGCAAGGAAGTTTGACCAAGCTTCCATCAATACATGAGTGAGATTTTGAGATCAAGAAATGAATCAAACGGATCTAAACCGATGAAAAACTAATGTGTCGGATTAATCGTCGGCTTCGTTTTTACAACTGTATTGTGTGTGTGTGTGTGTGTGTGTGTTTGTGTTTCTTTATGATTATGTATATCAATTGCTAGTTAAAGTTTAATAAATGTGAAATTTTATTGTTTGCTTGTAAATTATTAAATGTTGCAATTAAGTAGAAAACGAAAGTGAATATTTTGTAGTGGTAAATCTTGTGGTTGCACAATATTGAAATGAATGTAACAAATTTATAGTATGTGTACGAAAATAAGAAGTGTCTCTGAATGGTTGATTTACCGATATTATGAATTTAAGTATAATGTCCATTTGAACGTAATAAATGATTAGGATACGATCGGCATGCCAATAGGATTAGTATGCGCGCTTGTACGGTATTGCATTTTGGTGCCTCTGTTTGCACTTCGATGCCTCTGTATGTGCAGTACGGTGCCTCTATTATCATTTCGATGCTCTCTGGTGTGTTTTGGGGGAAACTCAAGTATCCAAGTCAAATTACTCTTGAGTTGGATTTTTGTACAATGATATGTTTGTGTATATATGTATATCAATGGAAGCATAGATTGCTTTGGTTTGAGCCATTGTTTATATTAAATTACACGGTTCATATGTCTATAAATATGTTATTTGGTTATGTTTGTGGTATGTTTAGAGAATTAAATGGTTATAAGAGTATTTTCCGAATATTCGAGGTTGTTTCATTTGGTTCAACGGGGGAAATAAAGCTTTTAAGGGTATGTGATAATTTTTGAGTAATGATATGGATTATGATGTGAATTTTGAAAGTGAAATGTTAGATATGTTTTATACTATGTTTTGATTGAAATTATATATGCAATGTTATAGCAATTAACCTTTGTGTATAGAAAAGGAAAGTTTACTTATGAGATAAGGAAATTATGTTTGGTTGTTTTACTTAAAATGTTCGGTAAGTTAAATTTTTTTATACGAACTTACTAAACATTAGTTTTTTACATAGTTGTTTTTTTCTGCTTGTAGATCATCGGAAGCTTGACCGGTTGGAATCTCGTCGGAGCACCATCACACTATTCATTCATCATATTGGTAGTTTTGATTGTTTTTGTTAACGATTATAAATGACATGTAATATAATTTTATTTATGCTATTTGCCAATATGATGTGATTTAAATTTATTTACCTGAAAACTATTTTATTAGTGCTTAAAAACCATACTTTTTAGGATCATTTTAATATAATTTATTGCTTTCATTTTATTATCAAACATATGAATGAAAGGAAAAACTTTTTTACTTTTTATTTTGTGAGATTGACAAGCATGTAGTTTCATGAATATTTATATGACAAAATTAAAAAAAATATAAAAATTATTAAATATTAGTTTAAATTTATTTATTTGAATGGATAAAAACTCAGGAAAGACAATTTGTGTCAACTATATAGTTAACATAAAATTCTTCATGAAAACTTTTTTTTTTTTTTTTTTTTTTTGCTTTTAATAGTCGAGATATGCTCTAAATCACATTTTGGTAGAATTTGATATTTAATTCTTATGTTTTAAAAATTAAAAATTAAAATTTTTATTTTTCGATTTAAAAGTCATAATTCAATCATATATATTATTAGTATTTTCTATTAAATTTATCAATTTATTATCTTTATCTTCAATCAAATTATATATTGTATTGTACGAAGACAACTTAATCAACATATTAAATTAATATTTTTAAATAAGAAAACAAGGGACGTAAATTTTAGCATTTTAAACACAATAATTAAATCTAAAAATTTTCAAATTATAAAAACTTAAAACAAACTTTAACTTAATTTTAAAATAAAAATATTTAAATTTAACTGTAAAATATATTAATATTAATATAATTAGTTAACCCATTAATAATGGGCCTTAAGCCCAACTTCCCAATCTCAAAGGCGGGTAAATGGGCGGATGGGAGACCCGAACCAAGACCGAACCCGATTAGTCGGCGGGAGGGGCCGTTGCTCCGGTTTTTTACTTTAATCGACCGGTCTAGTTCGACAGATTTTGGCGCAAAAAAAAAAAAAAAAAACGAGGCAGGAGAAGACAGGCGCGCAGATAGAGGAAGGACATCATCGTAAAATTCCACTACCAGACCATAAAAAGTCACTAAAAAGTACAAACATCACTGCATAATATTCCACGAGAGATCTCCATTATTTTCATTTTCCAGTTATTATTTTTAATAATTTTCAACACCCAAAAGAATAGCTGCAAACCCTAGCTATGGGTTTTTTCTCACAAAGCATGTAGCAAAACCTTGCAGATCTGACCCCCCAGGTTTTGTCCTTCTTCTGTTCTGTTTCTTGTACTTGCTTTTCTTTTTGCTCATGATTGTCTTTTTGATCATCAATTGCTCAGTTTTATACTGGACAAAGTAGTTTGATTTTGTTTATAATTTCAAATATCTTGTTTTTTTTGTTCTTTTTCATAGGGTTTGAACTTTGAATAGTTATGTTGTTAGTAAATAGCAGCCTTTAAAGCAAATAATTGTGTTTTAGTAGCAGTTTTAACATTATCATATTTTAATTCTACTTTGAAGTTATGATGAGAGACTATGCTGTTACTATAATGGTTATTTCCCTTTTTAAAACTATGTTACTTAGACTATGGGTCCTTGTTTGCAGCTGTTTGCATTTGTTTGGTACCAAGAGAATTGAAGACAATGATCAATAAAGTGGTTATGTGTGGCTACTTTGTTCTTTTCATGATTTCTATGAGTCACGTATCGATTCGGTTTTGACGATGATGCATGAGTGAGAAACGAAGAGGGAATGCGAGATTTGTGGATACTTGATTACATATGTTACGACGTCTTGGGTGGTTAATCGGTTTGAATAATAGAAGTGTACAAGCAAAGAAGTTACCAGATGCAAAGCCTCACCCGGCTGAAGTACAGCCGGTGGTTATGTTGGATAGTGTCCAGGAGATTGCAATTTACATCCATAGGTTTCATAACCTTGATCTTTTCCAACAAGGGTATGGGGCATTTCTTTTTTTCTTTTTATTTTTTTTCTTTTCATTTTTCTGTTTATTTTCAAGTTTTATGCATATGAACTGTCTTCTGGTTCTTGTGTGCTTAGATGGTATCAACTGAAGCTTACTGTTAGATGGGACAATGATGAGTATGCTCCTGTAGGAACACCTGCGAGAGTTGTCCAATACGAAGGTAATTTGGTGAAATTGTTGTTTTTTCTTCTAATGCTTCCACTTCATCATAAGATTAGAAATCAAGTTATTTTGAACTTAAAAACCTTTTGAAATGTAGCGGCATTCTGCTATTTTATATTTAAACTAGTCCCTCTAGAGACCTAAATAGGAATCTTGCAGTTTGCAAAATTGGGAAGTTTCCTTGCTTATAGAAGAGTATGCTATATTTGCTGATCGATTGATTTTGTTGTAGTTGAAGCAAAAAGATTTAATGTCCTTTATATTCTTAATTAAAACTGACAATTGGTTTTCATTTTGTTGAATGGTGAATTATTTTTTGAACTATCTGTTGTCTTCTCCTACTTATTTAATGAGTTTTTTACTTCACTTCACTCTGAAAGTTTAATGTAGTAGAGTTTTAGAGAGCAGTTCTTTGTTAATAAGATTAGGAAATGTTGCAGCCCCAAGTCTTGTTTCTGATGAAGTATTTGGAGTATGGAGGATTGATGATACGGACAACAGTTTTGCAACACAGCCTTTTCGAATCAAATATGCGAGACAGGATGTTTATCTATCTATCATGGTTGCCTTTGATCTACCTATTCCTGAAAATGAGGTAGTCAATCTCTTTCTTTGTGTATCTCTGCATTCCCTTGAACAGGGAAGCACACCAAATACGTTGCCAACCAGAAACCTTTTTCTCTGCCTTCTGATACCTCTAAATTCATATATTCTTTAGTTAATGTATCACTTAATGTTATCCTATGTGAGATTTTGTGCTTTTTTTGTTCTAAGCTAACAGATGCTAAAATCTCTACTCCAACCATATGAAAATAGAAATGATATTGGATCTTCCTGAAAGTCGACAGGGTTTTCTTTCAATCTAATTTTGCTACTCATAAAGGAAATGTATAGAGGCTTTTCTACTTTGATTCTGTTTGGCTAATGTCTAGCCATGAAAGTCAATTTTTGTTTCTCATTATGGCACTGATGTAGCATTATCCGACAGGGTCCTCCCTCATCAGCTGTCATCTTGAAGTTTGAGCTTCTATATGCTCCTGTATTGGTGAATGGGTAAGTTGAGAACTCCTATTTACGTATGGATGGTTAAAATTTAAAGTTTATACTTATATTCCTTGTGCTAATGTGTTTCATTTCTCTCATCATTTTTTTCCTAAGTTAAAACTGCCCATAATTGATTGGGATGCATTCAATCAGTTCTGATTTTCAGGCTTCTGCTGATTATTGCCCGGCTGCCATCCATGAATTTCGAATCCCTCCTAAAGCTCTTTTAGGACTTCATTCTTATTGCCCTGTTTACTTTGATGCATTTCATGCTGTTCTTGTGGATGTAAGTGTTCACACGGCTCTGCTAAAAGCTGGTTCTCGCAAGGTTCACACGAAGGTACCCAGGTTTGTCCCCGATCTAGAAACAATGATGACTAACCTTCTCACCAGCCATATTCCTCTCATCTCCTCTTCCGAACCCTTTTTCAGGGTGGCGGTGGGGGTGGTTGTTTGGGGGAAATTAGATAAAGGGAGAGGGGTGGTTTGATTTATTAAAGTAAAATTGTGCTTGGATGATATGTTGAAGTAACTTGACCTGTTGAATCATTTCAGCATTGCTTATTCTACAACTAACGATGTTTCTGGTGGAAGCATTGATGGATCTACTCAGGTTTGTTCTAAACTTTTAAAATTGAAATGCAATAACTACCCTTAACCATAGCTTTCCCATTTGTGCTTCTGCCTGATCGTGGCATTACATTCAATAGATTTTTGGTGTCACTACTGGAATTTGGCATGGATAAATGTTTTATGGCTGTAATATAATCTCAGAATCTAGTGTGCACGGTGTATCCATGAGAACAAAGTTTATTACCTTATTGTGGATCTAGTCTATTCATTGGACTGGTGGAAATTGTGGGTTATGGTTAGTAGAATGTATGAATTTCATGAGGCTTGATTATTTAAGCTATAAGAGTTTAATATATCCATTTTCAATTCTTAATTTAAGTGGTATGGGTTTAATGGAACTTTTTCTTGTGGGTTATGTGGGTAAGAAGGGAAATTCATTGTATTGCTTTAATGCAGCTTCTTGTTATCCTTGATAATCAATATTAATGCACTAATAGTTCGACTATGTGGTTGACCAGGCACTGGATCAAGTGGCTTCTACTGATCTGAAACAGGTCATGCTTGTTAAGGCATTATTAAATGCTCGTGACACACTGCTTGCGGAGCTGCAAAAACTTAGTGATGCCATTAACCATGCCATTTATTTGACTGAATTTACCTCCAAAATGAACGATATGAAGTTATTTGATTCCTTTCTGCAAGAACTGGTTGCCGCTGATGCTGAAGATTCAGCACAAGGCAAGCCACAAAATGGTCTTGAGGTCCTTGCTTTATGTTATCAAACAGTGTACTCTTATTCTTATTTTTGTGTTTTAATATATTAAAATTATAACACCTTTGTCTCTTAACAGAGAGTAAATGGCAGATTAGAGCTTCAAAGTGATAGATTGCTCCATAATTTATCGAAGGATGATGTGCTTAAAATATTTAATCTATCGGGTGATCAAGTGTTTTATTTATGGAACACTTTCCTGAATTTCCACAGGTTAGCACATACATCTTTACTTCGTGTTCTTGCTGTTAGACATTTTCTCCCCTAAATGTAGGCTTGTTATGCTCAGTATCCCTCTTATTAAAACTTAAGTCTCTTTCCAGGGATAGTAAAACACGGATATTGGAATTCCTTCGTGGTGAATGGGCTAAAGATCGAAGAGCTGAATGGTCAATATGGATGGTGTACTCCAAAGTTGACATGCCTCATCGTTACATAAATGGCAGTTTTGATGAGTCTTCCCACCAAATCGTGCATAAGAGGGGTTCAAGTTTGTGGAAATTAACGGATGATGTAATTACTCATTTATGTTTTTATTTCTTGGCTGACATATTCGGCTATGAACAACAATAATTTTTTTCAATCCCAATTTCATCTTGTGGAATGCAGCCTGCACAGATGGCAGCTATGCGGGCTGAGCTTCATCGGCGAAGTATTGCACAAATGAGGGTATGTCCTTATACTTAATGCTTATTGTTTTTATTTACATATGCCTTAGTTTACCTGTAATGATTGTTTGCACACAGATGAACAATCGATCAATCCAAGACATGCAAATATTTGGAGATCCTTCAGGAATTCCTATTGTAATTATAGAGCATGTAATGAATGCACCTCAACGTACTTCTAGTGATAACCTGTACATGAGGAACTTGGACATAATAGATTCAATTACCACAAGCACTGTTCCTAGTTCTGAAGCTGCGAAAAAGCTATCAAGTGCAAGTGCTGCGCAAAGTGGCCATGATTTAAAGATTGTCATCTTTGTACATGGTTTTCAGGCAAGCTTCTTCTCTCCCACACTTGTTTCTTGGGTTATATTTTTGGTTCCTTGTTAGGTTTCGATGTTGTGCTGAGTTAAAGTGTCTGATCCTATCTTGAACATGATAGGGGCATCATTTGGATTTGCGGCTTGTTCGGAACCAATGGCTTTTGATAGATCCCAAGATAGAATTTCTCATGTCTGAAGTAAACGAAGAGAAAACATCTGGAGACTTTAGAGAAATGGGACTAAGGTTGGCGCATGAAGTCATTTCTTTTGTTAAAAAGAAAATGGATAAAGCTTCGAGATCTGGACATTTGAGAGATATCAAACTTAGTTTTGTCGGGCATTCTATTGGAAACGTTATAATAAGAACAGCATTAGCAGGTCGGTTATCTTTGTTTAAAGCCGTGTTTCCATTTTCACCACTTTGAAATGTCTGTTAGATATGTTCATTTCGTTTTGCAGAGAGTGCTATGGAACCTTACCTGAGATTCCTCCATACATTTGTATCTCTATCTGGTCCACATTTGGGATATCTATACAGTTCAAATTCTTTATTCAATTCTGGACTGTGGCTTTTGAAGAAGCTCAAGGGGACACAATGCATTCATCAGCTCACTTTTGCTGATGACCCTGATATTCGTAACACATTCTTCTACAATCTTTGCGAGGTATTGAGAACAAAGTTGCAAAATGGTCTTGAGTTTGCCATTCTTCGGTAAAAGTATCATGGAGCCTCCTGTACTGGCAGTCAGTTTACATTTGCTCATTTTACTCAAAAAATGGTCAAATTAATTCCTATACATTAGATCAAAGAGCAAATTGTTTTTTTTTTGTTAAAGTTTTCATCCATTTTTACTATTAAAAAACTGATGTGACTAATAGAAATGGATCAATTTTGACATACAGGGATCAATTTTGAACAATAGAAATGGATGAAATTTTAACAGGACCAATTTTGCTATTTTATCCAATGTACAAATATGAATTTTCTTTCTTTTATTTTTTAGTAAACGACGCAAAATGTAATTTGACTCTTAATACAGAATTCTGTGGTACTTTTACCGCCATTCTTCCCATCTGTTGCCCTCTGTTTTGCTTAAGACATGGCAGAAATATATGATTCTTCTCCTTTCCTTTTTTCAGCAAAGAACTCTGGAAAATTTCAAGCATATAATCCTCCTTTCTTCGCCCCAGGTATTCCACCACAGCCCTTGCTGATTATTTTATTTTCTTCTCGAACTTGTTAGGATCATCAGGCTGTTTGTAAGAAGTAAGTTTAATGAAAATGAACAGTTTTATTTAGAAGTTTTATGTGATTAAGACGTTAAAGGTATGATTAAAAAGGGGTAAACTACAAAGATAGTCACCCAGTTATAGAAAAATTCCATTTTAGGCACCTAAAATAAAAAATGTACAATTTAAGCATCCACGTTATATAGCTTGATCATTTTGGTCACTCTCGTAAGTTGACGTGACAATTTAAAAAATTAGTATAATAACAAATTTAGCTCTCAATTTTTATATATTATATTGATTTAGTCGTAATTTAAAAAAATTAACCCTCAAAATTTTCAAATGTTTTCATTTTGATCTTAATTCTAAAATATTCAATATATAAAAACATTTGTAAAATTTGAGGGTTAATTTTTAAAATTACGATTAAATCGATATAATATGTAAAAATTGAGGGTTAAATTTGATATTATATCTATTTTTTAATTGTCACATCAGCTTCTTGTTTGTGATTTTAACAAGAGTGACCAAAATGATCGAACTATGAAATGTGGGTATTTAAATTACAAGCTTTTTATTTTAGGTGCTTAAAATGAAAATTTCTTATAGTTGGGTGACTATCTGTGGAGTTTACCCATTAAAAAATTCATTAGCTGTTCATGTTTTCCCTTCTACCATAAGGCCACTGACAGATTGCATCTCTCTCAGGATGGTTATGTTCCGTATCATTCCGCCAGAATCAAGTCATGCCGGGCAGCATCAATGGACAACTCGAAAAAGGGAAAAGCATTTCTAGAGATGTTGAATAACTGCTTGGACCAGATACGCGCTCCTACATCTGAGAATCGGGTGTTTGTGCGTTGTGATATCAACTTCAACACATCCTCTCATGGCAGGAACTTGAACACATTAATTGGAAGAGCTGCTCATATAGAGTTCTTGGAATCGGATATTTTTGCTCGGTTCATAATGTGGTCATTTCCAGATCTATTTCAATAACTATTATGGGAGCCGGTGATTTCCATTTCTAGTTCCCTACCATCATTTTTAAGTTGTATACTTGTCTGGCAGTCACATTCCGAACATCAAGATGGTAGCCGCTGTTGTATATTATCAGGTTTAAGATGAATCTTCCGAAAAGTTCCCTTAAAAATGAGGACCGATGTCGGTCAGGCAAGCGTGTACTTCTAAAATGGTGAGCTAGGAAGGCCAAGCTTTTTATACAGTAGAATGTATTCTCTGTAAAACTAGCAACAATGTGAAATCCAGTAGGGAATTTAACTCCATAGAGAAATGATGTATGTATGTGGTGGGAATGGATTCAACAAATGATTGATGCGTAATAGATATATTTTCGGTTAACATCTTATACTTGTGTGAATATTTATGATGAATGTAGTTAAGAGGTCCCTTTATTATAGGTATCTGATCAAAGTAGTTCTTTTATTATTAAATGGTTCAATCTAGTCCCGGTGCTATTAAAACGAGTCATATTGGAATAAAGTTTACATTTAGTTCATATTTTTAAAAGTTTTTACCGTTCTATAAATAAAATTTTTTGTTTAGAATTGAAATGCAATTGTTTCAAGACATATTTTATGCAGAAAATGTCGACTCAATTACAATTTTGACTTATTTGATTTTTTTCAATAGCATAGGGATTAAATTGATCCAATCACCGTAAACAAACCAAAACAGGACAGTCGCACAAATATGAATATGAACTCATCCCATATAGAGAAAGGTTCAAGCAAAGATCAAAGCACCATGGGTTCTAAACTGCAGTTACAGATTAAACAAGGCCGGACCCTTACCGCTCTGACAAATCGACTTCTTGTAAATGTCAATATCTCTCTCCGTTTTCCTACAATGGTCCGTATACGAACAAATTATGCACACCACGCCACCTTTAGTGTATATGCATCTTCTATCTATGCATTAACTTCAACCCCATAGTGTGGCATTGAAAGGGTTCTGAGAATGTTAAAAGACTGTTTGATTATCGATGCAAGAACGAAAATGATAACAATCAGGTCGAAAAACAGAGTATAATCCATGAACAAGCAACAGAATGTGAATCCCCTGATGCTAAATGTAATAAGACCACGTTTTTGCATGGGATGAGCAAACCAGATAGCATACATAAACCTTAAGACACTAACATTGCAACAAAGGATAATCATCTAGGCCTATTGAACAGAGGTTTGATTCTACAAGAATGACCATGGTGCAACTTTACGACAAAAACTCAATTGCCATTTCAAGCTGCATATAAAGCAAGCAAAGAAGCAGAATTGGGTTCTAACTGATCATAGTGCAGTGTCATAGTGAACATGTAGAAAGCTTCATGGCTCTTCCAACTTCATCCAGGGCCTAATATGCCACAAAAGTGAGAACCCTATAGGCCTAGACTAAGGTCATGCAACTGAAAGCTGCAATAGAAGAAGCTGAAACCTATATAAAGCAATCTTGACGATAAGATAAAACCGATATACGATTTGTACGATCAACGGTGTAAACAAGTCATCAAGTGAAAGCATTACAAATTGTTCTCTATCAGCAGACATGAAAACTTGCTCTAATGAAAGCATTGTTGCAAACGGTTTAAACACGAAAATAGAATCTTCGTTGCAACCCCATGGTACAAATATGTCTAAAAAAAAACCAAATAGTAAACGAGGAACAGATTCTGTATTGCAATGTACATGTAAAGCATCTATCGAATCGACGTAAACAACATAATGTATGATAGAATATAACAAAGGATAAGCAAACCAGATAGCATACATAAACCTTAAGACACTAACATGCATTAAGGTACTCAAATCATTGTTGGAATGTAGAACAATAAGGTAGTCAAAGTTTCAAATCCTAATAATGCATAAAGTCAACCAAATTAGTATCCTTAAACATCATAATAGGCACACACACACACACACACACACACACACATATATATATATATAAACTAGGCTTATTACTTACATGGACCACATACAAATGAAATGATTCTTTTCCATGGACCAAAATGCAACAATGAAGCTAAATATACAAACGAAGTTCCAAGTTCCATTAAAGGCAAAATGGAATCATTCCATACTGAGAATTGGTTTCAACATTTCAAAGCTTTAAAAGTGCATTGGAGTACATACATAAAATTCATGAAGATAAAGCAACTATTTCTTTATATTTATACAAAGCAAAGTGTTAATCCACTGGAAGTTGGGAAAATACATCATCATCACCATCATCATAGCCATTAAATTAAAATAAAGCATAGCATTATAATGACATCATTAAAAATGCTTCTTCAATCCATTCCCACTGCATTTCAATGTATGATGATGAATGACCATGATTGATGATGGATGAACCATATGCTCCATTGCTCCTCCTCCTTCACCTTAAATATCTCATTAAAAAAAACCCAAAAAAGTAAAATTAGAAAAGAAGGAAAGTATATATAGAAAATATATGTTTATATTTGCCTGGCTTCATCCTGTCTGCCTTTTTGCAAGCAATAAGGGAAAGGAGTGAACTTTTTTTTTTTACACAGGGAGAAACAGAGCTATACAGTACTCAAGTCTCATCTGTGAAAACGCGAAAATGACCTTCGATTTACAAAAGGTGTGAAGAAGACCAAGGGTAGGTTGGACATTACAGCTATCAACAGCCATTATAGTAATGGGTTTAAGGTTTTTTTTTTTTTTTTGCTTTCTGGGTTTAATGTTGTCTGGTTTCTTTAAAGCCAAAAAAACATGGAAAGATGATGATGATGAAGGAAAAGAAAAGGGCTATTCATTTCCAAAATGGGAATTCTAATGGTGAAAATAAAAAGCAACCATTTTTTTTGGGGAGTGAAAGCTGAAAAGCCATTTTCAAAGTTTCAACTTTTTATCATGTTCTTCTTTCTTTAAAAACTCACCCTTTTGTCCCTCAAAATCGTTTCTTTTTTCGTACCTTTCTTTTCTAATTTTCTTTGAAAGACACCCCCAGTAACCCCCCCCCTTTTTTTTTCCATAAAAATTCATGAATAAAAAAAAGGATCTTTTTTTTATGAACTGAGAGTGATAAACAATGAGACAAACCAGTGAGTCACACAGTGCCCCCATATAGCACAGGGCAGGCGCAGTAACAGACCAGACCAGACCGGCAGAAGGGGCTCACTGGCAAGCAAAGGCAACGGCAGCTGCTCTGTTTTTTTACTTCAAAGTGACGTAAGATTTTTTGTCGGCTTTTGGTTTTTTTTTACCATTTCTTTCAATTTTTACATCAATGAATCGATAATAATGAAGAAAATATTGCATAACTGAAAAAACAAATTTCAGTTCTTGAATAATAATATATTATAGTAATCGTACAGTTTTGTTTTCTTATGGGGGGGGGGGGGGGGGGGGGTGGTTGTCGCTTAGACAATCACATTGCAGGAAATGAATTCTGTGTTAAATTTTGGTTAAGTTTCACTATTAGTCCATGTAGTTTTTGAATTAGTTAATTTTAGTTCTTATACTTTTTGAATTTCGAAATTCCAATTCTGATGTAAACGGTAGTAGTTAAATTCCGGTATTATGTGTAAATTTGTAAATTTAGTCCATGTTTTATAATTGAATCATTCTCAGTTCGGAGACTAATAAAGCTCTTGGCTTCCAAATGATAAATTGCAGTTTTGATCTTTTAAAAATTATAAAATTATAAGTTAATATATTGTAAAATTGTATTTTATCTCAAAAATAATAAAATTTTAATTTGATCTTTTAAAAAAATATAAAGATATAAGCTAATCAAACGGTGAAATTACATTTTAATTCTCATAAAAATATGTAAATTTCGATATCAGAAACATTTTTGGTTAACCTTATACTTCTCGAATTGCAAACTTTTAATCTTAATGCAAAGCGGTAATCGTTAAATTCATTAACCGGCTTTTTATGAAGGATATAAAAATAATAAACTATCATAATATTATACATACAATAATATATTTATAATATCAAATTTTAAGAATAGAAAAAATTTAATGAATTTAACAATTATTATTTAATCACAACTAAAATTTTAAAATTCAAAAAATTATAAAAAATTAAATTAATGGGCAAAATTTAAAATCTTAGCTAAGGAATGACGTTTTTATGATACAACAGAGAAAGGCTTTTACTTAGAGGAGAAGGGCCAATAAATAAATAAAAGGGCATTGATTTTGAGAAAGGGGAGGAATTTATAATACTGACAATGAATTATCAATAATTTGGTCCAACCAAAAAGTAAATAAAAGATGGTACCAAATTCTTCAAAGTAAATATAAAGTAAATGTTCTTCCCTCTATCTAATTCTTATTTTGGACTCAATTATAAATGCCAGCTCGAATTTAACATAATGACGTGTGAAAATTTAGGATATGTAGAATTAAAAAGAAAGACGAGATAAAATTATTATGAAAGTTCGTTAACAAGAGTCCATTTGAATTTTGTTATCTTTATTCAAAAAATAGATAAATTAATTTTTGTATAGGTCAATTTTTTTTGTTAATATTTTCATCTATTTATATTTTTTAAAATTAACGTGGTTGACAAAATAATAAGATATTGACATGTAGTGCGTCACGCATACAACATGTTAACATGCAAAGACTAGTTTTTAGTAGTAGAAATGAATGAATTTTTTTAACAAAAGGATTAGCTTACTCTTAGATCTAATGTATAACAACTAACTTGCTTTTTTTTTTTAGTCGAAGGGATAAAATGCAATATAACTTCTAATACAAGAGAGTACTTTTACCGAAAGACAACGGTTGAAGCAAGTGTGAAAACCTCAAAAATCAAAATTAACCGACCAATGAAACTTTGGTTATGTCGATAAAGATGAGGTCTAAAAATCTTAAGTGTCCATTTTCAAACCTTAATATGCGAGAATATCACGTGTTGTTTCTCTCTCAATTTTATTTTAGGTTTAAGACTCATCATATGTATTTTAAAACTAAGTTCCACCACATGTGGACCTTATTCGAATATATTTCTATTTTCTATTCAAAAATTAAATATATTATATTTAAAACTCATTCTAAAGTCGAAACTGATCATCATATATAGCTTTGAATTATTTTTCTTTCATTTCATTTTATGAATAAAGTTTTTTAAAATAACAGAAAGGGTACTCTGTTTTTTGTTTTTATCTCTTTATGGTGACAGCAAATCATGGACTTTTTTTTATTTTATTTTATTTTTGGCACTTATTTTCTTCTGAATTTCTGACCTGCTTTGTGCCCGTGCATTTTTTTATTTAATAATTATAATTATTTATTAGAAATATTTGAATGGATTAAATATGTGTATATTTTATTTTTTAAATTATGTTCTTATATTTATTTCTGAATATATACATATAACCATTAAGAATTAAAAAAAAAATTATAATAATAAACAATAACATAATTGATAAAAGGAATCTTTATGTTTTTTAATAATTATTTTTATAGTTTTCTAGTTATTATTATTATCCTTTGGGTAATTTTACCGGAGGTAAAGATCCCTTACAGAATTATTGTCCAAATGTGCAGATTGGTCTGTTTGCAGTTTGACTCCAATATGTTTTTTGCCCTTATCTTAAAAAAACAAAACAAAAAAACAGTTCACAATAAATAATATGAAATAATATATTATTTATGAATAAATAAATTGGAGATTTTTTATAAAAATAATACCAAAAAATAATTAAATACAAAAATGGTATGGGAAACAAATTGATTACAAAAATGAAATTCTTTTACACCGAAGATCAATACCAACTTGACTAGTTAGCCGCACCATTTTATTTTTTTCTCAATCATCATGTTTTTTAAAAAAAAAATTATTGGTGCCGCTTGACATATTGATAACATTAAATTAAAGTACGATAAATCAAAATGTTATACATAATATAAAACTTTTCTCTTTTACAAAAATATGCTTTAGGAATAATTGCTTCATAAATCCCCAAAAGCATATTTTCAGCAAAATTAGAGGTCAACCATAACTAAAATAACATTTAAACATCAAATTTCAGTTAATCAGAATAAATAAATTCATCCCACTTAACAAACTGAACTAAATAAGATTAAAATATGTCATAGGTCTCTATACTCTTCACAAATTTAGAAATTAATTTTTAGATTTTTATTTTTAGGGATTTAATCCCTCTACATTTCAGATTTCAAAATTTAGGTCCAATTATTAACACTAATAAATTTTTTTGTTAAACGTTTTGGTGTGACATTTTGAAGAATAAAAATAATACTTACTTAATAGTCATGTAACTAAAAGTAGACGTTGTAATGAGCTCAAATTTAACAAATAATTGGATCTAAATTTTAAAATATGAAAGGTAAAGAGACTAAATTCCTAAATATAAAAATAAAAGACTAAACTTTAAATTTACGAAAGAATACAAAAACTTACTACATTTCTTAATCATTAAATAATAATGGGATAAATCCCAAAACTATACATGAACTATGACTTAATGTGCAATTATATACATGAACTTTAATTTTGTGTAATTTTATATATGAATTTTTTATTTTGATCTAATTATTGTAAATTTTTAACACAATTATTGATATGACATCATTTTTTGCTTATACATGTACATAATTATATTTATCTAATATAAAAATAAATTGATGTATTTATTTTTTTAAATGTGTATGATTAAATCAAAATTAAAGTTTTAAGTATGCATTTAAATTACAATTAAAATTTCACGTGTATAAATACACCAAATTAAAATTGATGTATATAATTACACATTGAATCAAATTCAAAACCCAAAGAAATGGACGTTCTTGATTTGTTTGATCCAAGAAGGAAGTCCAAACATTCATCCATTTGGACTAAAGAAGGCCCCTTAAAATTCCTCCAAAGTCAATCTACCATGATCTTCCATTCATCTCTTTTTCAGGTTTTTAGGTATATAATCTACTGTATTATCAGTAAATCAAATAATATCCCAATTGCTAATCATGTTGAAGTCTCACCAATTTGTTGATGTCTTCTACTATTTCAATGGAGAGTGCAAGGAAATGTAAATATTTTTATATTCAATTTTTCATAGAAAAAACATTGCAAGCTGCTCAACCCTGTTAAGCCACTTTAATCAGGCATTCAAGTACTTTATAAATGAGTGGCCTTTTTAGTGTTTCAATCAATCATCATCATCATCATCGTCATCTACATTTTTTAGAACTTTCTTACTGTGAATTGTTTAACCCACTTTTACCGATTTACTACCACTGCTTTTATCATTTCAGGCACAAAGTGGGCAACTCAACTTGAGGACCCAACAAGCATGGTTTCCTTCTTGTTGGTAAACTATCTGATTCAGTAAAAAAGTTCATCATTAGGTACTTTTTACTCTTCTAGAATCTGGGTTTTTGAGAGCAATTCATGTACTGACGTTTATCTTTTGATTCTTATATAAATGGCCAAGCTTGCTTTGATACCCTTTCTTTTTTTTTGGTTGAAAACAATTGCACTGAACATAGCTTCTCCACTTCTCTATATGGACTCTCCACCATGCTTAAAATACTATTTTTTTTTTCCCATTAAAATCTCATTCTTCTTGGGAGACCACAAATACAAGATTGCCAGGTGTATGATGTTATGTAATACACATACGTACGTACGTACATACATACATACATACTGACAGACAGACAAACAGAGAAAACAAAGCTATTGGAAGCTATGCAATGATTTCATATACATGCTGTGTGTTGCCATAAAGCAGTTTATAGTGATTTAAATTCCTTGGGTCCTTACAAGAGCTAAAAACAAAAGAGAGAATCTACAAGCAACTAATCCGCAAAATTGAATCAAAAGAGAAAAGCTTTAAGTTGTTATGATTCTACCTCTTCTGATTGGTTCTTTCTGACATTTGACGTTTCTTTGGTCTTTGTTGAAAACTTGTAAGGATCTATTAAGCAAGGGTCTGTCTGAATCAACAATTGAACAACCTCATTCATTGTTGGACGTTGAGATGGATTCTTACATGTACAACACATTGCAATTCTAAGAACTTGAATAATCTCATCCTTAAATGACCCCAACAAGTTCTTGTCTATGACCTCCATTACCCCTTCTTTTGTATCCAGCTTTGTTGTAACCCAATATACAATGTTCTTATACTCTCCGAAATCGGCATCCAGTGGTTTCTTCCCTGTAATTAGTTCCATCAACACCACCCCGAAACTGTAAACATCGCACTTCGTTGTTGCTTTATTCGAATATGCATATTCTGTCACAACCAACAATCACTTTAAGTTCAACAACAACAAAAAGAAAAAACTAGTTTATATGAAATAACATGATGTGTCTTACCAGGGGCTAAGTAACCATATGTGCCTGCTATGATTGTAGAGGTTGAATCTTTCAATACTTTGGCTATTCCAAAATCGGCAACTTTGGGTTGGTAATTGATATCAAGTAGGATGTTGGTTGATTTGATGTCTCTATGAATGATAGGTGGTAATAGATCATGGTGAAGGTATGCTAAGCCTTGTGCAACCCCAAGTGCGATTTGATGTCTGTTTGGCCAATCTAAATGGAACCATCCTTTATGAAGAGCATCCCAAAGGTTTCCATTCGGCATGTAGTCGTAAACCAATAGATGACAATCGAAGTTTGAGAAGTAGCCATATAGTTTGACTATGTTTTTATGCCTTATGTTTCCGAGAGTCTCGACCTCAGTGTTCAAGCATTTGTTTATAATCAACTGATCTTCTGAAGTAGAATCTTTTGTTGTTCTGCTCCATAGTTTCTTTACTGCAACAACATCTCCATTTTGGAGTTCAATCCTATACACAGTGCCGGATCCTCCGTGGCCTACTATGTTCTTATCGACAATTGCTTCGAGGATGTCATGTAGGTCAAAACATGTTTTATGGAAGCTCTTCATGTCATATGAACAGAACGATGAAGACAAGGTCTTGTCATGTTCCATTGCGGCTCTTTGGATACTGAGACAACGTTTTAGAATCAAGAGAGCTGCAATAATAATGACAATGACTGATATTATGATTGCCCAAATAGAATTTTGCTTCTTGTGGTTGTAAGCGAGTGAAGAGCACATGGGGAAATTTCGAACATGAACTGCAACACAAAGACCTGGATTTCCTGAAAAGCTTTCCATCAATCCACCTTTGATCAACGAGAGAGGAATCGGGCCGGAAAGTTCGTTGTTCGACAAGTTGATGAAGTTAGGCAACAATTCACTAAGACTCTCTGGGATATTCCCAGTCAAGCAGTTCCTAGAAAGATCGAGGACATTGAGAGATTTCAACAAAGAAAGGGAGTTCGGGATAGATGAACTGAGCTTGTTACCTTGTAACACAAGTATATTTAGTTTCTTTAGATTGCCGATTTCTGCAGGTATTGAACCAGACAGGAGATTGTTACTGAGATCAATCTTTACCATATTGATAGCTCGAGAGATTTTGCGAGGTATAGCACCAGATACCCTATTGTTCTGCATGAAAAGTTCAGACAAGTTCCTAGCATTTCCTATTGAACCCGGAAAATGGCCCGTAAAATTATTATCAGCCAAGTCAATGATTGAGACATGAGGGAGACCTAGAAGTCCTTCTGGTATTGGTCCCTCCAAATAGTTATTACTAACTCGAAATCGAACAAGAGACTTACAATCTGCATAACTATCAGGCAACTTCCCGGATAACTTGTTATCCAAGACAAGCAAGTAGAGCAATTTACCTCCACGGCAAACCTCGGTTGGCAACGAACCCGATAGTTGGTTTTCAGACAAGTCTAGAATAACCATAGGTGATAACTGCCCCAGATTTTGAGGAACTTGTCCTGATAAGAAGTTTCCATAGAGTGACAGTGTGGTCAAAGTTGTCGAGTTTGCAATAACGCCTGGGATTTCGCCTGTAAGACTGTTGTTATATAGTTGTAGGACTTGAAGTTTAGGAAGTCGACATATCGATGTTGGAATGCTTCCACTCAAACGATTGACCGACATGTCTAAGTCTCTAAGCTCTATCAGATTTCCGAGTTCTTCAGGTATCGTCCCAGATAAGTGCTGATTATAGTATAGCTCGAGCTGCTGCAAGTTTTCAAGCAATCCAAGCTCCTTTGGGATCTGACCTGAAAGGAAATTTCCACTCAATTCAAGATCAACCAGTGATGTCATGTTTCCTATCGATGCCGGGATCCGACCATACAACTTGCAAGTCGTTAAGACCATGATTTTGAGCTTAGTAAGCCAGGAAATGTTCGTCGGGAGTTGCCATAAGTTCAATCCATCGTTTTCGTTGATGTACAACACCTCGAGATTGGTAAGATTAGTAATTGACATAGAGAAATCACCTCGAAAATGATTGTATGACAAATCAAGTACACGTAAAGATGTCATTTTCGATAAATCAGGAAATGTTGCATTTAGGTATACAGAGCTCATATTGAACACTTCCAAGACAGAGCAGTTAACGATGCCATTAAGAAAGTTTCCACGGAAGTTATTGCAGCTGATATCGAGAAAACGTAACTCCGGTAGATAAGAACACACATCGGCTGGGAAATTACCGGTGAGTGACCAGCCTGAAAAGTTCATACTTTCAACATATCCTTCATTGTTGCAGCTAACTCCTGAGAAATTACAGTAACCTTCCCCTTCATTAACCTCCCAATCGGACAACGGATTTCCTGATAACGAGGCTTTCATGATGGTGAAGAACTGCCACTGGTTATGTCTTATAGCTTTTGAAGAATAAAACATGAAACTAAGTAACATTAGGAAGAGAAAAACAGCTTTTGGTGCCATTTTTAAAAGCTTGGATGACGAAGAAAAAAAAGCAGGTTCTTGTTGTAGGTTTGTATTGTGCTTATCTTTTGCATATAGTGGCACACACACACACCCATATATATATTCATATGTATATGTATATATACACCACTAACTCATGTAGAGAGGAATAACATCAATGTTACCACTTTATATATATACAGATTAGATGTTGGAATAATCTGCCGAACCACTCTTGATGTGTTGTTTAAGCTTGTCCAAGTGTACTATGTTTTTGCTTTATACTAGCCAATACCATTTCACTCACTTGAGAGATTCATGTATATATATATATATATATATATATATATAAACAAACAAAAAAAAAACAGTCAATGACTGTATTCAGATGACAAGGCATGCTGTTTCAATGATTGTATACATGCATGCATGCATCCCTGCATACATACATACATACAAATCGGCTTATTGATATCTTATATAAATTTTGACATAATTATATGTTTTTATTATTGTTGCTGTAGGGATTATGGAATTGTTCTTACAATTAGTTTTGTATGATATATGGTAAGTGGTAAGTGGGAAATTAAAGAATATATCCACTTTTTTGCTGAAATTGACATCCATTTTCTTCATTGCAAATTAAACAAATAAAAGAATTGCGAATTAAGGGCCTAAACAAAGAGCATACAAATATTTTTAACTTAAAGGTAACCACAGTAAGATTATTTTAATAATTGGACCGGAATAGGAATCAGTTGAATTTTTTATTTCGTTTCAATCATTTCAGAAAAATAGTTATAACTAAAAATTTATAAAAATTAAAAAATATATATTTACAAAAATCAAAGATAAAATTAATCAAAGCATGTTCAGTTTATGGGCCCAAGATCACTAAATTAGTATTAAGTTTATGTTTTGGTCATTTAACTTTATAAAATTATAAAATGATCATTGAATTATTCGGAAATTTCATTTGTTATTGAATTATTTGAAAATTTTTTATTTAAGTCACTGGATTGATAAGTTTTTTTTTTTTTAAGTTCGGTTAGTGAGCTCCAAGAGACTATTAAACGATCGATACAGTAGATTAGTACCCATCAACGAGGAAAAAAAATATACTTTAGATCCAAATCAATTTGACGATCAGTGTCAAAGATCGAAAAAAAAAAGTTGTTTAAATTTTGATTTATTGATTAGTGATGTTCAAAATTGTTTTGAAGGTCATTTAGCAAACGATGCGAATGGAGAAGGCCACACAACAACGATTATAACAGCTTGGTGATTTAAATGCAAACTTTTTGAATAGGTCAAGCCTTTTTTTTTTTAATTTTTTGAAATTGAGTGACCAAAACGTAAATTTACTAATAATTTAGTAACCTTAACTACAGTTTACCCTTTTTGTTTAAAGTTTAAAAATAATAAAGAAAACAAAAGTCAAATTCTGGGCTTCTAAGCTTTTTACTGATTTAAAAAAAATTCTACCTAATTTATCAAATTGATCCAATCCAATTTTAACAATTTGCAATTTCCACCAGCTTTGCTCTTATAATTAATATGTTTCCATTTATAATCATTTCCATGTTTATTAAGCTGCACAATTGTTGGCTATGCACAAATTTCTTTTTGCCATTATTTTTATGCGCATTCACATGTATATAATATAATTATATTTGCAATTTGATTTAAATGTGGCATTTTGTTTCTATTCAAAAACTTAATCATGATTTTGTATATAAAAAAATGAATCATGGTTAATAAATAATTGAAATAGAAAAAGCATAATCAAAGGTGGAAAAAAATAATTAGTAATTTAATAGCTTACCGTACATAATTATTAATATTCTTTTATATAAAATATTTTGATTAGTTATGATGCGAGTGACTAGAGTTGTTCATAGATTAAATCTAACCGAGTTTAAATATGATATTAATATATTTTATATTTGTCTAAGCTTGGATCGACTCGAAATATTGGTATAAATTTTGTTCAAATTCACCCATATTTGCAAAAGATTAACCTAAACCAATTTTAGGTCTGCCCATATTATTTTTAAATTTTTTAAAAAGATATTTATTTTAATATTTAATAATTTTATACATTTTTAATTTATTAAATTTTTTTATATAATCATCTTAACATTATTTTAATGTTTACATTAGAGTGATATTATATATTTAGTATATATTTATTTTTAATGTGTTCTAAATTACATAATATATAAAAATAACATAATATAAAGTATTATAAACTTAAAATGGGTCAAGCTTGGGTCTTAAATTTTCAAAGTTCAAACCCGACCCATATTTTAAACGGACCCAATATTTTTGTTGAAATTCTTCCAAATTTCGGACGAACTTTAAAACTTGAACGAATAACCTGATTCGTGAACAAGTCTACATATGACTTATTTGATAAAAATTTGAACTAAATTGACACGCGCGCGCGCGCACACACACATATATATATGCATAGTCTATATATTTTTTTTCCTTTAAGAAGAAATTTCAAACTACATTTATAGAATTAATAAATCATGCATTAAAATTATTATAATCAAAATCAATCATTATAATATATTATTATACTTGTTAAGAAAATTTTCGATTTTTTTTTGGAAAATTATGTGAAGTGTTGTTTATGCAAAAATATCCGAAACCTCCAACGAAAATTTTGTATTTTATTTTGTTGAGAGCTTGAAAAGAAAGTAATGGTGAGTGAGAGAACCTCATTAAGGGCTTGAGAATGAATTGGACTCCAACATTTGCCTTATAGCATATGGGGCATTTATGAGTGGGAATACTAGTGCTTGAGCTAAACATTTTCTTAGAAGAATAAAAAAATTCTCAACAGTACTAATAAATAAAATATATGTTAAATTCCATTATTAGTTTTTGTATTATGTATAAATTATGAGTTTTATTATTGTAAATTAATTTAATTATTTTTAGTCATTATACTTTTTTGAATTTTAATATTTCTGTCGTAATCAAACTCTAATGATTAAATTCATTAAGTTACGTCTTACTATTTTTAGAATCTGATGTGACAAATATATTATCACGTGTAATACCATGTCCATTAATTGATTTAATGATCTCATTTGCGTCAAGATTAAAATTTTAAATTTGAAAACTTGTAAGGCGTAAGAATGATCCAGTTAGAAAACATGGATTAAATCTATAACTCTATGCATAAATAAATAGGACTAATCGTAAAATTTAACTAAACGAATTTAACTGTTATTATTTGGGTCAAAATTAAAATTCTAAATTTCAAAACACACACACAAAAAAAAAAACTAAAATTGACCAAAATAAAATACAAGTACAAAAATTAATACCAGAATTTAACCTAAAATATATCTAAACTTGAACCCTAATAAATATGAAAATTGAAAATCCAGTATCAGTATATATATATGTGTGTGTGTGTGTCTTTTTTGTCTTTTATTTTATTTTTTTCAAATTAAAATAATAAAGGAGCCGCCAATAAGACAATGCTTTTTAAGTAAACGTTTTATCCGTTTTTGTTTTTAAGTTCATGCACCTCTTCTATTACTAATATGACATTAATCAATTCAAACCAATAATTTCACAATTATTACAAAAATACTACTCTTTTATTTTCACATTTCCAGAATAACATATAGACCCAAATTTAAAAATTCGATTAGATCAATCGAAATTTAAATTCATCTTAATTTGGTTTAATTATGAAAAATCAATAACTTAAATTTATTTAATCTAAACTCAAACTTGAAATATCTAAACACGTAATGATTAAACATAAAAACCTTGAATGACATTGATTCAATACTAACCGAACCCAAAAAAAAAAAAAAAAACCGAAACTTATTGAACCGCCCATCTAAAACTAGGCTAGTATTCCCTTACAACTGATGACATGCTGATGAAATTATCTAATATGTTACAAAAAAGTTACTCCACATGTTATCAATGGTTTTCCTTCTCCTTCGGGGCGCCGTCCTTACCGATAACAATCCCGACCGATCGGCAGGGTTCGACTTCTTTGAGCATTTGAACCACTGTTTTCATGGTGGGTCTTAGGGCAGGCAGTGTAGTGGTGCACAAAAAGGCAATCTTCAACACCTTCATTGCATCCTCTTTGAATGCATCTGGTATCTTTGGGTCCACTATGCTTAAAACACTCTCTTTGCCCTTCAATTTGCTGCCAACCCAACTCACTATGTCCTTATTTTCACCATATTCCGGCTCTATTGGCTTTTTCCCGGTCACTAACTCCAGTAAAACCACCCCGAAACTATATACATCGCTCTTCTCGTCGACTTTGTAGGTGTAGCCGTATTCTACGAAAGAAGTAGTGTTGCTTTAGTAATTTAGTTAATATTGAACTTGAAAAGTGAAGCATTGAAATTGACTTACCGGGCGCTATGTAACCATGGGTTCCTGCAATGACATGGGTGGAGTCATTACCAATGCCACTATTGGCTTGAACAATCTTGGAAAGTCCGAAATCTGAAACCTTTGGCTTCAAATATTCATCTAACAATATGTTACTTGATTTTACATCTCGGTGAAGCACCGGCTTTTCGCATCCGTGATGAAGGTATTCAAGTCCTTTAGCTGCTCCGATTGCAATCTCGTACCTTGTATCCCAATCAAGCTCCATTTTCCTACTCGTATGTAATCGATCCCATAAGCTGCCGTTAGGCAAGTATTCATACACCAACAAGCTTGAATCTTCACTAGTAATGCTACAATACAGCTTAACCACATTGACATGTCTTATTGAGCTCAATGTCTGGACCTCAGCTTTGAATTCTTTTGCTTTACGGTTATGTTTGTTTAACATAGGGGCACTACTCTGGGTCTTTCTCCGGCTGTTAGACTTCGTGTTCCATATGTGTTTCACGGCGAGTTCCGCTCTGTTAGACAGCATTACCTTGTATACATTCCCGGACCCGCCTTTTCCGATCAAATTCTCTTGCTTGATCGAATCAAGGATTTCATCTTCAGTGAAAGTTAAAACATGGAAAGACTTAACATCCCATGATTCTTCCTTCAATGAATGACCATCACCATTTTTATCTTTTTCGGTTCTCTTCAAATACAAGAAGCATCCAATCGAAACAAGCAAGACCGTCACACCGATCACAAAACACACTATAATTGTACGAACATCTTTTGACATGCTGGAACTCAATTGACATCGCTTGAAAGATCGGACAGTCGAACTACAAAGGCCCAGGTTTCCAACCAAGCCACCATTATAAGCTTCAATGGTTAAAGACTCTGGTATAGGACCAACTAAACGATTATAAGACAGATCAAAAAGGTTCAACTTTAGGGACGACAAACTTTCTGGGATTTTCCCGGAAAGTTCATTTAGTGACAAGTTCAAAGAATTCAACGTCGTTAAAGATCCTAAACATGATGGGATTTTCCCAGAAAGTGAATTGACAGCCATGTTTATGTCACTAAGTGAAACACAAGAACACAATGACTCAGGTATGAAACCAGACAACATGTTGTTGTGGAATTTAAGGATGTTTAATCTTTTCAATTCCCCAATTCCATGTGGAAATTTCCCGGAAAATTTATTATCATTAACCTCAATTTTAACCAAAGATATAGCTTCCGAAATCTCTTGAGGTAACTCACCTGATAATCTGTTAAATCCTACTGAAAGTATACTCATCACCTTTGCATTCTTTATATCGGATGTGATCGGCCCTTCAAATCGATTATAAGCAATGTCGATTATATCCACCACCGGCAACCCCCATATTCCCGCCGGAACGACGCCGGAAAGTGAGTTGTTGTTGACTCTAAACCGCTTCAAAGTTTTACAATTCCCGTAACTCGCCGGAATTTCGCCGGTGAACCTGTTCTGAACCAAAAGGAGACCTCTCATGGTGCCTTGTTTACACATGTAAGGAGGGATTGGACCAGTCAAGGAATTTTCCGACACATCGATGTAATCGAAATTAGCCCAAGAACCAAGATTTTCCGGCAAAGGACCGGTTAACATGTTTTCATACAGAGATAAATTAACCAGTTTTCTGAATTGACCAAACTCCGGTGGGATTTCGCCGGTGAATTTGTTCTGATAAAGATGAAGGCTCACCAAGTTGTTCAAATACCCCATTTCTGATATGTTTCCTTCAAGCTTGTTGGCCGAAGCATCGAAAAATTCAAGCTTTGTAAGGTTTCTAAATCCGACAGGGAGTTTTCCGGTAAGATTATTGTAGTAAAGCTCAAGCTGCCATAAATTATGAAGCTTTGAAATCTCCATTGGGATTTCACCAGATAAATAATTGTATTCAAGCTCCAAGTTTATAAGCTCAATAAGGTCACCAATGGCGGATGGAATCTTCCCTTCAATACTGCAATTCGCCATATAAAGCCAATTCAATTTCTTTAACTTCAAAATCTGATCTGGGAATTGAAAACGATCAAAAGGGTTATCACCAATGCTTAAAACAGTAAGATTGGTAAAATTTTCCAGCGATTTCCATGGAAATTTCCCGGAAAAACCACTCTTGTTCAAATGAAGGAACTTTAATTGAATAAGAGAAGATATATCCGGGAAAAAACCGGTAAAAAAATTGTTTCCAAGATCCAAATATTGAAGCTTTACACAATTATTTAACTCTCCGGTGATCGGACCGTGCAATGAATTGTAACCAAAAGAGAGTTTTTGTAAAGATGGAAGCTTGCATAGCGAGTCAAATGGAAGAACACCGGTTAGGTTCTGAGTTGAAAGGTCGAGTTCTGTAATGAAACCTTCATGGTTACAAGTGATTCCATTGAAGGTACAAATGGAATTTGGGGTTTGCCATGAATTGAAAGCAGTGGTTGTGGATTTGTTGAGAGCGGATTTTAGATTCAATAGGATTTGGAGTTCATTGGATTTGACTGAAAATGGTGAGAAAAAACAGAATACGAGAGTGAGATACCAATAGAGACAGGTTTTTTGGTGGTGGTAAGAACATGTGCTCGACATAGCTTGGAGGATTGAAAAAAAAAAACCAGACAAGAATGTGGTGGACTGGAAGCGGAAGAAAAGTGGACTTAAAGTGGTGACTGAATCAAATTTGAGGTTAAAAACGTGTCATTGTTTTGTAGTAAAAACCAAAAAGTCATTGGTATTTGGAACCGTCTAATTTCAATTTTAGTCCTTCAAATTTTTAGATTTAATCTTTTTATTTTAATTTTGATATAAGTTTATTTTTTTTCTTTACTTTTTGGAATGTTAAGTTGAATACAAGTTAAAATAA
Organism: Kokia cookei; assembly: GCA_039519145.1. Taxonomy (NCBI): domain Eukaryota; kingdom Viridiplantae; phylum Streptophyta; class Magnoliopsida; order Malvales; family Malvaceae; genus Kokia; species Kokia cookei. The sequence continues at coordinate 2,178,326 of CM076903.1, forward strand.
TGAAAAATAATAATTCATATTTAAAACCGTGAAAACAACTTAAAATTTCTATATAAAATATTTATAAAAAACTTTGAAACTTTATTAATTAATATCTATAACCCAAAAAACCACGGAAGTTAGGTAAGATGATAAGGGTCTCTTTTACCTTAATCAGTGGTCTAGGGCTTGATTCTCACTCTGGGTATGGAGAAACTTTAAAACTCGTGGCCAGCATTCACCTTCTTAATGAGCCTACAGAATGCGAAGAGTTAATTACTGGACTCGATCCAATAAAATGCTTTGAGAAATAAAAAATATATATCTATAAACAATAAAACCATATTCATTTTATCAAAATAAATCCAAAAAAAAGTTAATATGAAAAAACTCGATATTTGAACCGAATCAAACTAAAATTTGATGAATGGTTTGAAAATTTTTAAATACTTGATTGAACCAAACTGATCTCACCCATAATATCATAAGTGATTTTTAACATGCATTCCATAAGTTGCGACTCGAGTCAATTTTCAATAATACCGTTGATTATTATATAGTAAGTGATGATGTGATTAAATTATATAAAAACAACTTTAAACATTAAAATAATATTTGGTATATTGTTAGTGAAGTTTTTAAACTACACAAGTAGGATTAAGGGGTTGACAACTGTCTTATAAAAATATAGTAAAATATTAAATAAAAACACATGATAATTTATTAAGGATACTAGTGAAATAAAAAAAATACATATGATAATTTAATGCATAATAGAGTGACTAACAGCGGAATTAGACCATTTGTAATTGAAAAAAAGTTCAAATGTGAAATCATTTTTAACGTCATCTTATCTCAAAAGCTGTGGACAAAATTGGAATTTGGTACCCCCTACGTGTCAATGTATGTCCCTAAGAACTAAACAAGCCGCCATAGGGTCCTCGCCCTGTAGAAGCTCAATTATTTTATTATATCCCAATTTAATTTAAAATATCTTTACTTTTTATATAATAATAAAAATCTATTCACTAACACTAAAATAAAATTAAGTGTTAAATTATATTTCTAAAAAATTTATATTATGGTTTTAATTTTTTTATTATGTTGAGTGGATAAACCAAAAATATTGTAGTGAAGGGTAAGAATTAAATTGAGAATTTTGAGAGAGTAAAAGAGAAATTTTATTATTTATTAATTAAAATTTGAATACTTAAAAAAGTAAATATACCAAAACAAGGGGCAGATCCTTTGGGGTTTTTAAATTGAATTGATTTTCTTTAAATTAATTCTTAAATTTGATAATTATTTATCTATTGAAACTTAAATATTTTTTGTCGAAATTAATCTTTGAATTTAACAATTATTTTTCTATTAAAATTTAGTTTTTTTTGTCCTTTAAAAAAATTCACGCCCTAATATACGAACTGTAATCAAGTTCGAACTCCAAAAATAGATGAATCTTATATTTTAATTTTCTTTAGTTTTATTTATGGGATTTTTTGTATAAATAACACAATTTTTAAATGATAAAATTTCTAACTGCATCTCTATTGGTTGAACTAATATTTTCTTTTAATTTAATTAAATTGAATGAACCGATAATTTAACTTATTCGATTATTTATTCGATTTTAAAAAACATTGGTTTTCTATAAGTGGGTAAACCTGACGACGTTGACATTTCTTGTTCGTTTAAGAGGAGTGATGATTTAAAAATAACGGTGTAGAAGAAAAGCACGTGGGTGAATTAAAGTTAGGGGCCGCGTGAGGCGCACGTCGCCTTCAGCATTTTGTGGACGAGAGTGTAATGAAATGAAGAGGGTCCATATTTGGAGAAAGAAGGATCTCAAAATACAATGAATCTATTAGTCTTTTGGATGATTCATTGACTCATTTTCTAGAATTACTTTTTATTTCACACTTGTCATTTTTATACGCTATTAATATAACCATAACTATTTAATACCCTGACCCACAAACTAGTTAAAATTTTGTTATTAATCCCTATATTTTACATAAATTGTTAATTTAGGTTTTTTTTTTTAATTTTTAAATTTCAACCTTGATCAAAATAATAATACTTTAATTTGGTTAGCTAAATTTAATTACTAGTCTTGCACTCTCTGTACTGTTGTTGATTTAATTTGTATTCTCCAATTAGATCATTCTAAGTTCTTATACTTTTCGAATTATGAAAATTTCAACCTTGATGCAAATGATTATCATTGATCTGTTAACTGAAATTTTTAATGAGTAATATGTGAAAAAAAAAAGACTAACATAACATTACAGCTATGTAATAAGGTTTTTTTAATAATCTCATTATAAATTATGATCATATTTGTTCTTTTTTATACAGTGCCTAGAATTACCATTAGCCCCCTCTTCAACCCATAAATAGGAGGATAATGCACTTTAGCGTTCTCGAACCTACATCCTCTTGTATTGATAACAATATCCATACCAATTGAGCTCAGAGTCAATCAATATATGTAATAAGATTTTTATAATAATGGTGACTCATACCTTGGGAGGAGCATCTTTAGCTAGACAAATTATGTCTCGAGTATTTCTCTTAGTTTTTTCTTGACCTTAATACTCAATTATTTTTTGTGTACACCAAAAAAAATTCAGAACTTCAAATTTTACTTAAAAAACATCAAATTTCTTATAATTCAGTCTAATAATTTTTTATATTTGATTTTCACTTAAATACATTTTAGGGTAAACTATACTAAAAGTCATTGAACTATTAGTAAGTTTATATTTTGATCACTTAACTTCAAAAAGTTACAAAATAGTCATTAAACTATTTGATCATTTTCATTTATTTCATTGAACTATTTGAAAGATTTCATTTAAGTTATTGGGTTGTTAAGTTTTTTTTTTTAAAGTTCAGCTAACAAGCTTCAAGCAATGATTTGATGATCGACACAGTAGATTAGTACACATTAACGTGTATAAAAACATACTTTAGATCCAATTTGATCTGATGGTTAGTGTCGGAGATTGGAAAAGAAAATGTTTGGATTTTGGTTCACAGATTTGTGACATTCAAAATCGTTTCATGAAAAAAAGCTGAATTGTAGAAGAGAAGGGAATGAGAGCTTTAAATCGGTGCAAGCGATGTGAACAGAGAAGACCATACAACAATAATTTTTAACAACCAATGATTTAAATGAAAACTTTTAAATAGTTTAGTGACAATTTTTATAGCCTTTTGAAATTAAATAATCAAAACGTAAATCTCAATAACACCCCATGCGAATGAAAACTTCTTAGTTTTTAACTGTTCAACCTTTGCTCAAATTTTCAATAGATGGGCCGAAATGCCATCCACCCCCAATTACAAGGGCTTCCTTGGTACTTACCTGGATTTTCATACTAATAAATAGATCTCAATAGGGTTTATTAGATTTTCTTCAAATCATAGGGGAATTATCATTCGTATTTGTTTTATGATTCACGAAAATTAATAATTTCGATGTTCATAGATGCCCTCCTAATAATATATTATATGAGGAGTGATTCACTTATATTGACAAACCATGATTAGGGGTCCACTTATATTTTAAAGTTAAATTTGATTTTATTTAATTTACATCTTTTCATTACTTTTTTTACAATCGACATTTTAACAATATAACAGTCATATTTATCAGTATAATTGTACTTGGTGTATGTAATATTTTAAATCAATCCAATATATTTATCATATCAATATAATTATATTGGTCATGTCATGAAAATATTCATAACTTTCAGGTAAAAGTACTATGGAGGTCCCTCTATTAGGATTTAGGTTGCATGTTGCTCCCTCTACTAAAAAATGAGCAAATTAATCATTATACGTTAGTTTAAAGAGCATATTGGTCATTCTACTAAAAATTCCATCCATTTCTAGTGTTTGAAATTGGTCCATGTAAATCATCATGAGGTATAGGTGGTGTTGCTTGGTATTCAGTTAGGCACATTAGTTTTTAACTTTAAAAATGGATGAAACTTTTAATAAAAAAGATTGTTTTACTCTTTGATTTAACATATATGATTTAATTTATCTATTTTATTTTCAGTAGAAAAAGATAAAATGTAGGGACAAAGGATTGGTATTAGTCTGGGACAAAGGACATCGCTAGTTGGAAGTTGAATGCAATAATGCACTACTGATAGAAATTATCCTTATTGGAAAAGGGACGGACAGTAACATGGTGGAGTTAAGACTTATTCATAATTTGCTAGACCATAATTGAAAAGTGGTTTTTCGACACATATCGCGATCGCAGAATAAAGTAATTGACCATATGACCAAGTTTACGACGACGAGCTTCATGAAGGCGCATTGGTTTAAAGAACCCCCACAGTCTATTCAAGATTTGATTGTGTTAGATCATGCCAATGTCTTATTAAATTAATGTAATATTTTATTTTCGCAAGCTGTGGTTTTCTAAAAAATATATATAAAATGTAGGGAGTTGTCTCATGCAATATTTTCCACATGTTGGGGTCCAAGATAATTGATATTTGTAGCCCTATTTTGAAGCCTACATCTTTACTTTGGTGGACTAGAGGGGGCCCAATGGGTTTATCAATTAATTGCATCATTCTACCTTCAATATAAAAAAAGGTGTTGGGTTTGGATTTTGAAACATTGGGACTTAAAATTAGTTATTTACAAAAGTTAAAAGATCTAATCATGGTTTTAGTCTCTTTAGAATGATGAAGTTTGGGGCTTAATTTGAAATAATTTGATGTTTTATTTTTATAATGTTATTAATAGGTCAAAATTGATGATCTTATCGATTGTTAAATCACATAATTAGAATGATATGTAAATCCAATCAAACATATTAAATCAATAATAAAATTTTTTATCAGTTGAATGTTTGAGATTTAAAACAACTCCATGTCATCACCTTAATAGCAACCATTCACAATATTACCATTTTGTACCTAATAATAACATTATAAAAACTAGAAACACCAAAAGCAAATTAAAGTAAAAGGATCAAATCTCAAATCTCAACATAATAGAGAAACTAAAATCATACTTATATCCAAGAGTTCAATGATGAATTTTCTTTTTTTTTCCTTTTCATGTAAATTTATAAACATTTGAGTCGGCATGGATATTTTTCCTTTTTTATTCAAAATTTTCTCTTTGTATCCATTAATGATAACGATTATTATTTGTTAATTGTTGAAAACCCCACCAAGGAATCTATTTGCGGCTTAAGCAAGCAAATAGTTGTCATCTTTTATTGCTTTAATTTGATTGAATAATATATTTATATATATTATGCTCAATTATTAAATCCAATTTAACACCCAAACTAAGATTCTCTCACTCACGAACTCAACGAGCGGTTTCAGTGGTTAAGAGGATATTGTTCTTTTTAAGGATTTGAGTTCAAGCATTTGTGTGTACCTTGTCAAAAAATTAAAAAAGTATGAACATATACTACCATATAATCACACCAATATATTTAAAAAAAAAAATCTTTCACTCACATTCTTATTTATAGTTCGAATTTTAAAAAAAGTAATTGAATTCTTGTGGTATTGGTATTGAGATTGTATTAATCATGTCATTCTCTCAAGTTTGCTTTCTATTTAGATCTTAAATGTCAATTTGAACTTGACATGAAGCATGCTTAAACATGCGGATCAAATTGTAAATACACGTGCACTTATTATATAGATTTCTTGAATAATCTTAAATTTTATTTGACACTATCTATTTTTTTAATAACACGATAGATCCAAACTGTGCATTAATAGATACACAAGTGTGTATATATATATATATATATGTTTTTTTAATAATTTTATTATAGATTCTGAATTATATTTGTTATTTTTAACGCAGTGTCTAAAACTACTCATAACCTATCACTAACTCATACATAAGAATAATACGTTTCAGCGTGCTCGGAATTAACTCATATTATTAAAAAAATTAATTTACATGCAAGTAGTTAATTAAATTAGAATCATCTTTGGGGGTGTAAAAATGAAAAAGAAAGACAATGACCAAAGATAGGGTCCTTCTAATGGGCGGCAGGTAAGATTATACTAAAAGGAAAAAGGGAGCAAAAGTAAAGGCGGGCGAAAATCATGTCGCCAGCCGATCATGCCCCCACTTAAATTGTTGTCATATAAAACGTGTTGCGAAACCGATCATCGGATCGGGTTGTGATTGTTTCTTTCATTCTTTAATTATATGATTAGAAATTTGATTTTTTTTTATAAAAATAAACTAATTTTAATATTGAATTATTATTTATTTTTTCGAAAATCATTTGTCAATTAGAAAATGACAAAAAACCCTTCTTTATAAGAAATGAATTATATTATTATAAGGGTATTAATTAGTTTTTTTTTTATTTTTTAATGAATTTTTTAATAATTTATTTATTAAAATTGTACCGATTGATCAAATTAAGAATTGATCATCTACTGGTCCGATCATTAAGATTATAAAAAACATAGGTTATAATATAATGTTTTGTTTATTTAAATAGATATTTAGTATTTTTTTAATTCCAAGTGTAAAGTTTAAAAACTTTACTATTATTACATCAAATAATTATTTTTAAAATTTTATTAAATATTTTATCAAAATGGCAAAGAAAGTTAAAGTATTCCTTTCCTTTAACAAACTTCCTATATCTAATTACGACAATTTTTGTATTTTTGAAGTGCCACTTTCGTCATTTAGTGAAAAAAATATTATAAAGATAAAAAGAATATATTAAAAAAAAATGAATGGTGCCTTTTAACCTTTTTAAACTCTTTTTTATTCAAATATGGTAAAATGGTAATTTTTAATATAAAATTCGGTATAATGTTTAGGTCAAATACGTTAATATAGGATCGTGAAGTGGCTATGGTTTAAATCTGATCATGAATTGGATCGTTAAAATAAATAAATGGGTTTGAGTAAAAATATAAGTTTAAAAAATGAGTTTGAGTAAAAAATTAAAGCTCGTTTAAAAAACGAATCGGACATTAGGTAAAATTTTTTTAACTCGGTCTGACCCGAATTTACAAAAGAAAAAAACTATCATTGTTTTCTTATCATTTTACTGTTATATAGATAGACTCCAAATAAATTTTCGCGCAACTTTCCCAATTTTATCATAAATTGCAATAGACTACTTAGAAGAATATTGCTTTTGCCAAAGTAACACATCATGTGAATAAAAGCTTCTTAGCTTCTAACTACGCAACTTTTACCTCACATTTTCAAGGATATATCTTAAAGTATTTTTAAATACACTAAAAACTTAATACATAACTTTATTAATAATAAAATCCAATTAAAATATATTTTGTTCTAAAGATTCAATTGAAATATTTTAATATTTAAAATACATTTCAAATTTAACTAATAATTTAAATTATGTGATTTGTAAAATAATAATTTCGATCGAATCACAATACTAAACGCTCTAATTTTTTAAGAAGCTTATTTAAAAGATTAACGATATAACTAATAAAATATTTCATATACCATACATGAGCTATTAGACATACCAACTTTATGTATTCCATTTGATATCTTCGTATTCGAGAATCAACATATTCAACTCTACATTGTTCACAAAATTTAGAACCTCCTTCTTATTTCCAATCACTCCATAATTTTTACAAGCGCAAACTTTTCTTTTTATAAGTTTGAAAATTCTTTCTTTTTCGATTTATTAGTTCTGTAATGAAAAGTATAGGATTTTGTACCTCTACATTGTTTTTTCCATTAGGTAGGATTTTCTTATCCCAAACACTCATTTGTTGGGGAGTAGACTTGATTATAGATCGGGTCGAGTTTTGATCGAGATGATGCAAATTTTTAGGTTCATTTTAGGCCTAAGCTTGACTTAATAAATGAGCTTAAAATTTTATCCAAGCCTGGCCAAAATTAAAAATGTTTAACCCGAACTTAACCCGACTTGCATTATTTTTTATATTATTCTTTTATATAAAAATAAATTGTAAAAATAAAATACATCAAACACACTAAAAATATTAAAATAAATATTTTCAAAAAAATGAAAATACATTAAAAAAATATTTATATTTAATTAACACTAAAATAGTTGCAACTTAGCAAGCAAATGTCTCTAATAGTAACAACATTAATAATAAAACAAGAGTTATACAATATCCAAAGAATAACAACAAAATAGTATCAATATAGTAGAAAAATAAAAACAAAACAACAAGAAGAAAAAAAGTAAAGGCTGATTCGAACCGAGCTAAGCCAAGTCGGCCCGAGCCAAAAAATCTATACTCGAGGCCCGATGTTTAGAAAATGAGTTTTTTTTTTTTATGTTCAAGCCATTTTTTCAGACCTATATTTTTATCCAAACTCCCTAACTTTTCGAACGAACACTCGAACTCATAAATAGAAAGGGATAATGTGCTTTTCAATGTGCTCAAATTCAGATCCTCTTACATTGATAACAATACTTATACCAATCAAGCTAAAATTAAATCGATCATTCAATTCAGAGTTTTCTTAATATTATATAATTAGAGGGTTAGAGACTATATCCAATAAAGACTCCAACTTATATGAGTTGTATGGCTAAACTTCCTTGAATTAACGGAGTTGTTATTATTACATTATTAATGTACGACATTACGAACACGATATTGTCAGAAAGCTGGAAAGGAAATATCTGATACGAAATTAGCCCTTTAAATACGCACACAAATTTCCAATTTGGTCAATCTTCTAATTTCTACCTCTTCATTATCCTAATGGTTTAGTTTGTAATTCCCTTCAATTTTAAGTCTCCTTTTATTTCTGTATTGCCTCTCAAGTCAGTCGTCACCCTCTAACCGGTCTACCACCTTTTTCCACTATCCCTCAACGGCAACTCAACATTTTCTACGACCGGAGACAAACCCGGAAATCCGGTTCAGTCAAGAAACCGAATCGGTTTTCTCGTGAGGGAGAAGAAACTTCTTTGAAATTCAAAGGAAAACGGATGCCGATCCCGGAATCAGACCGCCAAAGAGCGGCTAGAGGAAAAAATCCGATGTCTTCTTCGGTTCGACCGGCGAGTCGAGCTAGAGTTCCACTCCGGCAGCTATTTCGAGTCGCTTCCGTGGCTTGTGGGATACAATTCGGTTGGGCTTTACAACTTTCTCTCTTGACACCTTACGTTCAAGAGTTAGGTATACCTCACCAGTGGGCTAGTATCATATGGCTTTGTGGACCGCTTTCTGGTCTACTGGTGCAGCCTTTGGTAGGTCATATGAGTGATCGATGCACCAGTAAGTTCGGTCGTCGCCGGCCGTTTATTGTTGCTGGTGCAATTTTGATTGTCGTTGCCGTTTTGATCATCGGTCACTCTGCCGATATCGGATGGTTGTTCGGCGATAATAAAAGCTCTCGTCCGGGAGCTGTCCTGACTTTTGTTTTCGGGTTTTGGATTCTTGATGTTGCTAATAACACCACTCAAGGTCCTTGTAGAGCTCTTCTTGCTGATCTTACCGGTTAGTTCTTCTTCTTCTTCTTCTTTTTCCTTTTTGTTTTTATTTGTTGGAATTAAATAAATTTAGAGCTTAATTAGCATTTATTTAATATGAAAGTTATGATAATTTCGTTTTCTATGACATCTTTTTAAAGAGTAAAGCAAAGTAGTCATCACTCATCATGGAATACAAAATTATTTTTATGTTTGATTATTGGTATTACTTTGTTTTTCAGTGATTGCGCTCTAGTGCTTGTCCTTTTTTTAGTTTACCTCTTCAAAGTTTAGATACAATACAACATTACTTATAATAATTACAATTAATGTTTTTTGTCAAAATTTTGGTTCTGTACAGTGGTTGGGCTATTTGATTGCTTCAGTGCAGTGAGCTACTTAAGTATTGAAGTTAATAAGTGATTACCAATTTAGGGTCTTATTAAATGGAACTTGATCTTATCATTTTAACTATTATATATAATCTGTTTCACTTTCTTCAAGATTAAATAACCTTCTGAGATTGTTCAGTATTTTATGTGGAATAGTATATTTGCTTATCATACGGTTTCCACCCCACAAATTTGATTGCTGTTGTTGCCGCTTTGCCATTCTAGGAAAGGACCATCGAAGAACTCGAGTGGCAAATGCTTACTTCTCTCTATTCATGGCTGTTGGCAATGTTCTTGGCTTCGCAACAGGATCATACAGTGGTTGGTATAAGATTCTTCCATTTACCATGACAGATGCCTGCGATGTTGACTGTGCGAATCTCAAGTCTGCTTTCTTTCTAGACATTATCTTTATTGCAATTACTACATATCTAAGTGTTTTAGCTGCTAAGGAAGTACCTCTAGGTTCTCGTGATAGATCTACACCCTTTCATGAAGAGGGGCATGAAGGTGGCCAAGCTGAAGAAGCTTTTCTGTGGGAACTATTTGGAACATTTAGATATTTCTCAACGCCTGTATGGATAGTCTTGTTTGTTACTGCACTGAATTGGATAGGATGGTTCCCTTTTCTTCTCTTTGATACTGATTGGATGGGTCGAGAGATCTATGGTGGTCAACCAAATGATGGGGATAACTATAATGCTGGGGTCAGAATGGGCGCATTTGGATTGATGTTGAATTCGGTTGTTCTAGGAATTACTTCAGTGCTTATGGAGAAGCTTTGTAGCAAATGGGGAGCTGGTTTTATCTGGGGAGTTTCAAGCATTCTTATGGCTCTATGCTTTCTTGCAATGCTGGTTCTGTCATATGTGGCCAATCATTTGGATTATATTGGTCATGGTCTACCCCCAGTTGGCATTGTCATCGGTGCACTAGTGATTTTTTCCTTCCTGGGTATTCCATTGGCTGTAAGCTGCTCCTTTTCTCCTACACAAAGTCATGTGGCTTTTAATTGAATCTGTCTAAAGGTCATAGAGATAGCAATTTCTTTCTCCAGACTAAAACATCATTAGTCTTGTTCATGAAAGTACTAAAACATTACTTTGAAGTGGTGTTATTTCACTTTGGTTAAATCCTAGTTTGCCTGATGCCTTAATTCAAGTTGGGTTTCTCTTCCTATTGCCAATTGGTTTTAGGATGGGTGCTCAAGATGGGATCAAAAACCCAACTTTTGTTCTGTTGTTATTATGTGTCACTCTTGCTTATTATCCCTTATGAGTTTGTCACATGGTAGCTCACAAGGTCTAATAACATGGGGTTCTCTCTCATTGGTCATATTGAGTATAATTTTGATGTTCGATATTACTTATTGCCTGAGGTTAGCTTGGTTCTGCTAGTGTCCCAATTATACTCTTTTTTTTTTTGAAAGAAAAAATTAGGAGCATTCAGTTATGGCATTCAACTAATGCAGTTGGTATTTTATTTCAGATTACTTATAGTGTTCCATATGCCTTGATATCCTCACGTATTGAATCTTTGGGACTTGGCCAAGGTAGAATTTTTTCTCTTTTATTTTTTATTTATGGAGAAGCAGTTAAGGCACTGATTCTCTTGGTTGTTTTTTACAGGATTATCAATGGGTGTCCTAAATCTTGCTATTGTTATTCCACAGGTATTGCTTTGCACCTGACTTCATTTGTAATGTGATCTATCTTCTTGTTTCTTTCTTTTTGTTGTTGTTGGCAAAGGGGAAGGGGGCTAAAATGAACTTGATTGATATTTATTAATTCTCCCCATCCCTGCTCTTGTGGATTCATGATAAGGACAGGAGCCCTGAATTGATTGTGATTCCTTTTCTTTAAGCTAACTAAAAAGTAACATTCACATGCTCAATTGTCACCTCTTATCTTAATTAAGAATTGATATCAATCAAAAGAACTGTCGTTCCTTGAGAAACACTAAATTAGTCATAATATTCTTTGTTGGGGCAGGGAGTTTTTATGTTGTTCATTATAAAAAGGCAGAATCCATAAATTGTGAACGTTCTTATGAACTAATTGCTTGAATTGTGATCAAAATAGCATGTTGTGACGATTGTATTGTATAGTTGGTCTTATCATGAAGGAAACATGCTATCGCATGGAATGCTGAAGTCATGCATTGGAATCACATGCTTTGAAGCTGCTATCTACTTTTACCTACTTATTAGGGAGGTATCACAAAGTTATCTATTTGATAGCATCATTTATTCTTGACATAATACAATCACCTGCTGGTTGGATCTCATCACATCCTAACAGTTGGACCACTGATAGCTGCAGTTAGCCTTTTGGTTTTTGATGGTTTATCTACTTGGAAATAAAAAATTGATAGCCTGTTGAGCAGGGACAGCACCGAGGGGGGCAGGCAGGGGCCTTCCCCCACTTCCATCCCAATCGTAAAATTCCATTTTAGTCCCTTTAAAAATCTTGAGATTTTTGTCTTCGTCCCTGCTGTCAAGCATAGGAGCACTCTATTTGAAATGATCATCTCATTTGAATACATGTTTAAGGAATTGAAGTGGACTGGACACAGCTTTTCTAATAAATTTCTTCAATAGGAGGATTTAAACAATTTGTTTGTCTTAATGTCATTCAAAAGATTTAATAAGTTGGAGCCATGTAAACTTGTGTTTGTATTAAATAGTGATTAGGCTTCGGATGAGTTGTGACTTAATGTTCAACTTACCATGGAATTTTATAGGAATGAGAACTCTCTCCCTCTCGCGGAGACACAGACACACACATGCACGCAGATAATGCATGCATTCTAGCATAAACTATTAGATACTAGGGAACATCCACTCCAGCAATTTGATGGAAGATGATTAATGTATGTATCACTTCTAGTTCTGTTTTCTTCTTTTATAGATTTTCATTTTCTGGAGATCGTTAGTAAATAATATAACTTGGTTCTGAAATTCTATTGTCTTATGAACATATTTTAATAAATTTCAGTGACTTTGACTTAAATGATCTTATTCTAGTACATTTAACATTAATTCTTTGAAACATATTTTAATTCTCTGCTTATAAAGATGAAAATTTGGAAATTTTGAGTGTACAACCATTGAAAATTTCAACCATTGAAAATTTGGTAAAAGAGGCTTGCTTATGTTTCTGCGGAAGTTTAACAGAAAAATGAAGGTCATTACGAGGCTACTATAGAATTGTTGCATATATGTGGGCAACTAATTTGCAGCATCTTGTCATAATTTCATAAGAACAGTCTGAACCCTCTTTATGTAAAGAGAAAATTCTCCTTTCTAAAATCTGTTCTCTCTGGCAAGGAAGCTCTTTTACAATGAAGTTTTCAAACTGATCAAGGTCTTTCCCTTTCTATTATAGTTTTATCAATTTCCATGATAACTTGCAATTAATAGCCCTTTTGTTGTGAACAAGTGAACAGGGTTGAGTCATAGGGCGGCTGACAGGGAAGTCGTAATAAAGTCTTCCCTTTTTCCCTTTATGGATTAGCATTAACCACTATGTTACTTGATGCCCTCCGTAATGTTGCTATTTTGAATGTTATGGAAATTCTTCTATGATCCTTTTTCAAGCAATTTAGATAGTGAAACTTTGGCTTTTAACAACAGGTTGTGGTGTCTCTGGGAAGTGGACCATGGGATCAACTATTTGGTGGTGGAAACTCACCAGCTTTCGCAGTGGCAGGTGTTGCAGCCCTCACTGGTGGACTGGTAGCAATCTTGGCTATCCCTCGAAGTAGTTCACAGAAGTCCAGGGTCGTCCTTCCATGAGGTATTTTGTTGTACCTTTTTTTTTGTACGGCATCAACATGAATATTATATTTGTTTACACAGCAACAATTTGTGTATAGCTATTGCTGCTCTATTGATTAATAAAATCGTTGTGATTTGAGGTTGTTGGTATTTGAAAACACTGAATTATGTTTCAAATAGTGATTACCGGACTACATTAAAATGTTGAAGCTTTTAGGTCTTTTAGAACTTTATTCTTTTTTGCAACTACCATTTATGAAATCTGAAACCTAAAACAAGATTGTTTTTAGTACAGTAAGTTTCCAGAAGGACTAATTCTATGCCTCCCTTCAAAATGGAAGTATTTTGCATATTGGTCGTGATGGCATCTTAAATGTGATAGTTACAAATATTGGTAGCTTTCAATGAAGTTTTTCCAAAAGAAAAACGTAGGGATAAGGTAACATTTAGTCCCTGAACTTGGCCACTTTTTCCAACTCAGTCCCTGAACTTGGCAAATTTCCCAATTTTGGTCCATGTGATGATGTGGCACTATGAGATTGTACCATGTCATCACATAAAAAATAATACTTTTCTCCAAAAAATTTTAGGTGATGATGAGGCACAATCTTAGAGTTCCATATAATCACATGGATCAAAACTGAGAAAATTGCCAAGTTTAGGGACTAGCAAGGATAAAAAAGTTCAGGGACTAAGCTGAAAAAAATCGTCAAGTTTAGGAACATTATCCCAAAAATGTATTTTTGTAGATTTATTGATTTCTGGATGGGACAACTGATCTGAAAATAAGTGGAGAAATTTTTTATTTTTGGGATGAAAAACTTGTCCACCCGCTGGAAAATCTTGGTGAAAGCCTTGATTCGAGAATTAGTCCCAAGACTGCTTCCCTTAGCACCACAAGATAAGTAGCTGCTGATTTGGTATCTATTCTTTATCAAAACTTAAACTTTTTCTTTTTCTTTTTTTTTTTATTGAAAGGGAATGCTTGCAATTTGCCTATTTGTGGTCTAATCAGTATATATTGGAATATCATGCATTTTATGCCCCAATTTGTAGTATTAAGGTGGTGAAATTGTGCTGATTGCAACCTCGGGGGAGACATGTTTTATATGCTTTGATTTTATTTTATTTTTTATATGAAAAAAGCTTCATTTATTTGTGCTGTTCATGATTGCTCTGTTCTTTTGTAATATTTTACATAATTTTCCCCCTGTTTTTGTTGCTTTGCTTGATATCTGAACATTGGAATAAATTCTTGCGTTTTATTGCATTCTTATCAAAATTGGTCAAAATATCCACCAGTCCTTATACTTTAATAAAATTTAAAGTTTAATCCCTCTACTTAAAAAAAGGTTAATAATCACTTTTGAGGTGGTCCTTGAGTCAGATTATATTTTGCTCTTTTTACTCAAAAAATAGGTAAGTTTTTGTACGTTAGATCAAAAAGCAAATTAAATCTCTCAATTTTTACAGTTAAAAATTGGTCTATAATTGTTTAATTATTTTGTCAGTCAAATTAATTTTTAATTGTAAACTTAAATATAATTTTTAATCGAGAATTAATTTATTTTTTGATCTATTATACATAGAATAATTTAACATTTTTTAAATAAATGCATGGATGTGTGATGAATTGATGACAAATTTCCTAACGAATTTCAAAATTTTTAATATAGAAATTAAATTTCAAAGCTTAATCGTCATCTTGTTGACATACATACAATGATGGAAAAAAGAACTTTCTTTGAATGCATATTATGGGTGAGAGTGATGATGCATTGATTTTGCTGCCATTTTTGCATATCATCGCACAGATACAGACACAGCTGTTGCCTGTGGCATTTTTTATGGGACATTGGAAACAGGGAAACTCTAGTAGGTGCTGTAATGGAATATTGAGGTTTTTTACCAAATATTATAAAAAAATTATTAATAATAAAAAATTGTATCTCCAAATTATTATTTATCAAAATTATATGTTCACTTAAGTGAAGGGATTCTAAGTGACGGCACTAAGAAATTTTTTTGACACGTGTTTTTTTATTTTTTTTATATATTTAAAAATAAAAAAAATATTATTTTAATAGTGGAGGGACTTAAAGTGACGGCACTCAAGGGTTTTTTGTACACGAGAAAAATACGAGAAAGAAATACCTGACACCCAATGGAGGAACACAAAGTGATGGCACCAATGGAGGGTTTTTAAGTGGCGGCACTAAGGGGTGTTTTGGTACTTGACAACACCTCATTGTGCCGTGTGTGTGTTTATTTTATTTTGATTGTGAAAATTAATTTGGGTGGTTGAAAATTTTTAGGGTTAGGTTTATAATTTGTTATAAAATAGGAAAAGGGAGAATAAATAAACGGGAAAGAAAGAAAGAAAAGAAAGAAAGAAAGGAAGGAAGGGAGAACAAGAGAAAAGAAAGAAAAAAAGGTAATGTGTTTATTTTTAAATTTATTTCAGTATGATATCTTTTTAAAATCATATTTTATTTAATTTTTAACAGATTTATTGAAGATGGATAATCAATTTTTTGTATGCGTTTATTTTGATGGAGTAATTTTGAGAACATCGGGTGGATGTATATTTGATTGTCGGTAACAAATAGGAATGAGATTTCGTCGAAATATATCGGTTGATGATATGAAAGCAATGATTAGTGCAAAAATTTTTAGATGTTGTGGGAGAAGGATCTTGAAATTTTTCTACAAGTTTCTAGTTTCGACAGATCTAACCAAATTCACCAAGATGGAACTTGTAGACGATAAAGACGTGGAGACAATGATCGCTCTTTATTGTTCGAATCAAAGTAATCAAAATGCACCAGTTCAATTGTTTGCCGAGTTAGTTGATGTGGAAGCTGTACAAAATGAAGATCCGACTCCATTAGAAAAATGAAGATTCAACTCTGTGTATGGTGGTTCCAGTATAGTAAATTGAAAGTCAACCAATCGACGTGGGTTAGACATCGATCTTAATGCTGCTGCGCCCGAGAATGATGCAAATGAAGATGGTGGATATGATAGTAGTATTCCTTCTGATAATGAAGTCGATATTGATAGTGATCCGAATGTGGATGAGGTCCCAGATGATATTGACGATGAAGGAGCGAATGATGATGAAAATCCAATTACACATATTGTGATGCACAATAATCCTCCTAGGGCACACATGTCACTTATAAACCCCGATACGACACATGTCGAGTTCGTGGAGTACCTTGAAATAGTACCTGCTCACCGATTGGCCGTAGTAGCAGATTGTGAAGAGTTGTTTGTGGGCCAAAAATTTGAATTCAAGGAAGAGTGCATATTTGCTATTAAGCGATATAGCATGAATGTGTCGATAGACTACAAAGTCGCAGTGTCTAAACCGACATTGTATATTAGGGAGTGCTGGAAGTCAACGGAAGGTTGCAAGTGGAGTGTGCGAGCTGCATTTATCCAGAAGTCGCAGATGTGAGAGAGAAGAAAAATTGATGGGCCTCACACATGCAGTTCAATACGTTTGTCAGAAGATCACCGGAAACTTGATTCCAGAATCATCTGCACACATATCATGCCAATGGTTAAGGACGATCCGACCATCAAGGTTTCTACACTGATTGTGAACATGCAATCATGATTTCATTATCATGTTTCATATCGAAAAGCATGGATTGCGAAACAGATGGCAATGGAACAATTGTTTAGTAATTGGGATGCATCATACAATGAGCTACAAGGATGGATAGCTGCAATGCGATAATATGTGCCGAGGATTGCGATTGAGTTGGTGACACGAACTTATTATGGCTCAGATAACAACATATAACTAGGAAAAAGAATTTTTCAGTATTATTTTGGACGTTTGATCCCTGCGTTCGAGCTTTTCCTCACTGCAAGCCATTTGTCCAAGCAGATGAGACATGGCTATACGGAAAATATATGCAGATCCTACTAATTGCGGTGGCTCAAGATGGGAATCAAAATGTGCTCCCGATAGCATTCGCTATTGTGGACAAAGAAGACATGGAATCCTGAGAATTCTTCTTGAGAAACCTGCGGAGGTATGTGATTCATAATGATAATATTAGGGGTACTGGTGTACCATGGAAATTAGTTTACTGCAGCCGATACATTACGGCTAACTTCCAACGAGAATATAAGAATGTAGACTGGCGGAGACAACTTATGAAAATGGGTAAAAAATTAAGTTTCCAATTATATTTTTAATGTTTTAATTTTAGACTGTAACTTATATTTTTTTAATATTCCTACAGCGTACGAGCTAGCGCCACACCGATTCCGGCAAAGAATGTCCAGACTTGAGTGTGACATAAAAGGTCAAACGAACAAGCCTCTACGCGAGTGGTTGGGTACCATGAAGCCGTGACAATGGTCTTAAAGTTTTGATGAGGGGTATCGATATGGTCAAATGACAACCAACCTGGCAGAGTCGATTAACGGCGTGTTCAAGAGAATAAGACATCTTCCAATTTCATCCGTGTTCTCTGCTACATTCTATAGGCTGGTTACCTTGATGCTAGTAATGGGGATGCGACAAATCGATCAGATGAACGCCGGACACGTGTTTGTTGAAGCTGTCAGGAATGCAATGGATACAAACCGTCAGAATGCGAGGACGATGAATGTTGAAATATATTCACGACAGTTTCAATGATTTCAAGTTACTGAGACCATTGGGCGTTAACCTGGTATCCCACCTAAGTCATACGGGGTTGATCTCCAAAACAGACACTGCGATTGTAGGAGGTTCGATACACTTCGTTATTCTTGTGTGCATGTCGTTGCAGTTTGTGCTAAAGTGTCGCTCAATGTTGAACAGTTTATCGACCTCATTTACACTCTCCAGCGTACGTTACGTATTTGGGAAAATGAGTTCCCCGTCCTGCCTGACTTGTCCACATGAGAGGTACTTTCGATGACTTTCGAGCTTATCCCGAACAAAGGTTTACGAAGGAATCCGAAAGGTCGTTCCCATATCACCAGAATCCGTAACGAAATGGACATTATGGAGAAAACAGATGACGGCAAGTTGTGTGGATTGTGTAGGCTAGCTGGGCATACTCTTTGTAATTGCCTTCAACGAACCTATTATATTGGTCAGTCATCCGGATCAAGTAAGGCTTAAGCTATTTGTATTGGACATTTTTCATTTGAAATTAATTAAGTTTATGAATGAATTTAAAATTAATTATGTTCAACATTTGTATTTAATTAATAATTTTTATATTTGCACTTTGGTTTTGGAATTAGGGTTAAGGGTTTCTAATTTAAGGTTGTAACACCCCTAAATCCGGTTCATCATCATATACCTCTTACTTTTATTTTCACATTAATTTTCAAAGTTGTCCACTTGCATCACAGTCACTAAATTATTTATATCTTGAGCCAAAGAATTCAAAATTATAATCCATCTGATGTTTCTGAAATTAGACTCAAATATCTTTTTACCATAAAAATTTCAAAATTTTTACTTTAGCCAATTTGTACAGTAAATTCTTTCAATTTACCTCTTCTCTGTTGCCTGACAGTTTCGACCTTTCTTCACTAAAAATTATCTATCTTTTTGTACAGAGATCAAATGATGTTCTCGTATGTTTCTTTTGAAAATAGACTCATTAAGGAATTAACCATATACATTTAAGTCCCTAATAATTTTTTTATATTTTTCTATTATTTTTCAAAGTCAGAATAGGGAAATTGGAACTTACTCTGACCTTGTTACACAAAAACTAGTATATCTCAAAGTACACAATTCATTTTCTTTCACTGTTTCTTCCATATGAAATTACACTCAATAAGATTGAATTACATATTTGATTCGACCCTTAACTCTTTATATACAATTTTTGGTGAATTTTAGAAGTTAGTCCTCTGGTTCTGTCCAAACTGTTTTAATGCTAGATTATGTAAATATATGTATAAGCTTTCTCCTTTCCTTTTTCTTCAATTTGGTCCTTCTCCTTCCTCCCTCGTTCTTCAATTGCCTTTATTAAGTAAATTTCAAAGAAAATGGAGGATTTTGAAGATTGGAGGGCTTAACAATGGTTAAGGGACTAAATTGTAATAAAAAGAAAAGTTGGATAGTTAGAACATGGACATGGACGGTTGGACTTTTAAAGAGAAGATGATATTTTCATTTTTTAGTTGCTTTTTCATCTCTCAAATTCTCTAGACTTTTCTTCAAAAATATCTCACTTAATAAAAATGGTAAAATTGCACTTTAAATCCCTAGGCGTTTCAACTTTACAATTTGGCCTAAACCTTTGCCTCCAAAAATATATTCCACCAAATTACTCTTTTGTCCCTCTTTAATCAATCTGGTGTTTACGATTTAGAGTTTCAAGTCTAGTGTTTATGGTTTAAGGTTTTAAGTTTAGGGTTTACAATTTAGGTTTTAGGGTTTAATGTTATGAAATTTAAATAAATGATCAAATAGGTTAAAATATATGTACATTATAGAGAAAAAATTCATCATTATAATTCATCAATAGTCAAATTTAAACACTATTAGATACAACCCTAATATCCATGATTAGATGGTGTGGTTCTCGGGGTATATCTTTGTGGTGGCCGACGTCTATGTCGAGGTTGCTCGTCAAGCTTATTGTCATCATTAGGGTCCATTTGCCCCGGAGGAGTAGAGTATTGCCCGGGAGGAGTAGAGTATTGCGGTGGCTCGTCAAACTCAGCCTGATATCCTTCTCTTAAGTATTGCGGTGGCTCGTCAAATTGAGGTTGATATCTTTGGCTTGAGTATTGCGGTGGCTCGTCAAACTGAGGCTGATATCCTTAGCTTTATGAGCTATGCATATGTGACGATCCCGCAAAATCAGGACGATAAGAATCATCGTCATCCAATGCCATTTCCTCCTCCTTTTCTTGTTGCTTTGGCACTGGTTGTGGCTCTGGGGCAGGAGCTACATGATAGGGGTGATATTGTCGAGACATGTATGAGAGAATTATCGTTGATGAAGCACCAAGTAAACATGGTTTCCCAACCTCAATGAACCACTGCATGTATTGCACCGATGGCTGCAAATCCGGAGTGTACTCCATCGGAGGTACTCGCATCATTTGGTTGTTCCACACATAAACATGTTGTCCATGCACACTCCCCCAATCACAATTTGTTTTCCCCTTCTTATCCATCCCATGTATAACCCTAATTGGAATGACGGTTGCGGGATAGGCTGTTTACAACCAAACTGCGGAGTACTCGATCCTCCGCATTCCACTCCACTGTTTTGAAAATTGATTATCGGTGCATTAATGCACCATTGGTCTGAATGGAGGAATGTCGAGGAGGGAATAACAACGGCAATTTCTGGCCGTATATATGGGTTTCAGATGAACTGCACAATTAATAACATATCAAGATATTAATAAGAGTAAAGTAATATAATTTAGTAACATGAAACCATATTAACACGAGTCAAGTAATATAATTTAACATGTTAATGAATAACATACCCCTTCCTCGACATATTGCTCGAGCAGTAAATGATACATGGGAATTGTGTATTGCCTCCCGATCCTTAATTTTGTTTTCCATCTAAAAAAACAAAAAATAACTTGTTAGAATAATATAATAAATAAAATATGTTAAATAATTAAAATTTAGGGTATATGGTAATCACCTGTTAACGAGTGGAAAAACATATGTTTGGTGCCTAACGGATGCCAAGAATGACATCCGATATAGTGCCCAAGATTGCAATAGCACTAGGCATCCACCCATATCCCGGGAAGAAAGGTTTGTGGCACAACAAAGTTCTCGATATAGCATGACAAGCACCGCAGATCCCCAACTATATTCATGAATTTTTCGCAATTCTCTTAGTATGGGCAAATACATCAAGTGGATCTTATTGTTATTTGCGTCCGACATGAGTATGCCCCCTATCATTAGCAAAATATAGGCTCGATCGACCCAAGAAACCTCCATTTCAGTTGCGTGTTCGGGCAAGTGCTCAAAATTGCTCTTCAACCATGTAAATAACAACGACATGAAGTCATCGTTATTACTAGTTGAGCGACCTAGTAACTGGATGCACATCGTTGCTGACTCTTGAAACGAACTAATACCGATGACCGGTACACCATTGATTGGTAGCCCTAGTTGGACCGCAACATCCTCCAATGTCACAGTGCACTCCCCACAAGGCAGATGAAATGTGTGGGTCTCCGGTCGCTAACACTCCACCAATGCATTGATTAAATCATATCTTAACTTAAAATTTTTGATCAATGCCGCTGATCCAAATCCGGCATCTCGCAGGTACGGAAGCAAAAGTTCATGAGGGGGAAATTTGAGGCCTTGTGCACGACCCGTCAATGAACGATACGCGAGCTCTTCCTGTTAATTTACAAAAATAGTTAGTATAACCAAAATTAATTTTGTAAACAAATAATAATATCGTGAATGACATAATGAACGAATAATAATTTTTTTACATTCATATTGGCTTGGTGTGTATCCGCATTCACCAATTTAGCTATGTGAGGACGTTCCGAGTTAATTAATGAAGCCATTCTGCAACTTGAAAAAAAATTATCAATTAGTTCAATACATAAGTTTACCAATATAATACAAAAATAATAATTAAATACCAAAATGGGTTATTTACTAAAATGGTACAAAATATATATTTATATACCAAAATAGTATCCACACACAATTATTTACTAAAATGGTACAAAATAAAAAATAAATATTTATTTTGTACCATTTTAGTAAATAATATGATGGGGTTATTATTTTGATAATTAATTATTTTTTATATTATATTTTGGTAATTAATTAGCTAGATTTAACTTTTTTATTATTATTAAAAATCTCTTATTTTTATAAAATAATAAATTTATCTTGGAGTATTTTTATCTTTTTATATTTTATATAAATTAAATTTAAAACATACATATATTCACATGATATCCAAATTAAAATTATTAATTTTACCATTTAAATAAAAATATTTAAAATTTTATATTAATTTTTTATAATTTTATTATATAACTAATTTTACCCATATTATATAATTATTTTATAAATATACTCTAATATTATTTCAATTAATTTTTTTAATTTCATACTTGTAACTAATTTTAATTATAACTTAAAAATAGATTATTGTTTATTTTATTAAACAATTGTAAAAGTTTTCTTTCCCATTTTATTAAACAATCTTATGACTTGTATAATAAAGTTACTAACTAACAAAATTTAAACATTATTAAATTTTAAATCAATAAATATGAACAATATTTTTTACTTACTACTACTAACAACAAAATAAAATTACTAGCTAGCAAAATTAAAATAAAGTAAATTAATAATAACATAATAACCAAACTTACATTTCTTCTTCTCCTCTTAATTTACTCAACTATAAGAACAGTAAATAACAAATCAATTAAAAATTAAATTAAACAAAACAAAAAACTTAAAATAATCAAATTAACTAACCAATTAAAATATTTAAAAATTAACCAAATTTAAAATATTAATTAAACTTACATTTCTTCCACTCCTCTTAATTTACTCTTTTAATCAACCTATTAAACAAATAAAATTATAATAACAAATCAATCAAATTACTACTACTAACTAATAAATTAAAATATTTTAAAATTAAATTTAAAAATAAACACATTACTTTTTTTTTTCCTTCTCCTTCTCTTTCTTCCCCTTCTTCTTTCTTCTTTCTTCTTTCTTTCTTTCTCTTTTTTCTTCCTTTTTCCTTCAATTTTCGTTGTTCCCCTCCTCCCCACCTATTTTATAACAAAAATATTATTTTATTAAATTTTTATCACCTATCAAAAATCTCCAACCACTCAAATTAATTTTCACCTCTTAAATATTCTACACAAACACACACACATGGCACAATGGGGTGCTGCCAAGTGGCAAAACACCCTTAGTGCAGCGACTTGAAAATCCTTCATGGGTACCGTCACTTTGTGTTCCTCCATTGGGTGTCAGGTATTTTTTTCTCGTGTATAAAAAAACTCTTGAGTGTCGTCACTTTAAATCCCTCCACCAATAAAATAATATATTTTTTTATTTTTTTAATATATAAAATTAATAAAAAAAAATAAAAAAAAATCGTGTCAGGAATATCCCTTAATGCCGCCACTTAGAGTCCCTCTACTCAACTAAACAAACCATTTTGATAAATAATAATTTGGAAATACCATTTTGATTATTAATAAATTTTTTTTTATAATATTTGGATAAAAAAACCCGGAGTACTGAGACTAAAGCAAAGCAATGCATAAACCTTTTATTTTATTTTTGTTTGGGGATAAGAAATGGAATCTATGAATTTGTTAGAGTTCCCAGACAAGAATTAGTATATTATATTATAATATGAGTTACTTGCCAACACTTGAAACGAATAGCATGAATCATCCTTCAAATTATTTCAGTTCCTCTGCTGGTGAACCCCATTTCCCCACCAGATATGTTCGCACTAAACGTTATCCACCGACTAACATTCTTTTCAAGCTTTGGGCTCAAGTTCCGTACATGAAAGAAAATATGCTGCTAAGAGGTGAAGTCTAATGTTGATTAGAAATACCAAATTCTAAACGATATTTGAGGTTTGAGTTTCATGAACGAAGATATAAATAAACTAATGTTAAGAGAGCCTTGTCGTTAAAAATATTGTGGAGGTTTTTGTACTAAGTATCACATTATATTTTGATTTCTCTATTAAAAAATAGATAGATCAAAGATAAATTGATCATTTCTGTTAAAGATTTTGTTCATTTTTTGCTATTAAGAACTGACACGGTTGACAGAAAAACCAAACAGTGACATGTGACGTGTCACATATACCTCGTGCTAACATATAGGAACTAATTTTTAACTATAAAATAATTTTTTTTTTTAATCTGCACAGATTAATTTATTCATTTGTAGTAGAGCAAAATACGATTTAACTCTTAGTACAAAGACTCTCGTGTATACATTAACTTAAAATAAATCAAAATTGGATATATGTGTGTGTGTGTATACATGGAGTTGCATGACACGTACATGGAATCTGACGACACTGGAAGAGGGGAGGAGGTATGGGCTTCAAAGAAGAAAAGCAGTAAATATCTTATCCCTAAATCCAGAACTCCAACATGCCCATTGCCGCACACTTCCAAGTTGTTTTTTGGGGGTTAAATGGTAGGGTTGCCGCCAGTCTCAGACATAACCCCCAAAAAGGGTTTTCTCTCGGTGTTCCCCTTTCCTCCATCTTGTGGTCTACTTTGGCCTCTCCATTAACTCACTTTTGCTGGTCCCATTTCACTCATAGTACCTACCCTTAACTTCCCCTTCGCAAAAAGCATTACCCTTTTAACCAACAATCAAATTAAACCCCTCTTTTGGGGAAGAAAAGAGAGGAGACCTCCAATGGATTGTGTGACGGTTTGGTCACTTTAACCCCTAAATCCCCACATGTTCCCTACTTTGGTTTCCTTAACCTCTTAAGCTTTCCCCGTTTGGACCCCATTTTATCTCACATACCCCGTTTGGGATGGTGAACATCTTGACTGTCGGACGGACCAACACATGAGATTCAACTCAGAGGATTGGGAAACTGAAGCAAAACACTAGACACTGCCAACCTTCACTGTTGGCATTTCTATTACAACTTTTTATTATTAGGGGCTACCTTTATAATTATATTTACCCAGGGTGTACCAGATTAAAATTTTATCATGAATCAAAATACACGCCCCATTCATTAAATCTTGCATGTAGAGTTAAGAAACTGAAAAACAGCTCTCTCCATATTATTGCTGGTTAAAATATGTTATTAGTCCCCGTGTTTTAAAAGTTAAAAATTCCAGTCCAATCATTAAATTGTAAGTATTTTCCGTCAAATTTATCAATTTGGCTCGTTGATTTGGCTGCTCTCACATAATGCGGCATATAATTGACGAGAAGTAAACATGTTATGTTGTCAATTTGAAATACGATTCTTAAAAGGAAAAAAAGTAGAGCTGATTGAATTTTTTAACTTTTAAAGTAAAGGGACAAAATCACAAATTTTGTCAAAGTACAGGGACTAGCAACAAAATTTTTTACCATTACTGCTTCAATGTGCCAGGCCAGTCTCTGCTGCTTCACTCTCCTACACTCATTGCCCCTCAAAAGGAATGAAGTAGTAAAAGGGATAAATCCACAAACAGATGGGACCTGACACAAAGGTTATGAATAAAAACATTGTCAGCTCTCCATATGGGTGATCCTTTTTCTAGTGGTTGCAGAAAAAAGCAACAAATAAGAATGGTGCTTGAAATTGGGTTTCCTTCATCACACGGGCTGTGCAAAAATGGATCATGCATGGCTGCCTTAGTACTTGCAAACAGACACATACATATACATATGTGTGTGTATATACAGCAATATGCACAACCCTTGTCAAAAGATTATGTATATCTATATGTACTGATATGCTCTTGTCATTTCACTAAAGAGATGATCCTAGTTTATTTGCTTGTCAATCAAGGGTTTCCCACTTGACAAATTGAAGATAAACTAGTTCATTTCTCTCTTTTTAATATGGTAATACAAGTATCCCACTGTTAAAATTTTTATCTATTATCATCCACTTAATAAAAATATAATTTATTTTAACTCTTTTAAAAGAGTATTAAATTAAATATTAATCGCGAGAAAAGAAAAAGGGAGGTCATCATATTATGTTTGTAAATGATATTGTTAATTACATAAAGGCACTTATGTGAGTTCCTTTCCGCATTCAAACTTGGGTTTTCTTTATGTTAATCCAACCTAAGTTGTTCAACAAAAGGAATACAAATCCTAAGTGACTAACTAAAAGAGATAAGGAAAGCCACAAAAAAGCTAAAAAAAAAAAAAAGGTATGGGTGCTTACAAAAAGTGTTCTAGTATTGGCTTTAGGGGTTCTATATAAATATTGACAAGTTCAAGAACCATAAGAGTAGGGGCCCCAATTCAGTCCTATATAAATATTAGCACCCATAAGCACAAATAAGCCATAAGGGTGTTCCTACTTTCCCCCCTTTGTCATCGAATCTCCTTTTCTCCTTTCCCATAACTTTTTTTATCCATTTCATATAGCTATGTATAACCCAAAGTCACCTTCTAGCAAAGACCCTTTGAACAAAACTATGGATGATGAAGAACAGCTACATAGGTTGCCAACAATCTCTGAGGTAATAAAAACTTGTTTAGAAAAAAAAGGTAGGTTTTGGTTTATCACTCTAAGCTATCAAATGTCTGATTTTCATGGTTTGTGTTTGTGCATTCAGGCCATGGAAGAAATTAAAGCTATAGGGAAGATTTCAGGTCCTACAGCTATTAGTAGTTTACTTTTATATTCAAGAGCTATGATCTCTATGTTGTTTCTTGGTTACCTTGGTGAACTAGAGCTTGCCGGTGGGTCACTTGCCATTGGTGTTGCAAACATTACTGGTTACTCTGTTATCTCCGGTTTAGCCATCGGAATGGAACCTATTTGTGGACAAGCTTATGGTGCAAAACAATGGAAACTTCTTGGGTTAACATTCCAAAGAACAGTGCTTCTTCTTTTATCAGCTTCTATCCCTATCTCTTTCATGTGGGCCAATATGAAAGCTTTTCTTCTTTGGTGTGGTCAAGACCAAGAAATATCATTAGTGGCTCATGTATTTATTGTTTTTTCAATCCCTGACCTTTTTTTCCTTTCACTTTTACATCCACTTAGAGTCTATCTTAGGACTCAAAGCATTACATTACCAGTAACTTATTGTTCAGCCATCTCAGTGTTACTTCATGTTCCATTGAATTTCCTTCTCGTTGTTTATCTTAAACTTGGTGTAGCAGGGGTGGCTATAGCTATGGTGTGGACTAATCTCAATGTCTTCCTTTTGATTTCTTCATTTGTATACTTTTCTGGTGTATATAAAGATTCTTGGGTAACTCCAAGTACTGATTGTCTGAGGGGATGGTCATCGTTGCTGGCTCTAGCTTTGCCGACTTGTGCTTCTGTTTGCCTCGAATGGTGGTGGTATGAACTCATGATATTGCTTTGCGGCTTACTTGTTAACCCCAAGGCTACTATTGCTTCAATGGGGATCCTTATTCAAACAACAGCTCTAGTCTATTGTTTCCCTTCAGCTTTAAGCGTTGGAGTATCCACAAGAGTTGGGAACGAACTCGGTGCAAACCGACCTGGAAAAGCTCGTATTTCCATGATCGTTTCGGTCTTTTGCGCCGTAGCTATCGGCCTCTCAGCGATGCTATTCACCACCTTGATGAGACACCAATGGGGTAAGTTCTTCACCAGCGATGCAGAAATCCTCGAGCTTACATCAGTCGCATTACCAATCGTGGGGCTTTGCGAGCTCGGGAACTGCCCTCAAACAACCGGTTGTGGGGTCTTAAGAGGCACCGCCAGACCAACCATCGGAGCCAACATAAACTTGGGTTCATTTTACCTAGTGGGGATGCCAGTAGCTATCCTAATGGGGTTCGTGATCGAACTGGGGTTCGCCGGGCTTTGGCTCGGCTTACTTGCTGCTCAAGCAACCTGTGCATTACTCATGCTATTAGTCCTTTATAGAACAGATTGGATGGTTCAAGTAGAAAGAGCCAAAATCCTCACCCAAACCACCAGTAATAGCAACAAACACCAATCCCCATTGCCCATTTCAAGTAAACAACATGATCAATATACCAACAAGGCTGATCTTGAAGGGATAATGTCCATTAATGATGATATTGTGAAGTCAACTTCAAATGAAAAAGACCCTCTCTTATCTAACTCACTCAGTACAGATACTGAGCATTAATTAGAGTTTCGGTTCCATTTTTTGGCCCCTCCCCCACCATCATAGAAAAACACTGATAAAAAACACATTTCCCACTCTAATTCTCTATTCTACCTTGTTTAACTAAATTTCCATTTGTAATTTTCTTTATATTCCTCCATGTTGTATGAAATAACAAATGTAGAATTGAATAGTCACAAACTTTACTTCTTTCTCTTTATGTGTGTGTATATATATATATATATATATATATATATATATTGAAGGATTGAGAAAGCTATGAAATTTTAAAAGAACAAAAAAAGGACTTTGGTGGAACATGATTCTACTTGACTTTCTTCTTCTTCCCTTCCTTATAACCTTAGACCTAGAGCCTATCTATAACCCCAAATTAGTATAATTTGCTTTACCTACTTTCAATCCCCTAATTAACCACACCCTTTTTGTATAGAATTGTTTGAAGCATCGTGCTGATAAAATAATATCTGTTTTTTTATACAATAAATAGTAAATTCAAGGTTTTGCCTTTCATCTCTAAAAGAAAATTGAATCACTCTTCTTTTATTACAGTATTGTGCTGATAACGTGAATATAATATCTTTTTTGGTATAATGAATAACAAACTCGAAATTTTATCTTTCAGACTTTACTTTTACCAAAGCTTCGGGGTTTTGTTATTTCATTGAATTGATGGAAGGGTTGAAAAAGAAAGAGTGATTGGCATTTGTTTATGGTGGGACTGAAATCAATAATCTAAAGCAAAATATTTAGAAAACATGGAGCCTGTTTCAATTGAAGAAACAAAATCCACCTATTATTACCTCTGTCTACTTCTCACATGACAAAAGTTTTGGTGCAGTGGCTCTGCCAAATTTGGCAGTTTCCTAGGCTCCACCTCCACCTTGGTTGCCTTTGGCTTCTACAATTCCAACACTGATGACTGAACCCACAAATAATTGTTTTTAAATGGAAAAGGAAAATCAATAATTAAGAAGCTTAATTAATGGAAGAAAAAAGAAGAGGAGGGCTTTATTTCTGGCAGTGGGAAGCCCTGAAATGGGTCAGTGTTGGTGGGGACATTGCATCGGTACTGATGACGATTTTATGTAATGTTCCTATGAGTTTTTTGGGATAGAAGGTGCGGCAGGAAGCAAAGCTGGTCCCCCTTTCCCAACAGGATATTCAATGTAACCCCAAATTTTACTCTCCATTTCTCCATAAAATTTGAGTGTTTTATACTGTTAATATTTTAATAATTTATTCTTTAAATTTTATAACATAATTATGTTTGTTATGCACGTAGTTTTTTTGGATCCAGGGGTGAAATCAAATTCAAATGCAAATTATGAAAGATGAAAATATTGATGTGAAATTAAACTATTGAAAAAGAATAATAATTTCTATTTCATAAATTCTTCCTCCCAAATAAAAAACCGGAAACATTTATGTTATTCTTTATGTTGAAATATGCTCAGTTCCTTATACTTTTTATAAATTTGGATTTAATTCCGATACTTTTAACTTTAGGAATTTAATCTGTTTATTTTTTAGGTTTCAAAACTCAAGTCTAATTGTTAATGTTGTTAATTTTTTGGTTAAATTGATTGGTGTGATATTTTGAAATTAAAAAAAAAAAAAAAACTCACTTACTAGTTATGTAAATAAAAAATAACATTATAATAAACTTGAATTTAATAAAAAAAATAACAATATTAACAATTAAACCTAAAATTTGAAATTTAAATTAATAAAAAATAACATTGTAATAAAAGAATAATATCTGATCAATTACAATATAAAATCAATCAATACAATATCCAAGAAACAAAGAATATAAAAACAGGACTAATTCAGACAAAAGCGACACAAGACAAACACATAGTAAAAAGATAGCAAGAGTAAGACCCACACATCATAATTGTAAATAGTGGTAAGGCTTGGGTCTTTGCCAAAATCTCATCAGTACAATTATGTCATTTTTATTTATATTTTATAATGTAATTTTTTTTTTATAAAAAATCAATTATCTTTTTCAAATTAAACCAATTATTTAGTGTAAATTAGATGGAATGATTAAATGATTAATGGTTGAATTAATAAAGCTTTCACTTGAGTTTTGTTGCCCATTTTTCCTTGATTTGAGGAGGTTTATTTAACTCTTTTTGGTCGACCTGCCCTTTCACACCTTGTTTTCTTGCTTTCTTTAGGTCTTTAGGAGTTGTTTGCTTTGGTTGTTTGATCTATGATGCAATGTGGTAGGTTTTTTATGATTTGATTGTTGAGGATTTTATTTTGTTATTTTTTATGTACGTGTTCATGTTCAGGATTTGTAATTGTTCCTTTTAATAATGTCGTTTTTAAGGTTCGAACTTAGAAGTGCAATGTGCATTACCAAAATTTGGTAAATAAAATGATTAAGATGAAAAAAGAGTAAAACTTGGTCTACAGTATCAAAACTTTGTAGCAATTGGTAGTAGCAAGTACAAGCCATTATTAGTCAAAATGAGCCAAAGCACACCGGAACGGCCAAAACGCATCCAAATTTTAGTTGAAATAGAACTTAGACTACTTAATACTTTTTAAAATATTCAGAACGAGACATATTAATTGGTATGACTAAAGGCTAGTTTAGTAATACTTTTTAAAAATGCTTTTGAGTCAAAAAAACACTTTTGAGAAAAAACTAAAATTTTCTCTATCTCCTTTTAGCTAAAAAAATGTTTTTCCAAAGCATTTTTGATGCCAAAAGCACTTTTGAAAAACTCAAATGTACTTTGTTTAGTAATGTTTTTATCTTCAAAGTGTTTTTTCTCCCAAAAGTACTTTTAAGAAGTAATGCTAAATAAAGCCTAATACTTGTACGATATCAACGACCATATTGAAAACCCTTACAACAAGTGGCGAAACTCAACTTTTTTCTTGAGAACTAGAATTGAATTACTTTTTGAGACAAAAATGTAATTTTGCTATTGTGTTAATTTACCTTTGAATTTTTTATGCCATCCAACACCCTTTTTGGGTGAAAAAAAAGTTCTATTTCGATTAAAATTGCATTTTAATTTAAAAAATTTAGGGTTTAGAGCTTATTTATAGGGCAAATACTAAGATTTGTTTGAAGTAGTAGTTAAAACTTTTGTTTGGGATGTAGTTGATAAAGGTTGAAACTTAGTCATCCTCTTTTCGTCTCTCAAAATTAGCGGTGATGCTAAGGGGCTGCCATAATTTTTTTTAGGATGATTGAAATTAAATTGTACTAATTTTTACGATAGTAAAAATGTAATTTCACCATGTTAATAGCTTACATCTTTATAAAATTTAAAGAATTAAATCAAATTTTTATCATTTTTAGGGGAGTAAAATGCAATCTTACTTTTACTAATTTAAAATTTTAAAAATTTTAAATGGCTTAAATGAAAAATTATCCATTTTAGGGGGATCGAGAGGGTCCTGCCAACACCCTAGCTACACCCCTAGCTTTGGCCCTTGTAAAATAGGAAAATTATAGTTTTACCCTCTAAATTGTATAAAATTATAAGTTAGTACATGATAAAATTACATTTTACACTTAAATGATAAAATTTTAATTTAAACTTTTAAAAAATTACAAAAATATTAACTGATACAATAATAAAATTACATTTTAACTCTTATAAAAATATATAATTTAATTCCAGTCATTTCAATACAATTCCAACTTCACTGCTACCCAAAATCGTAAAATGTAACGATTAAAAAAAAACTTACACTTGCAAATTAAAATTTCATAAAGTTTAAATAAATTTGCGTCGTGGAGTGTAGATCATATAAGCCCTTGCAGGCATTGGCACCACCTTGGGATTGCATGCAATCAATGCACATACCTAATCATCCTTTTGGTCTTTGCATGCAAAATTGTCATTATTCCTTCTTCATGAATCGTCAAACTTTTGTAAACCCTAATCCATAAATGCATTTCATTTCATCAATCAAGTTGATCAAAACATGTTTTTTCATGTGACGTTTTGGTCTTGTCATAAAAAATAAAAAAAACAATTTAACCAAGAAACGACAATGCATGTACATGATTTACGATTAAATGTTGAATCAAAATCTTCCCTACATGATTTACTATCAAATGGGTAGATGCCAATAAATGGGTTTTCATTGTAAGAAAAAATAGAGCCACCAATTCGTACATATCTTATCGAAAATCTATCTATAAGATTATGAAATAATGGATTTTACGAAGAAGAAGGTGATGAAAAAGAAGAAAATGTCAGAGCATTCTTTTTTTTTTTCTTTTAAATGTTAGATTTTTTAGAATTGAAATTAAATTGACACAATATATAAATGTTGGGTGTTAAAGTTGTTATTATGTCAATTTTAAAAACTGTCACGGTTATCAATTGGTGAAAAAAACAACAATAAATTTGAATAATTTGATGACAAAAAAAAAATACTAATAATTGAGTGACTAAAGTAATTTACCCTTTAAAAAAAGTAATAAAAAATGCTAAATCCTTGATATATTAAAATTTATCTATACATTATAGAAAATCAAATCAAGTTATATCGTGTGACCAACCATTCACTTTTTCTATAAACACTTACAACGAGAAAATTAATTATTATTGTCGACATTGGATACCTAGAAATTAGAAATGGAAGGTATAGCTATATATTGAATGATATGTTGGTTCAAAGATGGCAATCGTGTGGCAATAGGATCACCAAAGGACAATCAATTCCTTGTAACGTCGCATGTTTGAAAATGTTTGGACCATTTTGCTTGTAGCAATTTCTTTTTCTCGTTTTGTTTTGTGGGACAAATGGAGCAAAGGGCCGGCAATGTCCACAATGATATTTATTTTTGGTGTTTGGTGTAATGGGTACCACTTGAAGCAAACAAGAATAGTCATTTGTAGGCACTATGGGGGGCTTTTAAGTTTTGGTGCTTTTAATGATTTTTTTTTTTTTGTTGAATTTTGCAAATAAAATGTGTATTTTGTATAAGTTATGGATTTAATTTATATATTTTAATTTGATCAATTTTAATTTTTGTATTTTTTAAATTGAAAATTTTATTTTGATTTAATAGAGTTGTTTATGGGTTGGGCCGTCCGAAAAATAGGAGGGTTTGAACAAAAATATAAGCTCAAAAAATTGGTTTGGGCAAAAAACAAGGCCAGTTTAGAAAATCGGCCAAGCCTCAGGTAAAGTTTTTTTGCTCGAGCCCGGACCAACCCAAATTTTCATTAAAAAATAATTTTGTTGTTTTTCCATGTTTTGATGCTGTTTTCCCACTTTTTGACACTGTTTTGCTACCATTTTATTATTATGTTGCTACTATTTTGTTGTTAATATTTGGATATTGTATAACACATGTTTTATTGTTAATTTTGCTACTATTTTGGAGATATTTGCTTGTTAAGTTGCACTTATTTTGGTATTATTTAAGTATAAAGACTTTTTAAATTTATTTTTAATTTTCGGGGAAATATTTTGTATATTATATTTTTAAAAATTTTTATATAAAAAAATAAAATTTAAAATTTTTAATATGATTCAAACCCCAGTTTTAGTATTTTTATTTGGACCGGATTTGGGAAAAATTTTAGGTTCATTTTTGGCCCGAGCCTAGTAATCGGGCCAAAAATTTTGTTAAGGCCCGACCTTGATCATGGACAACTCTACGACTCAAACAATAGTAGTTAAATCTATTTGGTTAAATTCTGCTATTCGTCCTATACTATGAATAAGATAGTTATTAAATCTATTAATTGATTTTTTTGTGAGTAATATATAGAAATATATCAAGCTGTCATGGCATTACATAAATGGTAATATATTTGCTTCATCAGATTTTGGCAATAACAAAACTTACTGAATTTAATAGTTATAATTCGATCAGTAGTAAAATTTTAAAAATTGAAAAGTACATAAACTAAAAATGATCAAACTGAACCCAACAAATGATTCTAGTGGAAAAGAGGATGATGCTCATCCTAGGAGATTCGGGTTCAAGCACCTGTGTGTGCAAAGTGTGTGTGCGTTATCAAAGAGTTAAGAAAGTATGAACATATACTACCATGTAATCATACCAGTATATTTAAAAAAAATGATCAAACTAAAATACAAAAGCTAAATCCACAACTTATACAAAGCATAGAAAATTTTATTTATTTTTTGTAAAAATTCTTCTAGAAATATAAATTTCAATTCCTCTTAATAAGAACCTTTGATGATTTTGGGAATTACCTAAATATTTATTTTAACGACTTTTTTTTTTGTTTTAGATTTTTTTATCAATTCATAGCTATTTGTTATCTTTTTAATTATACTAATTGAATTATCTACCATTTCTTGACTCATGCAATATTTTTTTAATAATTTCATTATAAGTTTTGATCATATATGTTTTTTTTGATATAATATCTGAAACTATCCAATGCTCCTTTTCAACCCATAAATAGAAGGATAATGTGTTTCAACGCACTCTAGATCTGTTCATGGTTCGGATTACTCGCCCAGACCTAAAGACCCACTCAAAATTTGAGAGGCTTTGGATAAAAATATCAAGCTCGAAAAATGGGTTTGGGCAAAAAAATATGCCCGTTTAAAAAATGACTTGGGATTAAATATCCAAGGACCAAGCCCAACCAATTTAGAACACATTAAAAAAATAAACTTATTCTAAATATATAATAATACTCTAATATAAATATTAAAATAATGTTAAGATATCTATATATAAAAATTTCAATAAATAAAAATATATAAAATTATTAAATATTAAAATAATATAATACAATATAAATATTTAAAAAAATTAAAAATAATATGGGCAGGCTTAAAATGGATCTTTTGCAAACATGGACAAGTTTGAGCAAAATTTTATGTTCATATTTTGAGTCGAACCGAATTTAGGTAAACATAAAATATGTTAATATCATTGTTTAGACCCGATTCAAATCCGATCCATAAATATCTCTAACATACTTAAATCCATATTCTCCTTACAGATAATATTTAAATTTTAAGAAAAATAGAATGTTGCCTTTTACATTACTTTTTTTTTTTTATATATATGGAATAAAAGTCAACATGTACACACTCTATATATGAAGATATTTTTGTTAATGAAAGTCAATTACAAGGCAACCACTAACCGACCCTCCATCATAAAAGATAAGTCACCCCCACCAGTGCAAAGTCTTTAGGATAATATTCATGAACTCTTCATGTGGATGATATGCTTAAGAAAAGGGAGTTGTAGTAGGACAACCTTGTTTATAGATGTAATTTTTCTTTCAAACTTTGAAAAGTGAATGAAAATAAAAAAAAAAGAAGGTAAATGTATCGTGGAGATTTGTGTATTAGGAGTTAGATAGTATGTTGTTATTTTTTTTTAATTTAAGAAATGGGTAAATTAATATTTGTACATTAAATAAAAAAATAAACTGGTTTTTATTTTTAAAAATTTAATCCGTTTATACTGTTAAAAGCTAGTTATTATACTTCAAAATGAGTTACACGTGACACGCCACGTGTGTGCTTGTGTTGTTATTCTGTCAGTCAAACCAAGTTTTAATGGTAAAAATGGGTGGAATTTTGAAGAGAAATGACTAATTTACTCTTTAATCTAACGTACAAAGATTAATTTACTCACTTTTTAAATAAACAGAACGAAATACAATCAACACGCGATAAAAACATCTCTATGGTATTTTACCAAACAAAGAGAGATGACTATGCATTTCTTCTAATTTAGTGGTTGGACATTTTTGTTTGTTTATTGTTTGAATAGTGTTTGATTATACAATGAGTTTTAAGTGTTTTTCAACTTCATTATTATTAATTTCTCCCCTTTTGTAAATCGACAATCCAACAACAAATAATAGAGGGGGAAGAGCTAGAAAATGGAGTCCAACAAGCCATAAACTCTTTTAGAATCAAAGGAAAAAACAGTACAAGTATGTTGGATATTTTTGTACTCTTTGACTCGATAAATAAATTCGTGTATATTAGATTAAAGAATAATTGATATTTTTATTAAAATTTTTATCTGTTTTTATTATCAAAAGCTGAAAAATAAAACGAAAAAAATCGTCGAATTTCATTTTGATCATTTTACTCAAAAACGAATAAATTAATCCATATATATTAGATAAGAGAGTAAGGTGATCTTTCCGTCAAAATTTTTATTTATTTTTACCGTTAAAAACTGAAAAGAAAACCAGAAAAGTCCAACAAGCTGAGCTAAAGAATGGAGTCCAACAAGCCATAAACTCTTTGGCAACCATAGGAAAATATACCCTAACTTTCCCTCTTAATATTCCCTTTTAGACTCGATCGTAATGGGTGATGCATGATTATGTTGATGACCATGACTTGGTCAAATTCAAAGTAGAAAATTAAGTGACAAAGGTTTGGGCCATTTTAATGCAGGAGTCTTAGCAATGTGTAATACGAAAGCATGCCCATTCCCATCAATTCCCCAAAGACCCATCCGCATTTGCTTCAACTCTCATAATGTTGTTGTACCAAAAGACAATAACTTTCAAAAAAACATTATGATTGATCTAATGGTCAAAATTGTTCCCCCACAGAATATACTCGTGTTCGAGTTTTAAAAAAAATTAATGGTAAATTTTTATTCAAGTCAGCTCCTTTTAAATATAATGCCTGAATACTAACCCTTTAACTATACGGTATCGAAAAAATAAAATACCACCTTTAGAATCTTAGGTTAGGTGATGGTGTTTGCAATAATACGAAATTATCCATACCATACAAATAACAATACAATTTTTTGTCTAGGCAGCGGGACTAAGTCCGAGTTTGCTGCTTAGAAGACAAGAAACTTGTGCATATATCCATAATTCAGCATCTTAAATCTTAAAATATATATATATATATATATATATATTTTTTTATGCTTTTTTTATATTTTATAATAATTTTTATTTTAATGTCTCGACCTCCCTCCTAACTACACTCTTGATCCAATTCTAAACTACAATTATCATATAGAACAATGATATTTCGAAAAAAAATTATCCTTCTTTGATCCCTTATCAGAAAGAGGATCGAAGATTGTTCAGGGTTTAAATTTTGAATTTAGTGCCTATTATACAACTTGAAATTATCTGTTGGGGGAATTTTTCTAGGTCAACAACTTTTTTTTAGGATGTGAAGAAAGTGAAAATGAGTGGATGATTTGTAAGTAGGACAAAAAGATTAATAAGAACATACCCAACGTGAAAAACAATACACATCACTTTCAGATGGTGCCGATAGAGTGCCTCATTGGGATAGTGATCCACCGGGACAATTTTAGATACGGTAACAATGACATAGATACATTGATGTTTACACAAAGACACTAAATCCCAAAGCACAATCAGATTGTCCAAAGAGGAGAGATTGAAGAGAAAAGCAAAAGACGTTAATGACCGGGTAGCTTTTTGGTTAATGCAACCAAGCTTTGTCGGTTCATACGTTCAACATTTGACTGAGAAATTCTTGCTCTCTCAAGTCACAATTACCACTTCCTTTTTATGCATTTTGTCTGGAAATTGTAGAAAGGTTATGTCATTCAAGGAGCTATGAAGTAATATTCACTTTTTTAGGCCCTCCAATGATAAAACTTTGTGATGATAAATCATGCAATGCCCACGTATACGAAAGAAGAAGAGGGATAAGGGAAGGAGAAAGACAAGCGGCATAGGCTTAGCGAAATTCGGTAGTTGTTATCATTGAGTTCAAATCTTTAAATTATTATTATCGGAAGAAATTTATCTTAATATTATTATCCGTCTGAAAGGATTATTCTTAAACCGTAAAACGAATGAGAATAATTATGGATAAATAAATAAAAAGTTATGACAGTCTTAAGCCACTCACCATAATTTTTTTAACCAAAATCAAACTAAATGTTCAAAGGCATCAACATTGAATAGTGATTAAGGGTTTTTTTTTTTGGATGGGTGTTTATCTTCGGTGTGGTGTATTTTTCTTTTTGTTTCACGCTATAATATCGTTGCTGTATCTAATTTCATCATCACTGCTGTCTTTACACTAACCGTAAATAATCGCACCTCCCATGTAAAGTGATCCTAAAGTTTTTTGTTTACACCTCAAAGATCAGAGTTACAATATTGTCATTCCTGTAATGTAACTATATCCAAGAAGAAAAATAGTTCAAAGAGAAAGAAACAAAGTAGGCATAGAAAACTACCTTATTATATTTAATTGACATATTGGCCTATTAAGGAGCACCAATTTGAGCCCATAGAGAACTGGTCCTAAAAAAAACTGTAGAGACAAAGTTGATCCATCAATGCCAAAATACATGATAGGAGAATGGAAAATGGATTGCTGTAAAAAAATATTTTTAAAACACTAATATATATATGATTTACTTTTTTTTTTATACAATGCCTACAATTACTCATAATCTCTCCTCAATCCTTAAATAAAAGGATAATATGCTTTAATGCACTCGAACCCACGTCCCCTTGCATTGACAATAATGACGATGCCAACTGAGCTAAGATTCAACCGGAAAAAAATTATTTAATTAGATAAAATTATATATATATATTTTTTACCATTTTACATGCATAGAATAGTGTGTTTCAAATATTTATTAATCCACTTTAGAGATTATTGCCAATTAATTTAATAGCCATTATTTTCACTAAGAAATGGGCTTGGTCCATTTTTATGATATTTCGGAAGCCTAATATGAAAGCCCACCAACACTGTCATGGAAAATGGCTACTATTGGCCTTACCGTTTCTTTTCATTCTCATCACAACATTTCATGTGAAGTTGGGCTCTCTTGGATATTGACAATTGTCAGTGAAATTTTTAGATTCTGAGATAATGATATAAAGTCGTACGATATAATAAAAATTGTTAAATATATAGAAAGAGACACGTGCCATTATTTTAAATTTTTTGAGTCTAAAATTACTATTGGTAGTGTACAAAATAATTACCTGTGATGTTAATCTTAGTTTTTTTTTTTAAGCAAAGCTAACTTCAACCCATAACCATCTTGATTATTGTAATAATAACTATGCCAATTAAATTGATATTCAATTGATCTATTAACGTTAATTATATTGTTGAGATACTTAAAGATTCAGTTAGATTGGAATATGAGTTCATCCCACAAACTTGGGAAAACCCATCACTTTTTAACCATGAAAGTTTATTTTAATGTTGTTACTAGATAAATACGAGCATGAAATTTCCTTGAGTACCTATGAGAAAGAGATGAGAACTTTGGGATTTGATGATATGTAATGATAATTTGAGGTCCGTATAATATAGTTACGAAGTCAAATTTTGATTCGATTGGAAGAATTAAAAGATATGAAAATTTCGAATTTAGGTTTATAAGAGACTTAAGTGAAAATGTGCATAACTAGTTTTAACTATAAGTTAATATACTTGATGTTGAGAAACTATCATTGTTTCTCTATCGACATTATCGTACATAATTAAAGATGAGATCAAAACGTCGAGGGAAAAAGACAAAAACGAACAATGTGCAACAAATTCAATTTATGCTAGCATAATTTTCATCATTTACATATAACTGTTAAATACAAGTTACCTAAAAAGTATCTATATGAACATCAATATGATATTATGAATTGAGTTACATGTGATATCATGAATGGGACATATTGAATTATGCCATGATATTAAACAATAATGAAAATTGCTCTATTAACAATATCAAATAAAGTTTGGGTATAATTGACATGTTATAAAATTTGTATATATATTGGTGAGAGCATTCTGTTAGTTTGATGTAATACATTTTGACACTTTGGTGCAATTCATTTTGGCACTATTGTTCATACTGTAAAGTGCTAAAGGAGATCGATGCATTAATGTGTCAAATCTAGTGCTCTAAGTGTAATATTTTTATGTATGTATACTTGTAATTTTTTTTTCAAATAGATTGGTTAATAAATTATTCATGGATTACATTAATATACATTGTATAGTCATCATTACGTGGTTGAATCGTAATATAAAAAGACAATTTATATTAGTAGACGAACCTAAACATGTCATAAGTCTAATCGGAAATGAGCAAACCAATTGAAAGACTAAAGTGTCGTCTATCAAGTCCAGTTGGAAAGATGCATTATCTTGGGCGTTAGAGCTGATGACTCTCAGAAGATAGAGACATAAATGTGACTGACTAGATTGACAATACATCGGATTGGACATAAGAAGAATGGATCCTAAATCTATTTATGAGTTTATTCACTTGTGACTTTCAAAGTGTGACATATCTTAATCTTTAGTGGATGACAGATTATGTGTGCATGATTCGTATACTTTGATGTAAGTAAAAGCCTAATTCAAATAAATAAGGAATCGAAAGCTAGTGCGTTGGATATACGACTTCTGCAGTATGTAGCATTATTCACAACAATAGAATTTATAGTCTAAGATATGAGTAAATGATATCATTTCATTGACATTACATCGTTGATGAAAAATAAATGTGGTCACGAGTCGTTTGTCTTTGTGATGAATGACTTGATTATAATTTGATAGTAATTGACTTTCATGAAGGAAGATGTAATGGTTACCATGAGATAAAATAAGATTATATTAGGAGAACGGATTTATCTCAAAGAGATTAAATATATCTAATGAGGGTAACACGTTTATGATAAAGGTTATTGGACGAGCATTGATTGAGTTGCTTTCGTAATGGGTATATCATTAGGAAGAGCTCAGTCACAATACTATAGTAGAATAATTTCTTGACTAAACTGTGTCTAGCACGAAGAATTATATTGATGATTATCTAACTATAAAAAAAATTTAAATTCAACACCTAACTAATTGTATTTGTTTTTTCTGATAAATTTCTATTAAGTATAGTTAAGTTTATAATAAATTGATAACATGATTGTTTTAAAATTTATATAATTATATAATTAACTCTCAATGATTATGCACTTTATTTTTTATTTTTGGAATATACTGTGTGTGTTTAGATGATAGTATCTGTTCATATTTTCTTAATTCTTTGATAAGGCATACACACCTAAAATGAACCCGGATCTCCTAAAATAAACATTATCTTTTTTTTTTCATTAGAACCACTCGTTTGATTCATGATTATGCATTTTATAAATCTGGTTATGATTATAAAAAAAAAATTTACCCTAACATTTACAAATGAAAAAGTT
The DNA here is from genome assembly GCA_039519145.1 of Kokia cookei. Lineage (NCBI taxonomy): Eukaryota > Viridiplantae > Streptophyta > Magnoliopsida > Malvales > Malvaceae > Kokia > Kokia cookei. The sequence goes on from CM076903.1 coordinate 2,219,966, forward strand.
AACATATTACTTAATAAAATCTAGTTTTATTTATTAGTAGTTACTTGCCTTAAAATAGAACACAAAATAATTACATTTTGATTTTATTACCTAATAATTAGCAAAAATGCCACGTAATCCGACAATAATAATAACATGGAAGGTGGCCACCAAAGCATCTCCACACCATCACTCGCAACGTGTCCTTTTATTTCCCGCACTATAATTTATATAAGGTTAAAACATGCTATTAGTCCCTGTATTTTTACAGAATTTGAGATTCAGCTCCTATAATTTAAATGTTAAAAAAATTCAATCTTCTTATATTTTCAATTTAAAAATCTTAGTTCAATTCAATATGTTTATTTTCTATCAATCAAATATCACGTTACATGAGGGTAGTCAAATTGATAAATTTTGACAAAAATTATTTAAAATGTTAATGATTGAATTGAGATTTTTAAATTATAAAAGTACTTAATTTTCAAAATTTTAAGTACAAAGATTAAATTTAAAATTTCATCAAATCAGGGTTTCGTTGTTTTATTATGTTCAAGTTTGTAATTTGATCTTTCTATTTTTGAAATATCAGTAATTAACTTAAATAGTTTTTTTAACAATCTCATTATAAGTTCAGATCATATATGTTCTGTTTGACACAATGTCTATGACTATTCATAGCCTTCTCCCACAACCCATAATTAGAAGGATAACACGTTTCAGCGTACTCGAATCCACATATTCATACATTGACAACAATATTCATGCCAATCGAATTAAAATTCAATCGATAATTAACTTAAATAGTTAACATCGTTAATATTTCAATTAAAATTTGATGTATTTTTCATGCACTCTAACCTACCTTTTTTGGGTAAAATATTTAATTAGCCACTAAACTTTTAACTTACTCAACTATTAAAGATTTCAATTTAATCACTAAGGTAACAAAATTTATTTTTTCTTATCTAAGTCTCAAATGACTAGATGATCTAGTATTTTTATTTTTTGACATAGTGGCATTTTTTTTTCTATTAATGCCACCTAATTTATTAAAATAAATCAAATAATAATCTCTTTAGTCCTTTGTTCACTTCCTTTAGACCTCTTCTTTCAAACCCTAGCCACCCATTACCGTCATCGTCGGGCTTTTTCGTGAGCTTTTCAGATTAAGGATGGCACCATCAACAACAACGTGATTAACACGATTCGAACCTAAGTCGCACTTAGGATAATGAACGTTTTAATTATCAGGCCAACACACGAGGTTCAAATGATTGTTTTTAAGAAAGATTCATATCAATATTTTAACCCATATAGTTAACACGGTTAATTATTTGAATTATTTAATGATATTATATAATTAGAACGGTCAAAATTATGTTAAATTAAAGCACAAGAGCTGGATCTCCAATTCAAACATAATACAGGGACCAAAACTGCAAATAGATCTAAATAAATAAAACAAAATTAAGTCCACGCTCTCGAAGACGAAGACGAAGAGCCCTTTACTCAGCTCTCAAAAATAAAAAACCAGTTGAGACTTCGGCCTTATTATGTAATTTATTATTTTTTAAATATCCGATTATGTAATTTTTTTCTTTTTTTCTGTGATTTTTTTCAACCAATCAGATGGCTTCGATTCGTAGAACTCTGTCGCCGGCATATCACCACCGTTCTTACCAGATCGGCGCCGGATTCTCCTCTCCGTCTCACAAGTTTTTACCCAACGGGAACAGTAAACATTCCTCTTCAAGGCATTTACCGCTGTTATTCACCTCCGTAAATCTAGTCTACCGCAAAGGATGGCGGCGATCTTTTTGCTGGTGTCTCTTCTTTTTCCTTATAGGGTTCGTTTTTGGCATCACGCTGTTTGGAAACATGGATACCGATATCCGAGACAAGGATTTCGCATTCCCGGAACTCAAGCCGCCAAATGTTGACCTCCAATTGGACGATCAGATTGTTAACTCTGTGTCATTGGGTATTCATACCAGATTGCAAGAACCAAAGGAAGTTGACGATTTAACCGGGCCGCCGTTAAAGCAACTAATCGTCGTTACGCCGACTTATAACAGGGGCTTCCAAGCGTATTTCTTGAACAGGTTAGGGCAAGTTTTGAGGTTAGTGAAACCGCCGTTGGTTTGGATAGTGGTGGAGGAGAAAGTAGCGTCATTTGAGACGGCAGAGATTTTGAGGAGAACCGGTGTTATGTATCGGCACGTGGTGTGCACGCGCAGTCCTAGTGAACCGAAGGATCGAGGTGTTCATCAAAGGAATGCCGCTTTGGAACATATTGAACGGCATAAGGTCGATGGGATCGTGTTTTTCGCCGACGATGACAATGTCTACACGGTGGAGTTGTTTGAAAGCTTGAGAACTATTAGGTAATATTAGCTTTTCTAATTTTCTTCACTAATTTTTTTTGGGAATGTTGTTTTAAGAAAGTTATTGAGGATTACAAATTTGGGTAAAGTGGGTTTTTGTAATGCATGTTTTGTGATTACAATAATTGTTGATTTTTTTATGAACATTTTGTTTTGCTGGGCAGTCGAAAATGGGATGTATTTATTGAAAAAAGGAAGTAATTTTGGTTTATATTTAGTGATTAACTATCTGAAAATTATTGTCATTACTTAATGCATTAGTACTTTTGTTTGTGAATCATATCAGCATGTTACCTCTTTACTATAGTAACAAAATCTTGTTTCATTTTCATATAACAATGAAATCATATAACTTCGATGATCCTATAGTTCTAGCCTTTGGTTCATCTTCTGTTTATTGCAGCCTTGCCGGTTGCTGATGAATGTCATTTTGCCGGTTTGTCATGAGATTTTAAATAAGGAATTAACTTAAGATTGTTTGCTGTTGATTAAAAGTTTTCCCTTTGTAAGAGGTTAATGAAGATGTCCATTAACTGTTTATTTTGATTTTGTTTAGGATGATATGGCTTTTCAATTTTAGATTGCTTTATAAATTTTGTAAAGTAATTGTTATAAATTGCTTTATGTTATTCTTGTGTTTCTATTTTACAATGAATCATAATATTTATCTTATTTTGTTCTAGACGATTTGGAACTTGGCCTGTTGCCATGCTTGCACCTAGCAAAAGCAAGGCAATCCTGGAAGGTCCGGTATGCAATGGAAGTCAAGTAATTGGATGGCACACAAATGAGAAAAGTAAAAGACTTCGTAGGTTTCATGTTGATATGTCGGGATTTGCTTTCAACAGCAGCATTTTATGGGATCCAAAGAGATGGGGACGCCCCTACTCAAACCCAATTCGACAATTGGACACTGTGAAGGAGGGTTTCCAGGTATAGATCATACTGTTGCATTTGGTAGTACTCACTTTGAAGCTGTTGTGTAATTTCTCTAGAAATGTTGCAGCACAGTTCTGGGCATTGCTCACAGTTTCTTTTATGCAGGAAACTACGTTTATAGAGCAAGTGGTTGAAGATGAAAGTCAAATGGAAGGTATACTACCTGGTTGTTCCAGAATCATGAATTGGCACCTTCATTTAGATACCGGCAATCTAATTTATCCCAAAGGCTGGCTACTTGAGAAGAATCTAGAGATTACCTTGCCTATCAAGTGATGGAAGTTCATCTCTACAATTTTTTTATGCTGAGTGCGTAAATGGTATGCATTTTGATTCTGCATTTTATTTGTAAGTTTGACTCTGGTTATCAGAGAGGTTGCCCACCTCAAAACAAGGGACCATGATAAACACATAATTAGATGGAAAAAAAAGAGAAGTAATGGAAACAAGCAAATTAGTGGAGATCAGCCATCTCTCTAGCTGCTTAAGTATATATTAATTTATATATTCTGCGTTTGATTTTAGTACAGAAACCAAGTAATCTTGTACTGAAGTTTTTGTGATTGCAGCTAGTTTCCTATCACGGTTCTGCCTGTATAATTTGCTGGTGGCTCATTAGTTCAACTTTCATCAGCAGAATTTGCTGCAACCATCTTCATATAGCAGGGCCTGCATTTATTCATCTGGCAGTAACAAAGAAGCAAAAGATTTGTGATTTTTTGTTTCTAGAGTTTTGTAGTGCGACTGTGCGAGTATTCATATAGAGCAAATTCTTATAGAGTTGTGGTCCTTGGTGTTTTGTGGGGTGGGAGGATTGATTTGGCTCATTAGGTGGTGTTTGATGAGGCTTGTTGTGGATCCCTGTATTTAGGCATTGTATCAAAATCGAGGGAGATTTGTTATCTACCTATCCAAGCATTTTTCTTTACCTCATTCTTTTAAGTTCAGGTTCATTTGTTGTTTCCTCCCCCAATTGTGGGTATTGTCCACAATTGGGATGGTTAAAAAAGTCTTACATGTTGACATTATTTTACTTTATTGAATAAAAGAAAGTGATTATTTTGCTTTATTGAATGAGGAACTGGGGGTTATTCGCTGTTATTTTTACATAAAATCAGTAGCAATTTTGCTGATATGTAGGTCCTCCTATTGTTGGGTTAAGCATAATAATTCAGAGTCGGAGATTCAAAACTAAAGTCATAATAAATAAGGTGTATGGCCACATCATTTCCTGTAAAAATCAGTTGGTTCGAAAACTTGATAGCATCCAAAAGGCGCTTGAGCACGAGAGTTCGGTTGACTTAAACCAGGTTGCACTAGAGATAGAAGAGCTGGAATCTGTGTTACATCATGAGGAGCTATTATGACGGCAAAAAGCAAGATGTGATTGGTTGATTTTTGGAGATCGAAATATGAAATTCTTTTATAGATGAATTTTGTAGAGGAAAAAACATAATCGAATTGATGCTTTGAAAAATGAATTGGGTGATTAGGTTTTCGATGAGGAAGAATTGAAACACGAGCTAGTTAACATTTATAAGAATTTATATGGTGAACATCCAGGGGGAACGAACAACCTATATGTTGATTCCTTTCCACCTCCTGAATAGAGAGAGATTCAATTCCTTAGCAAACCAGTTTTGGATGAGGAAATTAAAACGACCCTCTTCTATATGGAATTTCCGGCTAGTGATGGTTTTGCATGTGCTGTTTTACCAAAGTTATTGGGAGTATGTCGGTTCATCTGTTTGTGATTGGATTAAAAGGATTTTTTCTAAAGAAGTCATTGATCCGGATCTTAATAACTCGCTTATTGTTTTTATTTCTGAGGTAAAAAATCCAAAAAGCTTTTCTCAATTTCGACCTCTCAGTTTGTGCTCAGTGTTATACAAATTGGTGATGAAGGTCATCACCAACAGATTTAAGGTTGCATTCTCGACGATTATTGGTCTCGAACAAGCTGGTTTTATTGCAGGGAGGAATATCAAAGACAATATCATTATCGTCCAGGAGGTCATCCATTCAATGTGAAATAAACAGAAGAAAAGAGACGGTGGATGACCATCAGAATTGATCTTGAGAAAGCGTATGATTGTGTTCGTTGAGATTTCATAGACGCATCCCTTCAAGCTGCAGAAATTCCTAATTTTCTTCGTAACGTAATTATGTCAACTATTTCTAGTTCCACTAAGCAGATTCTATGGAACGGAGTTCCAACTTAAAAATTCAGGTCGGCAAGAGGAATTCGTTAAGGATGCCCACTTTCACCTTATTTATTTTATGCATGGAGTGGTTGGGGCATGATATTCGTCTAGCTTTTTTATACACTACTGGTAGATGGACTCCTATTCGATTGGAAAAAATAGGTCTACCTTTCTTTTTTTTTTTCAGATGATTTGATTGTTTTTGGACAGACAAAGGAAAACCAAGTGAGAGTCATTATAAAAGTGTTGGATACGCTTTGTTCATATTCTGGCCATAGTGTCAACATGCAAAAATCGAACATATTCTTTTCTAGAGGGGTAGAGGAAGATCTTGGAAGGCGTATCAACAGGCTGTTTGGGTTTCAGATGGTGCAAAATCTCGGTTACAAATAACACTTTACAGTTTGTCATAGACAAGGTGCGAAGCCAACTTTTTAGCTGGGACGCTCTCTAGCTGGTAGAGTTACTTTGACACAGTCGGTTTTGCTCTCGATTCCAAGTTACTTTATGCAGTCGATGATGATTCCAAAAGTATTGTGCAACAAAATTGAATAGATGGTCAGACCATTTATTTGGAGATCATCTGGTGGTACAAAAAAGATTGCCTTGGTTGGTTGGGATTCGATTTACCAACCTAAGTCTCATGGTGGACTTGGGATAAGGTCCTTGCGTGATCATAGTACTTCTTTTATGATAAAGCTGAGTTTTAACGTCGTGTCTGATTCTCCTTCTCTGTGGGTCAGTGTTCTCCTATCAAGGTATGGGGTTCAAAATGGCCTGCCAGAAACCTTGTTGAGGGCACAAAGTTATTTTTTGTGGATATTCCGAGGATCGTAAAGGGTTAGGGTTTTTATATGACTTGCCTCGAAACAAGTGTTACTTACTAATGTGGAGAGAACAAGAAGAGGAATAGGAATGGATACTACTTGTGGATCATGGTTATGAAAACGTGATACATGTTCTACGAGATTGCACTGCAGCTAGAGCTATCTGGTATCAATCAATTCCAACAGGTAAACATCCTTCGTTTTACGCAGGGTCCCTTCAGGAATGGATAGAGCATAATCTCAGCAATCAACAATTTGCTATTTTGGGAGGAGGAATTAATTGGCACTGTTTGTTTAGAATTCTAATCTGGCATTTTTGAAAGAATCGTAACCTTTACATCTTTCAAGGATTGTCTTAAGTCATGACGCAGTTGTAAAAATTTCTTTGAGTTGGGCGATGAAATATGCTACTGTTTCAAATTCTTGCATTCACAAATCTTCAAGATCGAGTATCGACCCTTCCTTACCAAATAGTTGGGTACGTCTGAATACAGATGGTTCAGTTTGATTAGAAAATGCATTCGCTGCAACTGGAGGACTTATGTAAGATCAAAATGGGGGTGGATTATTGGTTTCAGCAGTATTTGGGTAATTGTACAGTTTTGGATTGTGATCTTTGGGGTATCTTCGATGGGTTGAAACTTGTGCAAGATCAGGGAATTGAGAGAATATGAGTTCAGACAGTCAATCTTGAAGCAGTCAACATCATTCAAGATGGAATAAGCGGAAATTTCAATTCTGCTTTGGTAAGAAAATACATACATTATTGAAACTTATAAGGCAATGAAGTATACAACGTATTTCTCGAGAAGACAATAAGTTAGCAGACAAGATCGTTAAGGCAAGACAGAAGAATTGGTTTACCTCCGATGAAAGATCTCATGCAGATGACTTCATGTTAATGTTGATTATTTGTCGCCTAAAAAAAAGTCATAATAAATAAATGCACCGTCAAATCAGGTTCCTTAGAGATGGGTTGCCATATTGTGGAAAAGAAGTGAAAGTCGTGAAGATTGACCAAAGCTGCGTTGCGTGAAAGAAGTGTTCACTTTCACCTTCTGAAGGCCGACAGGAAAATTGATTGTCTTGTACTACAGAATCCACTTTACCATATAGAATTATAGATAGGAGCTTGAAACCTTTTTAACTCACCAGCAGTGTGAAAAGATTATGGCGGAGATAGTTTTGGGTCCTCTTCTACAGGTTGTCTTTGAAAAGCTAGCCTCTCGGTTCCTGAAAGAGATTGCAGATCGATGTGGATTCAAGGATGAAATCAAGAAGCTTCAACGCGCATTGGGCGCTATCCAGACTGTGCTTCAGGATGCCGAAGAGTGGCAAGCTACAGACAAAAGTTCAAAGTTGTGGTTAAGTGAGCTTAGAGAGGTAGCTTTTGATGCTGACGACTTGCTTGAAGAGTTTGGTCCTGAAGCGATGATACAAGAAATAGATAATAGCTTGACTGAACAGGTGACAAACATTGTTCCTTCTTTGAGACCTTTCATAACATATCTTAAAAAGTTGCCTGAACTAGAACAGATTAGGGAGAGGTTGGATGGGTTATTGGGTGAGAGGTCAAATTTCAAGCTCAAGAGAAAAGATGGTGATAAAGCGATTAAAAGTCAACAGAAAAGAGAAACTGGTTCTTTTGTGATTGAATCCGAAGTTATAGGGAGAGAAGAAGATAAAGAAAAGATAGTAGACGTGTTACAGTTAACTGCTGAAAGTAGAGCCACTGAGGTTGTCTCAGTTATTCCCATAGTGGGTCTAGGGGGACTTGGTAAAACCACACTTGCTCAACTAGTCTATAATGATGAAAGGGTGATGGGAAATTTTGAACTCAGGATGTGGGTGTCCGTTAATGATGATTTTCTTGTGAGAAAGATTGTTAATTTGATGATAGAATCTGCAACTAGGAGAAGGTGTGATGATCTCATAGGGATGGATGTTCTTCAGTCGAAATTACGGGACTTGTTATTCAAGAGAAGATATTTGCTTGTACTAGACGATGTATGGAACGAAGATGCTGATGAATGGGAAAAGCTGAAAAGTTTGCTGAAATTAGGTGCAGAGGGAAGCAAAGTCATAGTTACAACAAGAAGTGCAAAGGTTGCTGCAATTATGGGAACGGTGTCTTCTCACCATTTGAAGGGTCTGTCTCATGATGAATGTTGGGGTTTGTTCAAGCAACGTGCCTTCGCAAATGATCAAGAGGACTACGCAAACCTGTTGCCTATTGGAAAACAAATAGTGAGAAAATGTGGGGGTGTTCCTTTAGCAGCAAAGGCGCTCGGGAGTCTGATGCGGTTCAAAAGAGAGCCAGATGAATGGTTATCTGTGCAGGAAAATGAGATTTGGAATGTTTGTGAAGACGAAAATGGGATATTACCTGCCTTAAGGTTGAGTTATAGTCATTTGCCACTACATCTGAAAGGATGCTTTATGTATTGCTCGATCTTTCCAAAGAACTACATTATCAAGAAAGAGAAGTTAATCCATCTTTGGATTGCGGAAGGCTTAATTCAGTCTTGCCAATACCCTTTGCGAGGCACTCGATCACGTAAAGAAGGAACATCTCTTGAGAACATCGGGAGCAATTATTTTAACGAATTAAAGTGGATGTTTTTATTTGAAGAAGTGAAGAAAAACAGCGATGGTGATGTAGTTGAGTGCAGAATGCACGATCTTATTCATGATCTTGTGAAATCTGTTGCTGGAGAGGAGTTTTTCATATTTGAACGTGGTTGCCTGCCAAAAAATCTGGCTAGAGTTCGATACTCGTCTGTAGTTTGCCATTCTGAATCTTGTACCGTTCCAGAAGCCTTGTACGAGGCAAAGAAGTTACGAACTCTTATCTTTTTGTTCTCCAATGGAAACTCCGGTGAAATCCCAGCCAAGCTGTTTACACATTTTCGGAACCTGCGAGTCCTAGACCTCAGTTATAGTGGCATCAAAAGGTTGCAAAGCACAGTTTCTTGCTTGAAGCATTTGAGGTACCTTGACCTGTCGAATACCTTTATTGCAACATTACCAGAAACTATAGGTAGCCTCTGCAAATTGGAGGTGCTAAACATTTCAGGTTGCTCTGATTTGACTGGTATGCCAAGGAACTTAGCTAGATTGTGCATGCTAAGACATCTGATCATAAATGATTGCGAAAGGTTAACTTGCTTGCCAGACAACATTGGTGAGCTATATCATCTTCAGACATTGCCGATCTTTATCGTATCAAACAAGACCGATAACTTTAAACAGTTGGCGAGGCTGCAGCTTAGGGGTGAGCTGACAATCAAGAACTTGGAGAATGTGAAACAAGAAATTAGAGCAGTAATCTTGGGTATGAAGAACCTTCATTCACTGGAGATGTCATGGGGTGATGATCATAAGCGGCATTCGACAAATGTTCAAAACGATTCTAACTGCAAATTAGGTGAGAACGTGCTTGACTGCTTGCAACCATCAAAAAATCTCAAACATTTGTCAATAAAAGGGTATCCAGGAATCCATCTTCCAAGCTGGATAAAGACTCCTTCACTGCCTGTTTTAACTAAAATAGTGTTGATGAACTGCAAAAGATGTGAACATCTCCCTGCTTTAGGTCAACTTCCAGTACTAGAGATCATCCATATGCGTGGAATGGATTGTGTGAAGAATATAGGCAGAGAGTTCTATGGGGAAAACACGAAGAAATTGTTTGCATCATTAAAGGAGTTATCCCTCATAGACTTCCCTGATCTGGAATTCTGGTGGGCTATAAGTGGAGGTGAAGAATTCCCCTCCCTTGTCAAATTAATCATCAATAAATGTCCTAAGTTGATGAACATGCCGCACTTTGCATCGCTTAGGCATTTGGAGTTGCAGAGCTGCAATGAATCTATATTAAGGTCAGCAGGAAATATAACCTCACTATCTGTCCTCATCATTGGTGGCTTTACTGGACAGTTAATTCTATTGGATAACTTGCTTCGGAACAATGTTCATCTCTTGTCTCTAACTATCAGCTCTTGTCCCAGCCTTTGCTGCATCCCACAGAGTTTGGGGAGCCTTGTGTCCCTAACATCTTTGACGATTCGTTGGTGTGACGAGCTCTCATCTTTGCCACAGCAATTGCAGAATCTAACCTGTTTGCAGTCTCTAGAGATCAGCGAATGCCATGGCCTTTCTGCTTCACCCCAGAGTATCGACGGGTTAATTTCCCTCAAATATCTATCCATCGAGAACTGCAGTAACCTAAGATCATTACCCATTGGACTGCTACATCTTACTTCTCTTGAACATTTAACCATCATGTACTGTCCAAGTCTGGTGTGTTTGCCGACTGAGTGCCATAACCTTTCCACGCTGAGGAGTTTGTCCATTTTATGCTGCCCGGAGCTATCTTCTTTGCCTGAAAGTCTTAAACATGTTGCAACACTGCAAAATCTGGAAATACATGGTTGTCCGGGTTTACACGTGTTGCCGGAGTGGATTGCAGATCTTTCGGTTCTTAGATCTTTGGCGATATCAGATTGTCCTAATATGGACTCACTTCCAGAAGATTTTCAGGGCCTGAACACCCTTCAGCGTCTCTCGATTCAAGAATGTCCAAGGCTTGAAGAGCATTGCAAGAAAAATGTAGGTAAGGATTGGCCCAAAATAGCTCATATTGCACATATTTACATCGGATCACCGGAGCTTGGGAAAGTTAATAATGTTGCTAGCAGCTCATCGCGTTAATGTCGAATACAAACAAAAACCGGATCGTGCTGTTGGTATGTCAACTTCATTCTGCCCTTGCATGTCATTAGTTTTTTTCTATTTTCTTCTATTTTTTACCTTGTTCCTCCACTGTGTTGCTGCTATTGATAACTATGGGATTCCTCAAGTTTCGTAACTGATGAATTCTTCTCGTATAACTTGCAGACAAGTACGGCAACTCTGAACCGGCAATGCCGCTCGTAAATGGTACTCTCCCGTTGAATCAATTTATAAAGATACAAAGAACGGATGGATCCACTTACTGTAAAATCATTTGGTACAAATTCATGATGCATGAAGGGGTCTTTCAGGAGATGATCACGTGCGTAATGGGCATGCGTATACGTTTTTGGGTTTTGAAGCTTTCAATGAACTTCGTCTTCCCATTTGCCTAATTTGTTTTTGAGTGATCATTCCTTATATTTATATAATAAACAAGAATTAATTTGCACATTTTTTGAACAGAGGGGCCAAAATGAAATCTGACTTCTAGTACAAAGGTTTCCATTGTACTTTTACCCACAAAAGACTCAAATTTTTAGCATCTGAAAATGAAGTTCTAATATCGTAATAATACCACCAATTCAAGCTTAACTGAAATGGTTAGAATTTCATTGGCTAAGATACAATTTGTTTCTAAAGAAATATCCACAAGAACATCGTCCATTGCTGACCTCGTTGGTCTTGCTTCAACTACATTAATAAGCAAGCAATTGCAGTTACCAATCTGCAATTTGTTCAAGACATTAAAGAAACTCTTAGTAAGACTAGATAAAAATAACACATTCGCACGTGCACATACATACACACATGGACATGCATACATACATACATACACACACATGCATGCACACACACACACACACACACACACACACATTCACGCACGCATCCAAACATAATGCATGCATGAAATGGAAAGTAAAGAACGGGCAAAACAGATGGCAATGAAAGGAAATTTTGCGGACCTTCAATGAGATGAGCTGCCTTGGGACTCTCTTGATCCAATATAGACATGAGCGACATGGCTTATTTTAGGCCAATCTTCACCAATATCCTTCTTGCACCTCTCTTCCAGAGCTGGACATTCTAGAATAGACAAATGCTGAAGTGAACCAACAGATTGCAGCCCACTTGGGAGGAAACTTATATTATGACAGTCTGATAATGCCAAAGATCTAAGTGAGGGTAGCTCTGCTATCCATTCCGGCAAAGCGAGCAGACCAGGGCAGCTGCGGATTTCTAGATTCTGCATTGAAGATACATATTGCAACCCATTGGGGAGACATTTCAGCTCCGGACAGTTCAAAATCAATAAACTCTTGAGGCTTGACAGATGTTGGAAACTGTCAGGTAGAGAAGCCAAATTTGGACAGTACATTATGGTTAAGTGCTCAAGGGCTGTAAGGAACTGCAACTCTATTGGTAAGGACTTGAGATTACTGCACATCTCGATTGATAATGATCGTAGGGACCGCAGGCCTTGTATATCCTCGGAAAAGGAAATGAGACTAGGACATTCAATGATCTCCAGGGACTCCAACGAGGCAAGGTTTTGCAATCCTCGAGGTAATGAATTTAGCTCTTCACACCAGCAAATTGCTAATGATTTCAGGCTGGTGAGTTTCCCTAAACTTGGAGGGATCGAGTGAAGTTTTGGACAAGAACTAATCTTAAGAGACATGAGAAGAGGATTGTTTTGGAGCAGCTTCTCCAAGAAGATCAATTGCTCTACAAAATCACCTACCACAAGGGTGCTTAGAGAAGTCAGGTTAGATGCCGACCGTAGTACCATTTCGTTGCAGCTGTGCAGCTCCAGATGTTGAAGTGAAGGCATCCATGGCATGTTTTGCAACTTGGGGCATTTCTTGATTGTCAATTTGACCAAAGAAGGGAATTCTTCTCTCCTGTTGAAACCCCACCAGAATTCTAGAGAAGGGAAATCTATTAGTGTTAGCACTTCTAATGAAGGGAACGGTCTACCCGTGCTTTCTCCATAGAATTCGGCTCCAATGTTTTTCACCGCTTCCATCCCTTGCAAGTACAGAACCTTAAGGAGGGGAAGTTGTCCCAACAAAGTGAGATATTTACATCTACGGCAGCTAATCAACCTGAGTTCGATTATATTTGGTTTCTGAACGGTCATCCATCTAGGCAGGTAGATTCCTTGGTACCCTCTGATAGACAACTTTTCAAGAAATTGATGTGGTTGGAGGTGGTTGAGCACTTCTAGCGAGTCATCATTGGAAATACCGTCCTTTAGACTGTTAACATCACTTTCCCAACATAGACTCAGTGACTGAAGGTTTCGTTTTCCGATCAAGTTAGCTTCCATTGCCTCTGTTGCATCCCGTACATTCTGTAACTGTCTAATATTAAGCTCTCCACCAAGGTTTAGATTTTGCAGCTGGTTAAGATGTTGACCTTCACCATTTCCCACAATAAACAAATGCAATGTTCGAAGGTACTCGAGTTTTCCTATCCAAGGGGGCATTGTAACGAGTCTTTCACAGCCATTTATCACCAAATGTCTCAGTTTATACAACTTGACTATATCACATGGTAGTGCTGTGAGATTATAGCAACCGGAAAGGTTCAACACTTGCAAGTTAAGAAGGTTGCAGATACCTTCCGGCAAATTATCGATATGGGTGTTAGAGATGTCGAGATATCTCAAAAATATAGTGGAAGAAATCGAATCATGCAGCTTTTTTATGCCACTACCACTTAAATCTAGGACCCTCAAATGTCTAAAACTTGAAAAAATTTCATTAGGAACTTCTCCGAGGTCACCTTTTGGGAGCAATAAGAGGAGCGATCGTAACTTTTTTGCTGCATACAAAGCTTCCGGGACTGTATATAAGTTGAAATTACAAACCACCGTTGAATGACGAACTTGAGATAGATCTTCTGTCATATTATCATGCTCCAACCTCTTGAATTCATGTCCCACTATTGACTGTGCAAGATCATGAATAAGATCATGCATCTTGCAATCGGTTATGTAGCCACTTCCATTCCTTTGAACGTCTTGAAAGAAAAACATCCATACCAAATCCTCGAAATATTCGTTTCCCAAATATTCTAACGACCTTCTTCCTTCCGGTGATTGAATTACACCAGCTGCAATCCACAACTGGATTAGCTTCTCTCGTTTTATAATGTAATTCCTAGGAAATATCGCGCAGTACGTGAAGCAAGCTTTCAAATGTGATGGTAAGTGGTTATAACTCAATCTTAAGGCTGGTAAAATTCCATTTTCGGTTTGGGATAAATCCCAAAGATCACTCTCTTGAACAATCAACCACTCACTTTCGTTTCGTTTGAATCGCATTAAGCTTCCTAAAGTCTTTGCAGCTAAAGGCACACCACCACACTTCTTGACAATTTGCTTACCGATAGGAAACAAGTTGTGATGCTCCTTTCCATTACTTCCGAAAGCTCGTTGCTTGAACAAACCCCAACAATCATCATCTGATAAACCTTCCAACTGATGTGTGTTCACCGAATCCATTATCAATGCCACTTTTTTACTGCGTGTAGTGATGACGATTCTACTCCCTTCCACACCATTTCTCAACGACATCCGTAACTTCTCCCATTCCCCGTCGTCTTCGTTCCAAACATCATCCAACACTAACAAGTATCTCTTCCCGAGAAGCAACTCCTGTAATCTAAGCTGCAATACATCCATCCCCAAAACATCACATCTACTTTTACTAACAGATTCTATAATGGAAACCATGATTTTCACAACATCAAAATCATCATTAACACAAACCCAAATCTTCAAATCAAAATACGATACCACTATGGGATTATTATACACTAACTGAGCAAGCGTTGTCTTCCCAATACCACCCAAACCAACAATGGAAACAACTGATACATCCCCCATTGAAGACCCATTATTGCTTGACAATAATTCTTCTATTATCCTAACTTTATCCTTTTCTCTCCCAAAAACCTCTGATTCAACTATAAAAGACCCAGTTTGCCGCCTTACCCCTCTTTTTCTAATTCCCTTATTACTCAAATTGAAACTGGACATATCTTCAGCTAAAACCTGTAATGTCTCCTTGATCTGTTTTAATCTGGCTAATAAATCTATACAATATGCTGCTTTCACCAAAGAAGGTATATAAGAACGTACCTGTTGAGCAACGGTACTATGGTCCCTATATTGAATAGATTGAAGAGAGAATTCATCAAGCAAATCTTCCATTTCATAAGCAACTTCTTTAAGTTCAGTTAACCAAATTGTGAGAGCCCTATTGGTTAATTGTTGTTCTTCAGCATCTGCAAGTACTGCTTGAATTATAAATAAGATTCTTTGAAGCTTCTTTACCTCCTTTTTGAGGCCAAGTCTGTTGGCAATCTCGTTTATTAAAGGGTTGGCTAATTTTTCAAACACTACTTGTAGAAGAGGAGATACAATTACGTCCGCCATTAGTGAAAAAAAATAGAAACAAGCGGAGATGATGGATTTTAACGATGATTGTTCATTCTTGGTGCCATCAAGAGAGAAGGAGCTGTCACTTGTCGTGAACTTGGCAATAGCATTTCTTGGAAACGTTTAATTTTGGTAAAAGTTTTATATTAGACCCTGTACTTTGAGTATGATATGGATTTACTACCTTTAGTTTAATTTGATCAATTTTAATCTTTATACTCAAAACTGACCAGTTCGACCACCAGTCCGATTCTGAAAACTTTGCCTGTGCTTTTAAAATTAATCAATTTTAGTCCTTATACTTTTCAAATATTGAAATTTTAGTCCTGATCAAATGGTAGCAATTAAATCTATTTGATTAAATTCTGGTTTTAATCTTGTATTATGTGTAAAGTTGTAGATTTAATCTATGTTCTTTAATTGTATCATTCTTAGTCGCTATATTTTTGAATTATAAAAGTTCAATCTTAACGCAAACAATAATTGTTAAATCTATTAACTTATTTTCTTGTAAGTAATATGTAGAAATAATAAGTTGAAGTCACATTACACATGCAATAATATGGTTGTCGCATCAAATTTTTAAAACAAAAGAATTTAATTTAATGAATTTAATAGTTACCATTTGAGTAAGACTAAAATTTTAAAATTCTAAAAGTATAAGGATTGGAAATGACCAAATTAAAATGTAAGGCTAAATCCATAATTTACACATAATATAGGGACTAATAGAAGAACTTTTCCTTTAAATTTCCTGTGGCTTTGGGAAGTGGAGACTTTTGGTAGGAGTTGACCACTGGTATCTGGTTCCCAGTTTCCTGGCTACTTCCAAGTAATTATGTGAATTAATAAATAAATGACTGACTGATTCAGATAAGTCAACAATTTAATTTTGAAATTAGTAAATTTATAAAGAATTAGATGCTCTCACACGGTGAAAAGTTTTGGCATCAGGACACGAGTATGATCTCACATGCTTAGGGAAGTGGAGACTTTTGGTTGGAATTGGAAGAGTTGATGAGCCGCCACGCCATTGCTATCTGGTTCCCAGTTTCCTGGCTACTTCCAAGTAAGGTTTATTGTGGGTCGGATCAGGTTTTAATAAAATTTTAGGTTTGAGTTCGGCCCAAAAAATGAGTTTACAATTTTATTCAAGCACGATTCAAATTATAGAAATCAAATTTGATTTCGATTCGATCCGTTCCGTATTAATTTTTTTTAATTATTTTATTATATATAACAAATTTAATAAATATATAATATAGCAAATAGACTTGAAAATATTAAAACATAAGTTCTACAACATTAAAATAATATTAAAAAAGACAGCAAAATGATAGTAAAAACGTATAAAAAATAATATTCAAACAGCAAAAACAACTAAAATAGCAATAAAATAACAACAAAAATAACAGTAAAAAAAAAAAGCACCAAAACATCAACCAAAATAAAAAAAACACCAGAAACAAATGGAATTGGATAAGCAGCAAGTAAACAAGGCTAACTCCAACCATGGGTTTACTAGTGAAAGCAATGAGGTGAAAGGGTCGATCAAGGGAAGGAGAAGCAACCATCAGCATGCAATGCTATGTTTAGGCGTCCACTGCTCAAAGTGGCCCTAACAGCCTGCTGCATGAAAGCAAAATTCCTCACCTCAAAAAAGGGGAACCAGAAGGGTACAGGGAGATTAGCATGTAGCAAGGCTGTGCCACATGGTGTCATTACAAATGGCGTGAACCCAAGCAAACAAGGCATCATTAACAACTTTCAATGTACAGCCAACAGGGTTACTTACAGCCACCTTTGTTAATTATTAATACTTTTATGGAATTATTACTTTTTATTTTAAATTAATTCAAATTTTTGTTTCCAATGCAAAAGAAAAAAAAATAAAATTTTGCAATAATTTTTTTACCCCTTCTTAATGTAGAAAATATATATTTTTATTCTTTTTATTGTTGAAATTGCTTTTTGATTCGTGGAAATGATCTCACGTTTTGCTGTCCACTACTTTCACACATTTATTTGTGTGATAATGGGACATGCAGTTGATGAAATCATTGTTATAAATACCAATTAAGCTTAAGGTTCCTAAGCATCGAAAAATAATTTTGAAGTGCTTAAAAAACTTCGGCAGTTTTCAATTTCTCATACAGCTAAATTCGACGTTCTTGTAAATGGTTTGTGTGCTCATCAATGGTGTCACAACATTTAAATTTTGACATTGAATTCAGACAATAACTGAAGCTATATATGTTCGATTTTTTCATTGCTGTATATTGTAAACCGTTATTTATGCTTACATTTATTTCATGACATCTATAAATTTAAGGCTTAAAATGATTTACTTGGTCAAAATTAGTTTGATTCTCATCATTTTTATTATGATGGTCATTTCTTTACTTTGAATATTACTTTGTTGGATAAACTGCCTAATTAGTTATTGAATTTTTTGTATGTTTTTATTTTAATCATCGAATTATGAAAATTTACAATTTGATCATTAAATTATTTAAATTCATTTTTTTTAATCATTAAGCCATTAAGTCTGAAATGAATGGATGGTGTGGTTGGTATAAACTACATGAATAACCACTCAACTATGAGTGAGTTTTTTGGTCACCCAATTATAAAAAATTTTGATTTAGTCACTAAAATTTTCGAAAATAAATTTTTTAGTGGCCATGCCATTAAGCTGATAAGTAAGTTTGACATGGCCTTTTTTTATTGGCCTAATAGCAAAATTTTCATTCAATATTTGTACAACATGATAATGGGGAGCGAATCAATTTTTAAAATTGAAGCATGCGCAATGCACGAAGGGTTGTTGTTAGCCTGGGATAAAGGGTACAAACAAGTCGAGATCAAGAGTGATAATGCCCTTTTAGTCAATCTTCTTTTATCAGGAGGAGGCAACAACAGTGAGTTGGTTGAAGTTCGACTGTTGCAGCAAAGTTCGATTAAGACACATATCCAAGAACTCTAACAAAGTTGCAGATGCCATAGCAAAATTGATTAATTCTGAAAATCCAATGCTTCAGATACACCAAGTTCCTCCTATGCCTGTTCGACAATTCTTGCAACAAGATATGAAGCTATCCAATTCTGTGTTAAGCTAGTTTAATATTATAATCGCTTTTGTTGTTCTGTTTCAACCAAAAAAAAATTGGCCCAAAACATTCTTACTAGCAGTTGGTGCTAGAAAGTCTTATAATCTTTCTAGCACAGAAAACTGGAAACTTGAGTTTTCTTGCACTAAATAAAAAAAAAATATATATATATATATATATATAGTTAGTTGAGCAAAAAAGAAACACTCTCATAATTGAGTGACTATTCATGCAATTTATAACAGCCATGTCGTGTGGTGGTTTCAAAGTTAACGAATTTGGATGGTAAAATGATCAAATTGAAAATTTTCATATTTCAGTTAAGGTTGATCAAAATTCGATTCGATTCGAAAAACTTAATAAAAAATTCAAATTTTAAATTAAATAGTTCGACTTATTCGGATAAACTCGAATAAAAAATCAAATTTTTCGGTTTAATTTAAATATAAATTACACAGTTCGAGTTATTCAAAAATCCGAATAAGAAAAGGAAAAACTACATCATTTTGATAAATATTTACATTTTCTAAAATTAAAAGTCAACCATTAAATTAAAAAACAAAACTATGTCGTTTTGATAAATGTTTACCTATTAAGTTAAAAGGCAAAACCATTATATTGTTTATGTAGTTAAATAATCTTGTACTTCATCTACTAGTTAAATAATCAATCCATATAATGCAACATTAAGTATAGATAATAGGATTCATTAACTCGACTCGAAATTTTTTGACTCAATTCGATTCAATCGGAAAATTTTCAAATTGAATTCAGTTGCTAAAATATGATTCGTTAACTCGACTAACCCGAAATTTTTTTACCCGACTCGATCGAATGTCCACTCCTAATCAATACATTCATTAGGTGTCTTTCTTGTGCTCTTAGTAATGTCCACCACAAATGACAGGAAAGATTAAAGAAACCGGATCTAAAATTGAGCATTTAAATACAGAAATTTCATATAGATTCTGTTTTTTTTTCGAAATTAACCCAAAAACTTTCGTTCATTACGAAAATGATCTTGATGCAAAATCTTATACTAAAATGACCCGTTTTCTATATTGGTGTCGTCAGTCTTATTGACAGCATCGGCTCATCATGATTGAGCAATCTTTTAAAATAAAAAAATTTGTTGGTGCCACCATTCAAAAACGTAAAGGGATTGTATGTTCATTTTTAAATATTTTTGCAAAAAAAAATAATTAATAAAATATTTAAAAATCATATCATAGAATATATATATATATATCGCGTATTGGCACAAATATATGGTAAGAAGCTGTTGTAGGTTTAATTTAATTTTCAAATTCAAATATGATGAACAAAACAAGACATAAACATATAACTTAAATTTTTATTTAATTTAAAATATAAAATTAAATATTAAAAAGAATGATTATATGAAAAAATCAAACCGGTGATATTACTAGGTATTTGATTATCTATAGAAGGTCAAGGTAGATACCTTTAAAAAAAGTGAATAACAGTGAAAGGACTGCAAAAGAAAGTACCCAATTACATAAACAAGTTCAAAGTTTCAACCACTGTCTTCAAAGATTTTCCTTCACCATCAACATGGGTCTTGACTCGACTCTATACCCCCAATGCGTTCCGGTTGAGACCTACAAGAGGGAAAAAAAAAATATTCATTTAGAACAAACCAAATATAATGACAAGCAGCATTGGCAAATGCATAATGAGTCACTCTACAAGGATAGAAATAATTATGATGTGAAGGGTGCTCTAACCTTCATTCAGGGCAACAATATTTCATATTGGGTGCGTCGAAATGGGGCAGAGGTTCTATATCTGCCCTCTCCAATTGCATAAATCCCTCCATGCCTGTTGCGCAACATTCTGAATATTATGTGCTCAAAACACTTGTTGTCATTGCTCAAATGAATCAGAGGGGCATCCGGTGGTGCTTTTAATGAAAATTCTGATGACAACTCGACGGGCAACCATTTCTTATCATTCACATCATACGCGTTCTTGTTAGATAAACGATACCTGGAATCAAACTCAGAGAAAACATACAGCATATTGTCCAGGATCCCCACTTGTGGGAGACCAGTTAAGAAATTTTGGATCGAGGCAAACCCATGATTTATCATCATAGTAATAGGCGTAAAGGGAACGAGAACGACCGCTACGGAAGTGCACCAAAATCCGAGATCGGGAAGAATTTAGGAGAGCAGGGTAACTTATTTCTGAATATTTCGAAATAGAAGAAGGGCCGCGCAATGGAACCCAAATATCCCCACTTACATCGTAAACCTCGCCAAAAGAAGCATTAGTCCCCCGAAGAAGTAAACCTTTCCTTGTGCAGCAACAGCCCTGGGAAAAGCCTTACGGTACAACATAGAAGTAGCTTTTCTCCACCCACGTTCAGGGTGCTTAGAATCAAAGCGGAAAACAACCTTTGATGCATGAAGAAACTCACCCGAAAGAGACTTCCCCCAAGGGCGTAAGCGTGGTTGCCACAGGTAACTACAAAGGAATCACAAGGAAGATCAGGTGGCGTCGTACCCAAAACGTCACTGACTTCACCGCTTTCCAGATCCAAAAAGTGCAAATCACTCCTAGCATTACCTTCGGTATCCCGCTGTGTCTGATCGAGGAAAAACAAGCCCTTGATCTCTCCATCTCGCTCTCGCGCATCAGAGTAACTCGAGCAATTACGACTATTGCCGCTCATGGTTCACCCTCAGCTTCGCCTTTCAAGAGAAAAAATCCCTGCTGCTTTGTTTTCAGTTTTAGGGTTTCTAGCTTATGGGATGATAGGCATGGCCTTTCGCTATATAAAGGAGTTTTGTTGCTTGGGTCAGTAAGTTTTGCGGTTTTCATGCGCTCCTTCGCATAAATAAATTTTAAATTTTTTTTACCTGAATGATTATAAATTAAATGATAAATATATGTTTTTTTTTTCTTATTTTTAAATTCATACTAAATTGAAATTCATAAAAGATAAATCTTTAAATTAATCTAAACACGTCTTAGGGTTTTTCTCTGTTCGATCGGTCTGCTTAAAATAACACGAATAAAAGAAAGTTTTTGTTCAAAAAATTTTAGGGTTTCAAAACATACCAAATGAAGGGATTTATCAAAATGATGGAAGATGATCCGACAAAACTCAATATTGCTGATGAGGAGGAGGAAGAACCAATTCAGGGGCAAGAAGAGGATGATGAAAGCGAAGAAGAATACAATTTTTGTTTGGTGGGAAGAGTTTTAACATATAGTGTCGTATATTTACCATCAGTGATAATATATAATAAGATTTGTTAACTAATCGGTTTATATAAATATAATATTAAGTATAAATAATAATATTTATTAGTTCGACTCAAAATTTATTGATTCAATTTAATTCAATTCGAAAAAAATTTAAATTAAATTTAAATGAGATTCATTAACTTGATTATTTCGAAATTTTTTTATTAATTCGAGTTGAGTAGAATGGTAGACCTAACTTTAGTAACCAAAATAGAAATACATGAAAAGGTTTAACATATTTTATTTTTGCATGCTAAAGAATAAATTTCCAATTATAACCTCATTGAGTCGGTATAATAACATAGGAGAAAATAATGGAACTTTTTTAACGGATACTTTCAAACTGAAACAGGCACTGATGCTTCAATTTTTCATCTTCAATCAAAACTCAGATCTAGGGTTAGGGTTAGCGAAAGAGGGTAAACCCGAAAAATGGAAGGCTGGGACCCGAATACGAAGTCGACGCTGACCCAGATCCCGCTATTGACGACGAAGGCGGGCCCCAGAGACGGAGCGGCATGGACTCAGAGGCTTAAAGAGGAATACAGAGCACTAATAGCCTACACCCAGATGAACAAGTCTAACGATAATGATTGGTTCCGTATATCGGCAGCCAATCCCGAAGGTACCCGTTGGACCGGCAAGTGTTGGTACGTCCATAATCTCCTTAAGTACGAGTTTGATCTCCAGTTTGATATCCCCGTTACTTATCCCGCCACTGCTCCCGAGCTTGAGTTGCCCGAACTCGATGGCAAGACTCAGAAGGTGAAATTTTAAAAAAATTTGCTTCTCTGTTATTTGTTTTGATGTGATTATTAATTTTTGGTTGTTTCTTTTTATGGCAGATGTATAGAGGAGGAAAGATTTGTTTGACCGTACATTTCAAGCCACTTTGGGCAAAAAATTGGTATGTTGAATTTTAGGGGTTTGGGGTTTTAATTCGTTGAATTTTTTGTTTTCATGATTATATTAGGAAATAGAAGAATTTAACTTGTTATCTCATGTGCTTTCTAGTGTGTAATTGCTAATATAACTATTGGGTTTTGATTGGAAATGGCATCCAAAATCTAAATTGGGGGCATAATTTAACCTTTTATCAAGTAGAGGGGGGATTACATATTGGCTGTGTTCATAATCATTGTTGGAAATTTCCATGTTAAAGTGCACCAATTGTCCGTGAAAGTATCCCTTATTTTCAAGTTCGTAGTTGAACAAATTATTTGTATGTTCGAAAACTTGTTACGTTCAATGATTGTCCAATACGAGCAAATGATCTTCAGTGTTGTGTTCTTCGGTAAAAGTACCATGGAAGCCCTTGTACTAGAAGTTAGATTGCATTTTGCCCCTTCTACTCAAGAAATGGGCAAATTTGTCCTTGTACAGTAGGTCAAAGAGCAGATTTCTTTCTGTTAAAATTTCGTCTATTTCTACTGTTAAAAACTGGTTACTTTACGTCAGCATGAGGCACATATGACATGCTACATGTCACTATCTGGTATCAGCCACATCAGTTTTAACAATACAAATGAATGAAACTTTTAATAGAAAGGATCAGTTTGCTCTTTGATCTAACATACATAGACAAATTTGTCCCTTTTGTTTAGTAGAGAGGGCAAAATGCAATCTGACTCTTAGTACAGGGGCCTCCATGGTACTTTTACCTGTGTTCTTCCTAAAGCTGTTATTAGCAGCAAAACTAGGTTCAGTCAGATTGAAAATTAGAGGAAATATAATCTGGAGTCATATAAAGGAAGATACAGAGAGCAAATCAAATAGAGCAAAGAGCCATAAAAAAATGAGATTTGAATGTGTTTGTATTATGCAGCATTGATGTTGGAAGGCTGCTTTTTCCAGTGTAGTCTAGTTTGAAGGCTCAGTATGTTTCATCATTATACTCCTTTAATTCATTAAGAGGTGACTTGTATTGAACAAGTAATGGATGTTCACGTATCTGGTTTCTTAATCTTTGTTATCAGATCAACTGGGACCGAGCCATGTTTTGAAGGATAATCAGTGTTATAACCCTTTCGCACTTGTTCATATTGTTTATGATGTAATCTTTGCTCAGTAGTTTCTTCTTTTCTGAATTTGATGATCTTGTTGTGCAGTCCTCGGTTCGGTATAGCGCATGCACTTTGTTTGGGACTTGCTCCATGGCTTGCTGCAGAGATTCCCATTCTTGTGGATTCTGGTATGATCAAGCATAAGGATGATTCGACCACTTCGAATGAGTCTTAGCGTTTCTGTTGTTGAAACATTAGAGGTGTACCTTGAGTTTCAAAAATAAATGCTTTAACTATATTATACAATTTTGCGGTGTTTTTTTCTGATAGTGTCAAATTATCTGTCGAACTTCTTGACTTAGTACTTTTAAATGCACATATGATCTGATATAGCTAAACAGTTCAACTCAACAATGATATAGCGGAAGTCTGAAATCTTGGGCCATCCCAAGGATATCAAAAATGGCCATTGCCTCAGTTGCCAAAGCATCAAAGGCACCCTTAACCTTGCGTGCGCAACTAGCATGCACCATGCCTTCCGAATCATGAATCACCACATCATAGGACATTGCACGCTCCCTAGCCCTCTAAGCCGTGTCAACATTGATCATAAGATGTTCACCGCATGGAGCCTCCCATCTCTCGATCTTCAATCTCCTAGGTACCAACGGTGTATGAAGACAATAATGAACCCTGAAGTCCTTATGGAGTGCTCGTCCCGAGAAATCATAGTATTTGCTTGCATAATCTCCAAGTTTCTTGCCTCCTATAACTATCGAAGAACCACCAAAAGGCTAGTAAAGGCATCCTTATCAAATTTCCTCATTGGCACTTGATAAGTTATCATCACTACCACTCAAAATCAATACCTTTTTTGGAAGGACAATAGCGGACAACATGCACAAGGTACTCTATCAAATCACCATATCTCTTGCACTGAAGGTCATTGACCAATAAGAGGGAGCACACTACACAACTGTTAGAAGAATCTCATGGCTCAACCTCCAACCAAATAATTTAATCTTAAGAAAGATATTAATTTCCAAAGTTCCAAACCTCATCGAGTTAAGAAAGAGCCAATTATGACCAAATCTCGTCGAATAAACACTTGTAGAGGTATGCCTTCAAACCAAAATGTCACCCTGAGTATTAATTATCACACGAAACAATAGCCAAAGATGATCCTCATTCCATCTAGGCCTATCCTCTACTAATAGATTTGAGACCATGGAATCAAGGGAAAGAATATCATTATGCACCCATCAAGACCCTTCACTCCACTCAAATCAAGTCCTAGCTTTGTTTTCGTTTCCAATGTGCCAAAAAAAGCCTACACAAAAATTAATCCAGTGTAGTCGTAAGTCCTTTTCCAAACAAACAAAAAAAAAGGTTTGCCAATTTATTTGCAAAGAAAGATGTCACTTGATGGTAAGTATTTGGTTGACGACACTCTATAGCACAAGGTATCCTTTTGGTGCAAGAGTAACATTTCGAGAACCTAGGCACTCCATTCATTTCGGTTGTCTCATAGTGTTCCAAGCCAAACATAGCCCACCCTTTATCCGTGCCACATTGAGCCTTCCAATACCTGCAAGTATCCTGAACAATACCATTGGTGACACATTTAGGTAATAAGAAAGTACTTAGTGTAAGAAAGAATAGCTTGACACGGAGGCGGAGCCAGGAAATTTGGATTGTGGGGTTAGTTTACCTTTCATTCCACTCATCACACATTGGCTAATAGTCTCCAAAATGCTAGCATTCGTTCAATTGGAGCAATTTTTCCGACAACCACCGACTTTTCCATAGAAAAACCATGTATTGCTGTCACCATATTTAAGCCACTTAATCCGAGACCTTTGGTGCCAATATTGCTCTTCCTTATCGAGGAGAGCCCTTAAATCATGACGCAATCCTGAAGCTCATTACCATTTTCTCAGATAGAAAAATTTTATTTTTTTAATTCAACTTATAGATTTGAACTCTCGTGATTAATTTAGTGGTTAAGGGTTGTTCAACTATAGACCCCATCTGGGTTCGCTCCTCCAAGGAAGCAGTGATAGGTCTTTATTTGGGCAGTTTCTTTTGAACGTAGTGTGTACATGTATGGTGTGGGTATGTTTCTACCATGAGTGCGCGAATACTATCCCTTTAATTGTACATTACCAAAAAACAAAAACCTTAACAATTGAATCATAATCAATTGATTCTAATATTTGATTCCAACTTTTACAATCATGGCTATAACTCTCAAGTCCCTACCCTCAAACTTCTTTCTCTCTAAATACTAAAAGCCAAAAGGAATAAGACCACACAAAAATAAAACTAGAGGTGTGTGTCCCTTGTTTGCTATGATGCTTGAGAACAGTAAGACTCCAAAATTCAAAGGCAATCGCCACTCTACATTGAGACAACAACACTGAGGGTCCTTTTGGGCTCCCTAAAGCTATTGATACCCACAGGATTTTGGACCCATACACTTTCTCATCAACAGTTGCACCTTTTTTTTTAAACCAAATTAAGTATTCATCACTGAAAATAATGATTAATTCTATCAAAGGTGTTCATCGAAGAGGTAAACAGTTGATCATAAGATATATTTTATTTTCATAATAGGACCAAATCCCCAACCACATGATTAAGAGACGAAGTGAGTAATCATCACGCCACACCTCGTGGTTACAATAATTATACCTTTATGTTTTTACAAAGCTTTACCAGTTGACAAGGGCCGATCGTAATGAAGATTAATAGGGCTTTATTCCCCTTTTTAAAAAAATTCTTTTTTTTTAAGTTAGTCCTAAGATCCGCCATTATCAGCCGACATAAAAATAAATCAATAAATCAATAGCATTGTTGGTGAATAATGTTTAATAAAAGTGCATTAAAATTAGGACCAATATTTGGTTTTGTCATTTGGACATGAAAGGATGTTATAGGAAGGACAAAGAAGCTGTAATTTGGAATCAAAGGACCAAACTAATTGAGAAAGGAGAAGACGTGCATGTCTTTTTCTAGCTTGTGTTATTTAAGGACTGCAATTTGGAGTCCCACGATGTCGTTTTTGAAGGATATGAGAAGAATCAGATTCTTTTGTTATTACTTGGCAATTATTAAACACTAATCGCAGTAGTTGAGAGAGACTTGCAAAACTGTATAATTGTGATTAATAATCGGATAAACTAAATTATTAGTATGTTTATGTTTTCATTATTCAACTTCAAAAAGTTACAAAATAGTCATGTTTGATAAACATGTGTTAAGTTTATAATAGGATACGTGTTGACATGCATGGTACCTATCTAGGACATTACATCAAAGAGCAGTAACCATTTCATATAAATATGCAACCTTACTATCTAAAGAAGACAGAGAAAAACACTCAACAAGTCACTAAATTATTCGAAAGTTTTCATTTAAGTAAATGAATTATTTGAAAGTTTTTATTTACATTAAACTATTCAAAAAAAATTTATTTAAGTCACTGAGTTGTTAAGTTTTTTTTTTTTTTTTAAGTATGGCTAGTGAACTTCAAATGACAATTTAACGATAGGTGCTCGTCGACAAATAGGAGAACGTACCTTAGATCCAAGTCGATCTGATAGCCGTTGGCAGGAGATTAGAGAAAAAAGTTATTTGAATTTTGGTTCTCAGATTCATAACGTCCAAAGCTGTTTCATGAAAACATTAAACTGCAGAAGAGAAGAATAAAAGTTTTTTATTGGTGCAGGTGATGCGAGCAGAAAAGATCATACAAGAACAACTTTAACAACCCAATAATTTAAATGAAAACTTTCGAATTGTTTAACGATTGTTTTTTATTACTTTTTGAAGTTGAATGATCAAAATGTAACTAACTATCCGTGTAGTAACCTTAAGTAGCTTACCCTTAATAATTTAATAACATTTGAAATTGGAGTTAAGTTCTAATAACTGAACATTTAGTTCCCTATTTAAGGGCTCTTTCACTCAAAGCTAAGCACACTAAAGGATAGTTTGTCCTTATGGTTAAGAAAAGTTTGGTTTTTGTCACTTTACTCTTTAAAATATGTATTATAAGTCTTGAAATCAATTTTTTTTATTAAGTTGGCTAAATTACTAGTAAGATTATGTTTTAGTCATTCAAATTTAAAAAGTTACAAAAACGTCACTAAACTATTCAAAAATTTTCATTTAAGTTATTGGGATATTAAAATCGATGTTGTATTACCTTTTTTGTTTGCACTGTCTTCACCAATCTAGAATTCTCATTCTCCTTCTACAATTTAACTTTTATTTTCATGAAATAACTTTGAAAACGTCACAAATCAGCGAACCAAAATCTAAACAGCTTTCTTCTTCGATCTTTGATACTAACTATCAGATCAAATTGAATCTAAGGTATGTTCTTCTACTCGTCAATAGACACCATATTGATTGTCGAAAAATCGCTTGAAGCTTGCTAGCCAAACTTTAAAAAAGAAAACTTAACAACCCAATAACTTAAATAAAAACTTTCAAATAATACAATGACCATTTTGTTAATTTTTTGAAACTGAGTGACCAAAACATAATCCTACTAATAGTTTAATGATCTGTGGTGTGGTGTACCCTTAAAATGATTGGAAGAAACGAAATGTACGTTTCCAAGTTAGAACTATAACAACAAGAACATGTGGATGACTTGTAAAATCGGATTTCGATTACTTCGTTCTGCTAACCAAACGAGGAGGAGATCAGCTGTGAATGATGTTTGGTTGGTCGGTAAAAACCCAACCGTTGGTTGTATTGTTATGATAGGTTGTTTTTAGGGGGCCCAATCCATTGCAGTGAGCAGCACAGTGAAGCAGACTGACACAGAGTAGTAGGTAGCTGTTGAAGTTACTGATCAATCACTGTGTGAGAGTGAGAAGCTGGGA
Source organism: Kokia cookei (assembly GCA_039519145.1). NCBI lineage: Eukaryota > Viridiplantae > Streptophyta > Magnoliopsida > Malvales > Malvaceae > Kokia > Kokia cookei. The sequence goes on from CM076903.1 coordinate 2,248,776, forward strand.
TTTTTTACAATAATAATATAAAAGAATTTAAATATCAAAATAATATACTCCCTATTATTTATTAAAATGATATATTTAAGATAGTAGTGTCTCCTAGATAGACACCATCCCTTTAAAATTCTGACAATTTTTTTTATTTAATAAAATATTAAAAGACTTGAAATGCAATTTTTCCATTTTTATTAGCGGCTGAAAAAATGTCAAAAGTGTGGCGACACCAAATATTAAAATTTGGGTAATTTCTTTTTAAAACTTTTCTTATTTATTATTTTCTTTTATTTTCTTTCAACACAAAAAAATAGAGAGATCTATTATCAATTAGTTCAAAAAAATTTCTATCAAAAAAATATTTTTGTAAAAATTCAATTCCAATTGAAAATGTGGTTAATCCAAAAAATTCAAAAAATATTAACATTGAAATTATTTAGGTTTATATAATTAATTTGTATATAATATTAAAAAATTCTAAAATAATGTATCAAATAATTACTCGAAAATAATTCTCTTTATTTTTTTTTTTACGAATCCATGCTATCTTTTAATTTATTTGAAAATAAATATGCATTTTCAAGTTTGAATTTTTTTTTAATTATTTCAGGTTTAATCTCAATTTAATTCGGTTTGGATTTTTTAATATTATATACAAAGTAATTATATATACCTAAATAATTTAAATGTTAATATTTTTTGGATTGATCACATTTCCGGTTGGAATTGAATTTTTTACAAAAATGTTTTTTGATAGAATTTTATTTTGGAATAATTGGTAATAAGTCTTTTTATTTTTTGTGTTTAATGAGGATAAAAGAAAATAATAAATAAGAAGAGCTTAAAAAGGAATTAACCAAATTTTAAAATTTGGCGCCGCCACAATATCAAACGGCACTTTTTACACTTTTTCAACTGTCACTAAAAAATAAAAAAAATTATATCTCAAATCCCTTAATATTTTATTAAATAAAAAAAAAATTATCAGAATTTTAAAATGATATCGTCTATCTAGGAGGTATCACTCTCTCAAATATACTATTTTGATAAATAATGGGAGAAATGTATTATTTTGGTATTTAAATTTTTTTTGTATTATTATTGTAAAAAACCCGAGAAGCTGTAAACAAATAATATTAACTACGAGAGCTTAAAGTAGCACTCCAGCTGTTTGCCTAAATGGCACAATGAATCAAAAGGTCAGAAAACCCCACGTTGAGAGGTTTTCAACGATTGGACGCTTTGATATCACTCCACATTTCCTATCCCACCTTTTCTTCTACAGGTTCAGGTAAATGTTTTAATGAAGGATTAGTTTTTTTTTGGATAAATTGCACCCAAAGTCACTAAACTATTTGTAAATTCAAGTTTTGGTCACTCAATTTCAAAAGGTTACAAATTGAACTATTCAAAAAATTTTATTTAAGTCAATCAACTATTGAGAGTTTTTATTTAAGTCACTCAATTGTAAGTTTTTTTTTTTTAAGTTTAGCTAGTTAGCTCCATGAGACAATTCGATGATTGGTATAGCGGATTAGTACCAATTGACGAGTAAAATAATATACTTTAGATCCAAGTCAATATGATAGTCAGTGTTGGAGGTCGAAGAAGAAAGCTGTTTGAATTCTGGTTCACAAATTCGTGACCTTTAAAGTTGTTCCACGAAAAAAATACAAAACTGTAGAAAAGAAGGCCACATAGCAATTATTTTAACATCTCAATGACTTCAATGAAAACTTTTAAACGGTTCAGTAACCATTTTGTAACTCTTTGAATATGAGTGATTAAAACTTAAACTTACAAATTAAAAAATTACAAAGATAAGCACTAACCTATCTTTACAAGCTGTCCCCAAAAGTCAAATACCAATTTTTTTACCGATTGCAAAGTGGAGAGTAGGGGACCATTGTGTTAATTTATGAGAACGGGACAACAAAACTATTTTTGGGGTCAAGACCCATGGTCTCCGATTAAGAGCGGCATCGTCACCATGTCAAGCGGCACCTTTATTGCCAATGTGGCTAGTCGGTCACGGCAATTGACCTTTACAAACACATTAATTTTTTTTTTTTGAATTTTAAATCAGTGTTGCCAACGTGTCAACCTGCACTAGTATGTTCATTGGTATTTCCTCAATATTTCTTTAGTATTTTATGTTTATAAAATTAATACAATTAAACATTTTGATGTCGTCACCCTAATTGGCGATATCATTTAAAAAATAATTTTTTCAACTGGAATGATTTGTTTATGATAGGTATGTTGTTGAGGTCGGTGTCGCTTGATAATATAGAGTGACCGAATTTTACTGTTCAGAACATACAATTCTTGTAAATCATCTGCAAATATCTCATTTTCGTAATTAATATTTTTATATTATTTAAATAAAAAAAACCCCAAATTAAGTTTCAAGTGTTGCAAAGTTTTATTTATGTTGTCTTCATCCACAAATTTTTAATTAAGACTTTAAATCGAATTGATATTTAAACAGATTTTTGTATGTATTAAAGTTGTATACATGAGAACTCCACTGTTTGATCCATGGACCAAAGGTGTTAACTCTATACCCACGATCTCATCACAAAAATTACTTATTAATGATATATATATATGTTTCTGTTAGTATTATGATAAAAATAATATTTATATAAATATTTCACTTAAATAAAATTTAAAAAAACATTATAGAGTTTAAAAACTCATTATATCAACCAGTTGAATCTTAGTTCGATTGATATAAGTATTGTTATCAATATAAGAGGATGTATCCTTCTATTTATAAATTGAGGAAGAGTTATATCTAATTTTAAGTATTATATAAAAAAATATATATTATAATAAAATTATTAAAAATAAAAAACAAAACTCATAATCCCAAATATTATTCTGTAATATAAATATAATATTTGGGAAGTTGAATTATAGGTTATTGGCGTTACTATTATTGAAAGTTGCAAAAGGTAAAATAATAGGATTAAATAAAGGGAAAGAATGATAAGAAAATGATTCAGTCATCATTACATTTTTCAAGTCCTATCCCAATCATTTATATTTAAATGATAGCATTATAATTATGAATAATTCACTTCCAGAATTAAAAAGGATAAATAAAAATCCGAATTTTCTTTTTAATTTTATATTCCATAGCAGACGTCTGCTTCTCCCTAATATAATAATATATAAAAAAAACTAAAATCTAGCATTTTCGAAGCCGTGGAGATCACTGACTTTATTCAACGACTTCTTCATCATGGCTACTTTAGCCAACTTCTCAGCCGTTCTCCAAGCCGATGACGGTGTTAGTGGCTCTCCATTCTCATCCATCACCACCATAATCGCCTCCCTTTCTCGTTCCCTCTCGTTCACTCTCCGCCGTTGGATTTCCACCATCTGTTGTTTCATCCGCTGCAATTCCGTCAGCTCAGCTTCTAACCCTCGCACGTACTCCGCCACCCTCAATGAATTTGACTGCATTAACAAAGCTCTAGCCGAAGCCAACAGATGGTGTGCACTTGTCAAGCCGTTACCACACTCAATTAACCTCCTTGACTCGGCTATGGCTCGAGTCGTTATGAAAAAGAATCTAAACTGTTCCATCTCAGGAGTCGGTGATCGAACGGCGTTTGGCTGAGGAACGACAAGGGATTGATCTCGGTCGTATACGACTTCTTGCGAAACGGGGTCTTTGTATAGACAACGAACACACATCACGTGATTGGACCTGAGCGCCGACGCCGGAACTTTGAGTTCCACGAGTAAATCCCTTTCTTCCCCGGCGTAGAAATCACCCAGCCGGACTGAGCCGGAAGCTAAAACGGTCGGCTTCCCGTTAAATGAGTAAACCGCTGTGATTTCAGCTGGAGCTGAGTCAGGGGCAAAGCTGAGCTGGATTCTCAAATCTTGAACCACGACACTGAATATCCCACTAATACATTTAGCAAACGCGTCCTCAGCCGGGTCATGACTAAACCCACCGGTTTGCCCGAAACCGAACGAGTGAACCGGAATTTCAATATGAGCGAAACGAGGGGAAGACACGTGGCTTAAACAAAGCCGTTGATCTGAACCGTTAGATAACAACATAATACCAGCAACCGGATTTCTCTCCCTCCGATCTTCAAGCACTTTCGTAGCTTTCTTAAACGCACCGCAAACGCTAGTCCCTTGACCACACACAAGCCGATCAATAATGTGGCGAGCAGCTCGTTGACCTTGAGCCGTCATCCTCCGTAAAGGCAACAACCGTTTCGAACTAGCCGAGAAAGCCACAATAGAAAGCCTATCAGCCGAGCCGAGCGAAGAAATGACTAAACGTATCGCACGTTTCAACATCTGAAGCTTACCACCGCTCATACTACCGCTCACGTCAAGTAGCGTAACCAAATCAATAGGCGCACGACGTGAAAGGTGCGAAAACGACGTCGTATTACGTGAAGGGGCTTTTATTTTCAAAGCCACGGCGTAAGTTTCGTATCCACGGCCAACCGAAACAACCGCCGTTTCCGATGATAATCGGACTTGTACATTCCTCGAATCACGGCCGTTGAATGGGTGTACTTCGATGGATGAAGGGTTGGGATTCACGAAGAATCCTTGAAACTCCTCCACATTGCCGCCGCTTTCTTCTTCGTGTTCATCAGCTTCTGGAATAGGAACGAAACGACCACCACCGGCGGTCGGTGAAAGCAATGGCTCATCGTCATCGTAAGATCTCAAATCCGGTTTGGGTTTTGGCTGGTTAATACTTCTGGGGTTTTTATGAATAGAAAGAAGTGGAACATCTTTCCAAGTAGTATTACAAACAGGACAAACAAGTGAATCATATTTACGAACATGGGCAGCTATACATGGAAAATGAAAAGCATGCGAACATTCCGCCGTGTAAATCGCCGTCCCTTGACCTGTCTTCACACTATTCAAACATATCCCACAATTACTCTGCCAAAAAAAAAAGAGTAAAAAACCAAACTTTATCAACATGAAGATTCAAACTTTTTCCACATTTCGAAATGTTAAAATTCACTTACTCTGAACTTGAAGCTATTACGAAAAAGTGAGAGCTTTAGTGGTGAACGAGGAGAAGAAGGATTTGATGCTTTGGGGGTGTTTTCATTTGTGGAAGATGGTTGAAGACGAGGAGTAGAAGGGTTACTTCCACTACTAAAAAAGCTTAACTTAGCACAATTTTTAGGACTAGGAACAGTGGTTTCAGGTTCTCTAGGGATGGCAGTACAAAAGGCTCTTCTCCAACCAGTTGACATTTGTTTTTAATTATAAGAGATGAAGAAAAAAGGGGTTGTTTTTTACGGATCTAAGGTTGAGACAGAAGAGAAGACAAAATGGTAAAGATCAAAGGTTTTAAAGCTACAAGCATGGGGGGATTAAATTGCAGAAAAAAGAGATTATAAAGAGACAAAGTAAAGGAATTTTTAGCTTTCTTTTTTCTCTTCTCTCTATCTTGTTTTAAAGAATGGTCCCCTAAAAGGTTTCTGCAACTAAAATGGGGGTTGTAGAGATCTGCACCTTCTTTTTTTCTCTCTTATTTCCGAAACCTAGAGGGAAGGTTCTCTTCCCCCATGAATATTTATCTTAGTTACAAATGATTAATTTAAGGTCAAAATTGCATACGAAGTCCTTCTACTATGTGGATTTTGCGGTTTTAGTAATATATTATAATACTCTTTTATTTTTCAAAATTCAGGTTAATTTGTTTCCGTTAATTATTTCGAATAATTTTTATTTTGAGCCGGCTAAATTAGTCATATATGCCCTTATATTTCTTTAATTAATCAGATAGATCATTTTTTTTAAGATTTAGAGAAACAGATCGATTTTAGAATTAGTGGTTAAAATATAAATTATTTTAATTAATGAGAGGAATAGAAATAATAAAAGTTAAGAGAGTATAGAATTTGACCTTTTTGGCCAAACTATAGAATTTTACCTCAATTAAAAGAGACTTTAACTTTGTTTGACCGGCACGTGTGGGTTAATTGTTTTCAACGTTACCGTTCAAACAATGAGGTGAGAAAGCCTCCAGTTTTCATTCACCACGTCATCCCACACCGACCTGTTAAAATAGAACTCCCATCCCCCCATGCCTTTCATGCTCCATGCACTTTGTGTATCCCTGTCTTCACGCGCCACTTCGATGCGTGCACTCGTTGGCTTGCGTGCTCTTCATTCTCGTCTCCTGCGAGTGGTTGTTGTTGAGAGGTGGAAAATCCTTTTGGGGGCTCTGTCATTTCATGCATGATTCATATGCGGTAGGTTGTCAGTGATATTGTATTTAAATGTTATGCATGTCATTATAGTTTTTTAAATTCTGCTAATCTTGGCCGTTCATAAACTTGAATCATTGCGTTTATACTTTAAATTGAAGATGATTTGAAGCAAACCACCACATCATCATCATTGAACCATTATTTTACATTTTTTCTAAAATTGGTATAAAAGAAAATCACAATTTTTTTTTTATAATTTATTTCAAATTTAATAAACTTTATAATTTATATTATTATGAATAAATATATTATCTAAACTTCAAAAATATTAACTATCTAATGATTAAATTAATAATTAATAAAAGGATAAACTTTTCTATTAATCCCTACAATATGCATCAATAATGAATTTAATCATTATATTTAATTTAATTTTTTCAATATTTGTACTTTTCGAAATTTAAAATTGTAGTTCTTATCAAATGGTACATGTTATATTTATTAAATTAAGTTATTTTCAAAACTTGACATGATAAATATATTATCATATGTGTAATATTGTGTTGATCGGTTGTTTTCGCATATTATTCACAAAAAAATTAATTAATAGATTTAATTACGGTTGTTTACGTCAAGACTAAATTTTGGAATTTAAAAGGTTGTCCGGACTAAGAATGATCCAATTGGAGAGCATGTATTAAATCTACAATTTCACGCATAGTACAATATTAATAGCAAAATTTAACCAATCGAATTTAACTGATATTGTTTGGATCATTATTAAAATTTCAAATTTTGAAAAGCCCAAGAACTAAAATTGACCAAATCAAAAAATACAAACACTAAATTTAATCAAATTAAAGTATAATGATTAAATTCATAACTTACACAAACTTTAACCCTTAATAAGAATATTAATAAATGTCTTAGGGGTCTCGGGTTCGAGCGCCTGCGTGTGCAAGGTGTGTGTGTGTTGTCAAAGGGATAAGAAAATACGAACAGATACTGCCATGTAATCACACCAGTATATTAAAAAAAAAAATCTAACCACACTCAATTTAAATAACTCTTAACTTCTCCCCCTAAAAAAATAAAAAAATAAAAAAATTTGGAGGCTGCTGTGTTTTGAGTTTTGTTTGATAGACAACAAAATGATTAAATCACATTTTGGTGTTTGAACTTGGCAATTATTCTTAAATTGGGGTTTAATCTTCTTCTTTTTATTTATTTATCTAAATCAGTACTTGAACTTTGCAGTTGTTCCCATTTTACTTCGTCGAAGTTAATCCCTGATATTTTTTTGAAAATTTTAAAATTTAAGTCCCAATACGAGAACAATTGCCAAGTTCATAAATTAACTTGAACAAAAAAAGTTCAAACCCTAACATTAAAACGATTGTCAGTTCAACCTCTAATATGAAAACAATTATTAAGTTCAAGCATTAACTTGAATAAAAAAATTCAAACTCCAATATGAGTTATTAATAGTAAATTAAACCCAAAATAGTAAACTAGTATTTTTTTCATCTATAGAATTTGAACTTAACTTTTGACTTTTAAAAAAAAATCAAATTTTTTTTACTATTAAACCTAAACCCTATGTATTAGCTGAGGTTTTTGTAAGAACAGTGAGATGGGGAAAGGTGATGAGATTGTGAAAATGTAATCTCCTTCGTTCCACACCCAATCTTTAATCTAATCATCATTGACACTTTTAATCTCTTTTTTTAATCATAGTTGGGCATAACTAAAACCTCACTTTTCTATTTTCTTGTGAAAAATAAAAAACCCAATATTTTTTCATCTCTAGTTTAGGGTTAGGGAGCTGTATATAACAGTGTTTATTTGTAGTGATGTTTTAACTAATTTTTGTGCTTATGCTTTGGGAGACAACACTCAACTCTTAGCCAAAGTTTTATTACCATACATAGAAAAACAGAAACCAAGAAATGCATGCAGTGTTTCAAATTCAAGTCCTTGTTAAATTAATGGTGTGAGGGACTATAATTTATTAATTAACCTGGGTATTTGTGGACATTCCAAATTTGGGTAGGAATTTGTCTAGCAATGAAGCAGTGAAATAATTGTTTATATATTTTTATGTGGTTCAAATCCCTGGTCTCTAGGGTACTTTGGAACTGCAAATTTGATAGTTTCTGCCACAAGCAAAGGGAAGTATAAATTAGAAAAAAAATTTAGTATACTATTAATAATTGAATATGTAGAAATAATAATAATTTCTTTTTCTAATTTAAAGAAATAAATCGTTTGTGTAGAGAGTGTGTGAAAGCACATCCAGTTGGACGAACTTTCATGTTGATATGTCAAGGAAAACGCGTCCAGTTGAATGTGTTTTTCGATAATTACAAAAAAACGCGTTCAACTAGATACGTTTTTACACGCTTTCCAAAGACGATCTATTTCTTTAATTTAAAAACAACTGATCTATTCGATCAATTAACATTTTTTTGACATATATGACTAATTAAGCCTATTAATACTATATCGATATTAAAATAAAAAATAATGTACTATTTTGATGATGGGTTTAATGCTTGATGTTGTAGTTGAGTTGGGAATGGGACTATACAATAGTTGGTTATTGACCAAATGAAAATAACATTTCATTAATTGTTGATTATTGACCAAATGTCTACTTGATGTTGTTTCATTTGCCAAAATGACATTTTTGATATATTTTTACATTTTTTATAGAAATAAGTCAAGGGGTGAGAATAGTAGAGTTTATATTCAAATACCATTAATCCATCTTCGAACTGAGATTTGATGAAAGAATATCTAAAATTTTATTTGGGAAATTTGAGATTTGGGATTTATAATTTCATCAACATAAATTAAGGCTTGATTTTAACAATTTCCTATAATTCTTTATATATTTTTTTTTTTGAATTTTTTAATTTTTTAAAAAAATAATTGTTGACGTAGTATACATGTGAGCTTTCATGTGGATGCTGTATTAGAGAAATTAACGAGTTAAATTTTCCATCCAATTTAGAGCAATTTGATAAAAATCAAATGTTTGAGAGCTAAGTGAAGAGCAAAAGAAGAGAGGCTAAAATGGTATTTTTGTATAAATTGAGGACCAAAAAAGTCATTATGCCTATCATTTATTGTTATCATTTTGCCGTTACTTTTTTTTTATTCATCATATTAATTAGGTCTAAATTTATGAGTTTAATCTTTCTACTTTATTGAAATTTGAAATTCAATCATTCTACTTTATTTGGTATAAATTAGATTTATCTATTTACATTTTTAATATTAGTAATAGATTTAAATATGTAATATTGCTAATAGAATTATGCACAAACTGTAAAACAGATACAAACACCTGTGATCAGAGACGAATTTAAGGGGATTGGCAGGAGTTCCGCCTTCAATGCCCTAAAATTTGTAAATAAATAAATAAATTTAGAACCCTTTAAATTTTAAAATTTTTAATTTTATATTTTGATGTGGTGTCTAAAAAAAGGAAGGATTTGTGTTTCTTTTAATTTGATTTATTTTGCAGAATTTATAATATTTTAGTGATAAATTTAGTAACAGTTTTAGTTTAATTTAATAAATTAATATAGAATAGTATCTAAATATTAATTTAATAAAAAAAAATTTAATAATTTTAACATCTGAATATAGATAGTATCTAAATATTTTTTTTATTTCTCAAGATATTATTGGAGCGAGCCCAATAATTAATCTTCCGCATTTTGTAGGCTCATTAAGGGGGTGGATGCTGACCACGAGTTTTAAAACTGCTCCATACCGAGGATGAGAATCGAACTCTCAACCACTGGTTAAGATAGGAGAGACCCTTACCATCTCACCTACCTCCGAAATAAAAATAAACTTAAATAATTATAATATCTAATAAAAAATTGAATATTTGACTTATTTTATTTTTCTTAAATTTTGACGATTACGATTATCTTTGATTTTATAAACAATTCTAGCTTCATCAGTTATAAAAAGAAAGGGAAAAAGGATTAAATATTTGATTCTAACAAAATCAAAGTACCAAACCGATATTATGATTATAAAATGCAATTCAAAGGCATGAATCATTAGCCAAGTCTTACAATAATTTTAGTATGGATTTGATTGGATGGTGGTTGTGAGGCAGTAAATTTTTTTACGTAATTAATTTCATCATTATCATTATTTTTAATTTTATTGAAAGTAAACACACCGTTAATCTAAAAACACTTTTAATAAAGAAAATGAAAATGTTATTCAACCCTTTGAAATGGAGACAATCCTCATAAATTAATCATGCATGTTTTGTTCATTGAACCCCTACTCTTTTGGTCAATCCTTGTCCAAACCCAAAATTATTATAATTTTCTCTAGAAAAAAAATGATTAATTGTATTTTTCAGACAAATTTTGTCAAATTGAACAAAGATAATGAGCCCATCTTCATTCATTAACCAAAAATAGTCAACAAACTAATATAAAATCTAATGCCACGGTCAAAAGCACAAGATGGTGGAGCTCAACCATTTGTTTTTTGCATGCCACGTGGGATGCCCACTCATCAACAATCTTCCACGTGTCAAAGTCAAAGTCTTGTTTACATATTAATCTTTTCTTTCTATCGATTCGCGGAAAGATAGTATGAAACAATGACATCACATTATCTGTATTTTTTTTTTCAATAGTTCCATGCTACATTCAAAGGCGAATCTAAGGGGTTGGTAAAAGCCCCGGCCCCCCTAAAATAGAAAATTATTTATTTAGCCCTTTTATAAATTTTAAAATTTTAAATTAGTAAATATAAAATTGCACTTTGTCCCCTAAAATTATAAAAATTTAATTTAATCTTTTAAAAATTATAAATATATAGGATATTAAAAATTGAAATTTAATTTCGACTCCCTTAAAAAAAAAAATTAACTTCGCCCCTGACAACATCAATATTTTCATATTGAATTTAAACATTTTTATCCTAAAAAAATCAAATCTAAATGAAAATACTAAAATTCAAAATGAAATTACTGATGTGACATAAAACTATTGAAAAATGATAATATCTCTGTTTCATACAAACTTTTCTCCCATCAATTCTCTTTTTGTTTATTTAAAGGTCAAGCAAATATTTTATTTTTTAATTTTAAGCTTAAAATTTAGAAAATATATCTTTCATCAAATTAAAAGGAATTAGTTTCAATAACTAACAATTATTAGTTGGTATTTTTATTATGGTTTTATAACAACAACAAAAAGATATTCAAAGATTTTCTTTGAGATTCTTAAAATAAAAAATAACTTTTAATTGTAGTGATAATATCAAATTTATTAATTGCAAATTGTATATCAATATCAAAGTGGTAGTTATGATATGACCAAAATCAGCCAATTAATTATATATCAAAATCATTAACTAATTAACACTAAATTCATGTAGATTGAGTCTTAATTCGATTAGTATCGATATTATTATCTATGCAGGAGGACATGAATTCGAATGCACTGAAGCGCATTATCTTTCTATTCAAAGATCGAAGAAGGACTATCAATAATTCTAAACATTGTATAAAAAGCACTAACTTCATACTTTTTATTAAAAAAACTATATTCATAATATAATTTATTTAAAGAAACATAACATAATAAATTCAAGGATTTATAATATAAATAAACAATAATGATATGCTAAAAGATGAACTGAAAGGTCACCAAATGGTTCGAAGGGCCTATTTCTTCTTCAATTAAATAATAAATATTTTATTTACTGTCAATTTTCTTTATAATAGTTCAATTTATCTTTCAAAAAAAAGGCTATAAAGAGATAATTGTTGTCAACCTACAATATAATTTTTGAAGTTCATAAATTTAACAATTTCAATTGAGCAAGTTAAATCAATTAATTTATCATAAGTTACTAAATTTAAGTAATCAATTTATAAGTTCATAAATTATTTTTTTATACTCTTCGTTAATTTGGAAATTCATTTTTGTACTTTTATTTTCAAGAATTTAGTCTCTCTATTTTTTAGATTTCAAAATTCATATCCAATTGTAAAAACATAACTATTTTTTAGGTTAAATTGTTGGTATGACATTTTGAAATTTAAAAAAAAAAAAATCACTTAGTAACCATGTAGCTACAGAAATGATGTTCTAATAAATTTGATTTTAACAAAACAATTTTAACGGTGTAAACATTTGGACTTGTATTTTTAAATCTCAAAAGTAAAAGGATTAAATTCCAATTACATGAAAAGTATAGAAACTTCGAGCATATTTTAACCTGCTTTGATTTGTGTAATACTACAATCTATTTTTCATTTTCTTGGATTTTTCCATTTGGGGTATTTAATTTTTTTATTGAAATTTTGAGTATTAATTTGATTAAGTTAATTTCTAAAACAAAAGCAGTTCTCAACCACATGAATTAATCTGTTGAAAATTAATTTGGAGGCTATCTTTTTCTGTGAAGCACATGAATTTTATCAATAAACACATTAATTAGGTTTAGAATCAGACTTGTATCTGATTTGGGTACATCTCTCCATATTAATAAATATAACTGTTTTCAATAAAATAATTATTAACAAATAAATATGATTATATCGATTAAGCATTAGTTCAATAAACATTATTATTATTGTAACAATAAAAAAAAAAATATTTATGTTCGAGTATATTCATACATATTTTTCTCCAATGAAAAAAATTATAAATAAAAGCAAATATTATATATATAAAATAAACAATCACCATAAAATCAAACCCAACATCAATAAACAAATTGGCCTTGAGAGAACACTTATTTTTGTTAATATATTGCTCTAAATGATAACAAAAATAACATATTATATAAGAAATAAAATGGAACAGCTAACACTATTCTCATTGATGTAAAAATTATTAAGTTGGTATCATGTGGTCTCTTTTGAGAATTCAAAACTTAAATCACTAATAAAATAAATTACGGAAGTTAGGTGAGATAGTAAATGTATCTTTCATTCTAATCAGTGATCGAGGGTTCGACCCTCGTCTTGGGTATGAAACAGCTTTAAAATTCATGATCAACATCTATCCTGTTAATGGGAGGAAATTAATTGCCAATCTCAACCATCCTTGTTTATTGGTATGTTGTTGCATCAATAGTTTTATATGCACAATGGAAGTTGATGTAGTAGAAAAATGTCCACAAATCACATGACCAAATTGGACAACCCATATGGAGAAGATCCCATCGTCCGATAAACCCAAGTTGACGATGGTTGGTTGCTTCATTTAATTAATAATAGATGCTCCTATTAAAATTAGTGGTTTTGACTTAAAACCAATTCGGACCGAGCATCTGTATTTGGTCACCCATGTTCAATGACCATTCTATCCTTCAATCTTTTCTATTCAATTTCAAACCATGTATATGTCTAATTAAGTAAACATTAATATCAAAATTGAATCAATTTTGTTATACTTGATCACTTTGCCTTGATACCCTCATGAAGTCAACTGCTTCGATCATAGAGGGCTTCCTCACAAAGGGGTTTGACTATAGAAGTGCTTGTCCACTTAAAGATCATTACCATCCACTAACCTCAACAATAAAATGGTTTAATTACCGATTTGGACTTTTGGCTAATTGCTATATAAGTCCCTAAGCCTTTAACCAATTAAAACTTTATAGATTTTTTACTTTCGCAATTTAATCATTGTACTCAAATTAACTATTTAATTAGCAAAATTAATGGACCAAACATCAATATACTCTTATACTAACTTCGTAAATATTCATATTTAATATTTACAGACTTGATTTACGGAAATGGAGTTTCGAAATTATCTTTTTCGATACCATTAAAAATCAAGCTGTCACAGAAACATTATGAATCTGGAAAAAGCCTAGATGTCACGGGCGAAATGAGTCAGTTTAGGTTGAGCCTTTTCAAGCATCCTACTTTTTCAGCCCTAGCGCGCATGTAAATTTTAACTTTTTAGCATGAAAGCACAATAATATTAAGAGGGGGTGAATTGGTGTTTAAAAATTTCAAACAAAAAGATAGGAAGGTTCAAATAGAAGTGGACATAATAATATATAATGGTTTGACCCCATTTGTATGACTCCACTACCTTACCTTTAATTGCTAAGAATTTTCGTAATTCACTCTATTTGAAATTGATACCATTCAAGGATAAAGTATAACTTTTAAATGTCCCAATCTTTTGAAGGTAAAGATATAATCTCAAAATGAACACAATGAGTGGCTCCAGTGGTAAAGAAGATGATGTTCATCTTAGGAAACCTGGGTTTGAGCACCTGTGTGTGCGTTGTTAAAGGGTTAAAAAAGTATGAACAGATACTATCATGTAATCACATCAATATATTAAAAAAAAAAAAACATCCCATTAAATGCACATGTTAAACTGTCTCTGCATAAGAGGGAATGGATCCCTAGGAGCACTCCAAATGAAAGAGCAATGTGCCAACTTCACCTCTCTTTTGATGATTCAATCAAGGCCAATTTAGGGTTTAAATTAAGTAATCAATACTTGAGCTTTTGTTTAGTTTGATTGTGAGATGCCATTTTGATTGATTTCAGAGATTACTTAGATTTTCTGTTGTCAGTGGCTTTATGGATTACAAAAGATGCCATTTCTTTTCTCTCTTCCATCATACCTTTGGGTTAGATATGATATTAAACATATATGAAGATGTCTATTAGAGTAATTACACCTTTTGTAATTATGAGAAATTTTTAATTTATGTTTGACTACTATAATGTAATTTTTCCAATTTTTAATCTCAAATATCGAAGTAGGTGATTGGATGTTCCAATTACATTTGATTTACTCATTATTATAATGATTATCTAAACATATTACGCGCACAATTACACATTGTTATACCGGTATTTTGATTTCTCAAACACAAGTTAAATGTGTCGAATGATCCTATTGTATATTTAAATCGTATTCTAATCAATATTTTTGGAATTAAACTGGTGGTCCAATTGATTCATCCAATCTAAAATTCATAAATTTTTAAAAATATATAAAATTATAAAGTCCAGAACAATCGCGTTCAACAAATTTTTTAACCCGATTTAACTGGTTTATGTTAATTCACTAATCTCTTTCTGAACCGATACTCCAACTAGTATATGATCCAACCGGCAGGTCCCAAATTTGATTTTTTTTTTTTTTTTTTTGTACTTTCACTCTGATTTTCCGAAAAATGAAAATATGGTTGAAAATAATTGGTTCGCTGGCGACGGCATGGCCATGTCATAACCGTTGGCAATCATCATGAAAATTACTATAAAATTTTTATATATAATATAAAATTGTCAGATTTATAAAAGAATGAAGGTCCATGATGAAAATAATCAGTTCTTTTAACTGATTTGGTGAATTTAATAATTTAATCAGTGAAAGGCACTGAATTCTGAGAGATTATGGGGAAATTAAATTTTTTTTTTTTTTATCCGGGATGAAAATTAATTTGAGTTTTTGGTGTGATTAATAATATGGACGCATGAAATTTTATGTGTTAATCTGATAATTAGGGTGCTTATTATTTTCAAGTATAATCTGATTCAAGTCGCATTAATGCTGTTGTTGATAAGATTTTACACTATTATATAATTCAAAAAAAAAATATGGGGGCACATGCCAATAACAACTACAATCATCGTCATCATCATCATTGAGCTTTTCAGTTTACACTCATGATTCACAACTGGCATGAGCTTACTTGCTTAAAAATCCCATCATTTTTGTATCACTTTGGCCCATTTGGCAGGCAGACCACTGGGGGGCCAAATTCGAAAAAACAGTAGCAATAAACTTTGTATCTACAACTCTGGTGATTCCCCTTTTAGCCAAATAGATGTAACCCTTTGCCTAACATGGGAAAGGAGTTGCCTACATTGCCATAAAAAAAAACTCTTTAAACACATTTTCTTACTTTAACATGCCTGAAATCAGAGTTGTAGCTACTTCAGTTTCTTAAATCAATAAATCCAAAACTCTAAACCCCTTTTCCTTTGGGCTATTCAACTTTTTGGGTAGTTCATGTTTTTTTATATGCATCTTGTACAAATTAGTCTATGTACGTTAGATCAATCAAAGAACAAATCGATCCTTCTATTACAAGTTCCATCTATTTCTTCTATTAAAAATTGGTATATGTATGTTAGCACGAGATACACATTGTCTTGTTATTCCATCAGTCACATTAATTTTTTTAGTAGAAATGGATAAAACTTTTAGCATAAATTACTAATTTCTAACGTATAGAGACTGATTTACTCATTTTTTAAGTAGAGGTAAAAGACTCCTAATACAAGAACCTTTATGGTACTTTTATCCTATATTATCTTATTAACAGGTTAAGTGATAACGAGTTCAATGCTTGTCCCTTAAACAATATCTCATATTCGAGTCTTATGGATAAAGAAAATATCACGAGAAGTTTACCCCATTGGATGTGACTATTGAATATCTATCTTTGAATGTGGTTGGTAATGGTGTGCATGCTTGAAAAGTTGCTTTAGTTGATGTATTTCCACTTATTATTCTTCATTGTTTTCTAGTGCTTGCGTTTCCAATCTTCTAACAGTAACCTCAGTGGGGTTTCAATTTCCCGTTTACAAACTTGAAAATTATACCAAAACAACAATACTTTGAACAGATCATGTGGGATTGTTCTTAATTGGGAACTAGTTTTCAATCAGCAGTAGCAACTGTTAACCATGTTCCTGGTTTTTTTGGATCACTGTCTTAACTATATTTATGACTAACCCTGTTCCATTATTGTTCTACAAAATGTCATGTCTGAAAGTTGCAGCCCCAAAGCTAATGGATAGAGTTGAAACTGAATGGAATTTGGACATTATCAGATAGCTTACATTATTGTTTATTGTATTAAGTGTCAAAGCAGGCATTATGGAATTAAGACAAACCAAGAATTTGCCCTAATATATATCTTTGTTTATTAAACTTTGCTAACCACTTCACCTTTCATTTAGGATATTAAACAACATAATACCCCACTTTCGATAACTTGCTTGACTAGAAAATTCCATCAAAATTATTGGATTTCAAAAGTTTTGATTTTGTTTTGATTCATGTATCATGCTAAATTAAAATTGATCAGATACTATTATCGATTCACAATTTCAATGGGTTTAAGTAAGATTTGATATGGTTCACATATTAAGCTCGCGTATCAAGCTCACATGATATTAAGTGTTCATAAGAGGAGCACTTATACCCTCCTGCAAAATCACACGTGAAATAGCACATGGGACTGTGCGATGTGGGTTCCCACATCACTACATAAGCAAACCCCCATCGTATGAACATATGTTAAGTTTAGGGTAAGATACGTGTTGGCACGCATGGAACCTACCTAAGATATCACAACTATATCATATAAATATACAACTTTACCATCTAAAGAAGATTAAAAAAAAAAAAAAACACTCAACAGATCTATTACATTATATATTAAATTAAAATTTATGTATAATTTTACATTCTAACTCAATTATAATGCTTTGAAAAATAGTGGATGGGTGGAGATGGGGAGGTGGTTTTTGACTACACTTTTCCAACATTTTGTTGCAGAGGATAAATGGATATGGGATTATAAAATTATGAACTAAAACCAAACTTTCATCAGTCTTTTCAATTTCATATGCTTTTACTTTTAAAACTGCTTTTACAATTTTTTGTTGGCATCTTTACTTGCATAAAATGGGTGGCTTTTATCTTTGCCATTCTCTGCTGTTATATATCTTCTGCAATCTCTCAGTCATCTGCCAATATTTCAGGAAGATAGTATCCATAGATGGAATGGGCAAAGATTTGGAGGCAGGCCATGTTCCTTTTAGTCCTTTCAATATCCTCTAATCACATTGAATCTCTACTAAATTCGAAGTCGAGTTAAATCACGTCTCTAACTAGTCATTCTATTAAAAACTTCATTTATATTTATTGTTAAAAATTGGTCTCTGTACGTGAGCATGAGATACACGTGACAATCCATGTATAACTGTCTAATTAGTTCGTTAACCATATCAGTTTTGAACAGTAGAAATGGATAAAAAAATTTAACAAAAAAGACTAGTTAGCTCTTTGAATAAATGGAACAAAATGCAATTTGACTTATAATACAAAGATATCCCTAATACTTTTACCGTAATTAGATTTGATGCAATAAAATATAATCATTGATTCATGTGAGATCAAAAAAACTCATCTCAATTCATTTGTAAATGATTAATTCGAGAGTTCAGCATTAACTTTCCTTTGAAATTTCGAACACTCCGACATCCCTCGTGTTCCAAGAGCATTCCTCCTCAAAAGACTATCACCAAACTACGTAATTATTAGATGATAAAAGAGAAAGAAAAAGGTCAATGAGAGTGGATATTACAAAGTGGCAAAAGGACATATACATTATTCTGAAAAGTTAGTAGGTAAAGGTGAAAGGTGATGAATATAAGCGAAAAGAAAAGGGACCAATAATGCAATGTTCAAAAGATGTGAAGTTTCAGAATTATTCTTTGTATGGTAGTTAGGACCAAATACATTTTTGTAGTTTTGGTGTGTAAGACAAAATTGCACTATCATTGCTCTTTGGCTTTCATTCCCCACAAGCTTTTTTTTTTTTGAATCAAAAGATGTGTATAAAATGGTCAGGTTGTGCAATGAACGAGGATTTTGACTAAATATTGAAGTCTTTTTAAGTTTAATGCCTACTAAACAGAAAAGTTTTACTAGTTTTAGCATTACATGATTAAAAGAAATAGAGAAAAAGATGAATCAATCCAGTAAAAATGCTGTTTTTTAGCTATTAAAATTAACATCGATAATGATGGTAGAATCATCGTAAAACAATAAGAAAAAAAATAAAAACACACAAATTTACGTGGAAAACAAGCAGAGGAGGAGAAATTCACTAATATTAAAATCGAATAATACAATAGGGGTTTCAACTACATTTATTTAATGGTTGAAACAGTCTATTCTAATCGATATTAAATAGAAAAAGCGTAGTTCAATACGGATTCAACTTGTGCGACATTGTCCGTACCGCAGGAGTTTTGCTCACACAAATCCTCTTATTTTACATCTGTATTTTATTTATTTAACAAGTGACGAGATTCGGATCGCAACATTAACATGGGAGTTGTCTGATGTTAGGCTGTAAAGCAAAGAAAAAGAGAAAAAAGGCAAATAATTATCATGGTGGGGGTGGATCCCAATAGTTCTTGAATCATTCAAATACACGAGGAAAGTGTTTGCTCCAGAATGTAGTAACCAATCAAAATATAAAAAAATTTATCAATTTTGAAGTTGAGTAAATTAATCTATCTTAAAAAATTAGAGTAATTTAATCCCAGTCAATTTTGAAAGTAATCAATTAAAGATAATTTATACGATATTAATGTCTTTAGACGATTATGCATAAATTTGATTGATATAATAATAAATTTGGCCCTCAATGTTTACATATTTGTTAATTTGGTCTTGATTCTAAAAATTCTACAAATTTAGCCTCAACATTTACAAAAACATTGTGGGCTGAATTCGTTAAATCATGACCAAATTGATAGAATGTGTAAATTATGAGAGCTAAATTTGTTAGTATACTAGTCAAATTTATGTAAAATCGATAAAAAAACATTAACGTTATGATTAATTGTACTTAGCTGCTTACTTTCAAAATTAACTGGGATTAAATTACTTTGATATTTTTAGAGGAACCAATTTACTCAATATCAAAATTAAGAAAGACTTGATTGCCATACATTGTCTACTTGCTCTATAACAAATAGATTCTAATTTATTAAAATTCATTTATTGTCCACACACAACATTCAATGAGCTCATATTTGATCTTTTAAGCAATAATTGATCCAATTAGTTGGAGGTAAAAAGAGAATTGTTCATACAAATCCATCCGTTATGGGTAAAATCTCATTTCTCACCATAATTGACACCCTTTTTACCTTCCCAAAAGCTGTAAAAACAACCAATTTTTCAATTTCCTATGCAAATGATGTAAGGGGGAAGAGAATTTGCGAAAGTAGAGGAAAATGTATGAGAGTTGACAGAAAGCTCATTAACTCAGCAAACAACAGCTCTCCTCTCCAACTAAGTTGCTCCAATACAAAAGCTGCTTTGCATCCTTTACCTTTTCACAGCTTTTTATTCTTCTTTTTTTCCAAATGAATGAATCTTTTTCAGGAATTCCCTACGTCTGTAAAGCCTTGTCGAGCGATTTTTTATGTCTATAAAATTTTGCTCGAACTCACAAAGTTGCAACTTCATTTCTATGCTTATAATTTTGCGTTCATGCCAATCAAATGATGCAAATTATAATATTTTGTCAGCTTTTGCTTAATTATTCTTAATGATCATTATCTATTCTTATTTTACCATCACGATTTCATTTAAACTCAACTACGTATCTTATTATTGATTTTAATGATGCAATTATAAGACTTATTTTCACCGTTATAATAATTAATTTCACTTTAATTACAATAAAAAAACAGTATCTCTGTTCATCCACATACACCCTAATCTTACCGAACAACGAAGTTTCTCTCCCAAAATCTTACCAAACATTGTCGAACCTTGAAGGACCTTATCAACATGTTACATTCAAGAAGACAAGTTAGATTTTAGCATAAATTGATATAAATTTTATATGTATATGTATATGTGTATATATCTATTTTACAAGGTTCATGGGTTATGAAAATAACTTTTTACTTCCAAGATCCTTTATTTTATTGCAACAAATAATGTTTTTTTTTAACATTGAATAGATTTTTTTTAATATTAAAAAAAGTTTTTAGTGTAATTGATAAATTAAAATTTTAAGTGCTGAAAAATTTTAAATTTTTATTGCTAAATTTTAAAGTGTTGAATTTATGTTGGAAAATTATTTGGTAAATTAATAAATATAAGTGTTGAATATAATTAAATTGTTTGATAAAAATAAATATTGATTTATAAAAGATTATTATTTTTTATTTTAAATCTTATTAATATAATATTTTATACTATTTTGGATAATATTGGATAAAAGATAAATATGTTAATTTAAATATACTTTTTTATTTAAAAATAATTGGTAAAAGTATTATAAAAACCTATGTATTAGAAATCGGATTACATTTTATTCCATCTACTCACAAAATGAGCAATTTAATCTTTATATGTTAGATATTACATTCATTTCTACGGTTAAACATTGATCTCAATATGTCAACTCTCGATACGAAGGGACCAAAATACAATTGACTCTCGACACAGAGACTTTCATAGTACTTTTACCTCATTTAAATATCATTATGTACACATTAAATATCAAGAATCAAACCCTGTTAATGTAATTCTCATCCTCCCAAATTGGAACTCGACTTTGTAGCGATAAAAATTATAATAGCATAGATTAACATAGATATAGCCAAAATTCACGTGCATAGGGTGAAAGTGTTGTACCCAGTGAAACAGTGTAAAATATAGAGTAAAAAGGACAGTCTGATCTGATAATAAAGACAATGTGGCACCGGCAGCTCTTTTCTCAAGGTCAAATACCATCAACGGCAAACAATATGTACTTAGCCTTCACCTTAGTCCCCACTCACCCCTATTTTTACGTTGTTTATTCTGAGCAGACCACAACAATGATGCAGTGTCACACATGCTTTAATAGGCCAACTTCCCGACAACCATATCTTAAGTGCAGCCATTATCTCTATTGTTTATATACCGATGAATAATGAATGATGAAATTAATTCAATATTGCCTTTGGCCCCGACCACTTCCCGGATCTTCTTTTCATGGGGTTGAATTTAGTTGAGGATAGCAGCATACTTGGAAAACCATGTTTATTGTAAGATCCAGGTCGAGTCGGGACTCGATGTAACTACCGGACAAAAAAACATGCAAGCAAGTCACACACTGTATAGATAATATGTCGAGGTCTTTCATCATTCAA
This sequence comes from Kokia cookei, assembly GCA_039519145.1. Classification (NCBI taxonomy): domain Eukaryota; kingdom Viridiplantae; phylum Streptophyta; class Magnoliopsida; order Malvales; family Malvaceae; genus Kokia; species Kokia cookei. Next base: position 2,270,988 of record CM076903.1, read on the forward strand.
ACACACACCATAGAAGTTCAACAAGCAATGCACTTTACAAACTAAAAAGATCATGCTTTGAAACAGGGACTCGTTCGGACTCATGACTGATAGAATCTTAAAGTTACTCACAAACGCTAGGACTAGGAAGGTTTTAGAACTTAATGTAGACTAAGAACAGGCTTATTCGCTATAAACAATGACAAACAGTTGTGCCTACAATGGGAATTTCTAGTTCTTGCTTATAGCGGTAGCCTTGGATACGACTTTTTTCAGTAGAACAAAAACAGGCTTACATGATATAAGTTCCATGATCTCCTACCCACTCCAGCATCATGTCATCTCTTTCAGAAATAATAATCTTCAGTGTGTAGGAAAAGATCATGTATGATGGTAGCTAGTTCCGGTTCCTGCATTTTTCCATGGCCCTCGGAGCTGCTCAATAAACAAAAAGCTCCATGTAAGCAACAAAATTTATAGGTATGGACAATAGTTAACATGAACAGGCATCATACGGTCTAGACAAAATAAAGCTCGTCTTGCCAGCCCTCATAGTAAGATGAGCACAGTTTATGCTTTGTTTGTTATGACAAATGATGGCCCTTTTTCAGAATTGAAAGACCCTTTAGTCAAACTTGGTGAAGCAGTGATTCTGGCAGACTTTCTAATGAAAAGTAATAGCACTTGGTGATCTTGAAAAGGACATGTAGGAGATCCCACAATGTGTTATAATAACTGTTTAGATATTAATATTTACTTATCTTGAAGGGGCAAAATAAAATTAAAATGGCATTATTTCCATGCATTTGTTTTGAGCTTCTTGTGATGGTTTGGACCTTTAGATGTCCAATTTATAAGTTTAGACAAATACGCGTAGGAGAATTCTCATACTGTGAACATGTTAAGCATTTGATTGGAACAAGATGTAAATCACTGAACCTGGTTCCTTACTAGTTCATGCCATGACTCTAAGTTAAAGGATAATAACCACATAAAAGTATTTACCGAGTCCAATGGCATCAGAGCTTTTCATGATCCTCAACCTTTTGCAGGTGTCAATGAACATCCTGAAACAAGTACAAAATTTGGGTACAGTGAACAGCCATTATTTGAGTAGAAAATTGAGCACTAAATTAAACACTAATCAGCTGAATCATATATACACACCAATATTCTGGTAAGGAACTTATGCCAAATGAAGTGAAAGAAATAAACAGACAAATTACTGGTCAAGCCAATGTTTCCATGCATGCTCGACATTATTACGCAATTTTCACAGGTGCTAAGGAACAAGGGTTCCTTCCTGTTTTCCAAGAGCTTCCATGAAAATCTGATAGATACCATATTATAGATAGTTTGCACCTCGATCTTATTTGTATATCTTACAGATTATAATAAGCTCTTAGCAATTTTTTTAGTGTTCAAGGCAGACCAGAAAGCTTAATAGCAAAACAGAATTCGTTTCACACCTTGCTTTAGAAGATTCCACTTCTTTCACTGCAATCTGTATACCATACCCAGTAAATGACTGACATTTTGCTAAATGTTGAAACATGCATTTTTATAACCATGACTTAATAGCTGGATATGGATAAACATAATAATTGAACTGGAAAGAAGCACAAAATGAAAAGCAATGATATAAAAAGGGAAGGATTAGAGCTTACTCCCATGGAACATCACCAACAAGCATCCAGTCACCATCTTTATCCTCGTAAGTAAGAACATATTCTGATCCATGAAGCAGATCCTTGAGCTTGCTTTCGCTCAGCAGCTCCCTGCCCGAGGTTCCATGAGATCCATACTGACCTGAAATTCATAGTTATATAGCAGTAACTGGATCTATGCAAACAAAGTAGATGAATAAGAGCAGCTTAGGAAGTACATGCATAATAGCTCACCTATGGTAAAACAGCTGAACATCTTCTCAAGCGCAGAAGACAGCTCCTGATATATAGTGTAGTTTTTCAAGTCTACTTTCCTCAAATACGGAGCACCATCCATGCTAACCTTCACAAACAAAGCACCAGGCCCTGCCTTCCCATCGACTTCATCAGTGTTCTTCGAAGCCGAAGCCAAAGAGTTCTTCCTAAATGATCTGATAGGTGGCCAACCTACAACCTGTGCCCTGCAAATGGAAACGATCAGATAATCTTCTAATGGTTATGCCCCAAAATTTTATTACAAAAACCCATACTTACTTGCTAGCAGGTGCTCCACTGTTATTGTTTGCAGATGCATTGGGATTAGGCCTGGTCTTGTCAGCAGCATGAGGCCTGTCATTCACCACGTTTTGGCTCGTGATTTCTTTAGCTTTCATTGGTTGAGCCCCAAAGTTTGAAGAAGGCCTAGGTGACAGCATAACATCTACTTTTGAATCAGAAAGAAACTTGCCCTGCAACAAAGATTAAGAACTTTCCATGTTAAACTCATTAAAATTAGTCTCGCAATTCACCATTAGCAACAATTCTTACCTCTGAGAACCCATCCATTGCATCAGAGAAGCCTCTTTTATTCCCTGAAACAACATTCTTCTGTGATGCAAAGCAGTGACCATCACTTGAAGGATGCAAAGGGAAAAGCGGCTTCTCATCAAGCTGAGAAGAACTTAACAAGCAAAGCTGTGGATTTCTTTCAGGCGACTGCGATCCAGGAAGTCCGAGCCTAAGCTCAGTTGCCTTTAGATTCAAACTAGCCTTTCTTTCCTCGGACGGAGGGGAAAAAACAGAGCTATCCACTGAAGAACAATCAGACAATCCCATGTAGTTCCGTTCCTTCAATTCAGCACTATTCTGGCACACACTTTCCATTGAGACTGACGAACCGAGTAAAGTTACATTGCTCTGAACCCGTTCCTCCTCCACGCCAAGCAGCGGCGGAGACATCAGTAATTATAAAAAAAACAACAAATAATAAACACCCTCAATACTTCACAACCTGCTCATTTTAAAGAGAAACAAAGTTTATGAAACAATCAACTGAACCAAAAGCTGCATATAATACAAACACAGTGAAACTCATGATTAATTATTGACTATCTCCAATCAAATTAAACAACAAAAACATTCAAATATAGCCTTAAACACAGTGAAACTTATCATTAAATACCCTTTTTTTTTCTTTTAACAAAATCCAGTGAAATAGTTAAGACCATAAAGACAAATGTAAAAGAATGGACTTAAACCATTAAAGCTGAAGAAATTTCAAGCATTCTTGCAACTAAAAGAAGCATAAATTAAACCATAATATATATAAAGATTTCGGATTTGTATTAAGAGTTGACAACTGTAAAATGCAAGAAAATAAATAAATTAAATTAGAACACTAACCCGTACGCACGCGCCAAAAGGGGAAATAAGAGCAAAAGATTTTTTTTTTTTTTTTTAAAAGAAGAAATGGTACTACTACATTAAAGAAGCTTTGTAGGGTTGTAACATGTTTGGTTGCTGAGAAAAACGTTGAGAAAGAACTGGAATTTAAACTTTCAGGTTAACAAAAGATTCCTTCATTTTTTTTAGCTTTCTCAGGAAACAAGCACCAGTTAACAAGAAAGAAAGAGCCCAAAAACAAATTTTTCTCTTAGAAACAGAGAGTGAAAAACAAGAGAAAAATGAGGATAAGAACAAATTACAAAGATACCTGATTCAATTGGTGGATGAGAAATTGCAGAAGAAAATCAAAATCTTTGAAATTTGTTCAAAGTTTAATTTTTAAATATTTTTATGTGTGATTTTTTTTTAATTTAAAAGAGAAAGCTAAGGACCCTCCATTCGTCACAAAGTAACAAAAGCTTATTTGCTGTTGGATGTGAAACTCTATGCTTTTAAAAAATTAACAAAACTTAAAAATTATAAAATAAATTTACTTTTGTCTCTGCCTCTCCTTTTAGCTCAAATTTTTTATTTTTTTTATAAATATTGTCCACATGATTTCAAAATGTTACAAAATTATTATTGAATTATTCAAAAGTTTTTATTTAAGTCACTGAATTATTTGAAAGTTTTTAAGTCACTGGATTGTTAAGTTTTTTTTTTTTTTTTTAAATTCGACTAGCGAACTCCAAGGGATGATTTGACTATCGGTGGGTGGATTAGTACCCATCGACGAGTAAAAGAACATACATTAGATCTAAGTCGATCTGACATCATATCGAAGAAAAAAGTTGTTTGAATTTTGGTTTGTAGACTCGTGACGTTCAAAATTGTTTCATGAAAAAAAAAAGAACTATAGAAAAGAAGTGGAAGAAGAGCTTTCGATTGGTGTATATGATGCGAAAAATAAAAGGCTATACAGCAATAATTTTACTAGTTCAGTGACTTAAATGAAATCTTTCGAATAGTTCATTAATTATTTTGTAACTCTTTGAAGTTGAGTGATTAAAACGTAAACTTACTAATAGTTTAATGACCTTAAGTGAAATTTGCCCTTTTGTAATTTTATTTTAGTTGTCCACCGAATATTTCGAGGAACCGCATGTTAATAGCTATTGATTGTTGATTGATTCAACCCGAGCCGTTGATCTTTCTTCTCTGTGATGGATCATTGATGAGGGGGTTTGACCTTGCGTTTGCCCAAATTTTCCTTAGCGTGCATTCTATCAAAATTTAATTTTTTTAATTTATTTTTACAAGCTTATGCGTAGGGTATAAGAGATCATTGCAATCGTAAATGATGAGACTTAAAAAAGATGGATTTATACGGTGTTATACGTTTAATTTATTTTTTGTTTTAAATTATAATATTATTATAGTATTTAATAGCACTATTATTGTTATTTTTATACTAATCACAGATGAACGTATCATCTATTCAAATCCATCCTTAAACTTAAGCTTTCAAAATTGAGGATTCAATATTTGTCAACTATGTCAAAGCCTCATTGGCCTAGAATACTAAACACGATAGAGATTATCTTAATCACTGTATTTTATGAAAGTTGAGAAGTTAATATGTATGTCGGTAAAAACATGAACGGTTTTTGCTTATGTGCTGCATATAAATTGTTTAATTTCTATTTTTGCAATTTCTATGCATATAAATTAAGTTGATTTTCAAGTCAATGATAAACATTAAGGTTAAATAACATTACCCAATTAAAGTAATTATTCTAACAAATTAAATTAAAGTGCTTTATCATCCATAAAAACTAATCATTTTGAAATTCGTGGGTTTGGCAGACATGTGTTCTTATCCGATAATATCATTTAAGGGCATAAATTTGAATCCCGTCAAAATCAAATGCTGAATATCTTTTGGTGATTAAGTGCTCTCTATTTCTACTATTCTAAAGTTTCAATTGACTACTTGACACATTTCAAAAACTTTTCTTAAAAAAGAGTAACCCTAAATAAATAGTAATTTACTATCATCAATCTATAAAAAACACACAACATTATATCAAAATATAAAGAAGGCAAATGATGGAAGGTTTAATGATGTATGGAACGAGGGAAAATGTCATCTCTTTCATTATGATGTTCCCCATAAGATTTTGATCATAAGTAGTGGGCAGATCAATCAAGTGACCCCATCTTGTCTCTTCCCCACCCTCACCTCCAGTTGCTTCAAGCTAAATTTAACACTAGCCTAGCTTTAATAACTAATAATTGAGCTAAATTGCCGTGAATTTTTTACCTAAATTTAATAATTTTACATGTGATTGTAAATTATAAATATAATATAAAACAATTTCAATATATATTTGTAATATGCAAAGCTAGGACCAATTTTAAATTTTCAAAGCTAAAATGAATGGGCAAATTTGTCCTCGCACAAGGACATCCTGTCAATCAAAAATTAGGATCACAGTCGTTTCCCACTAGAATTGAGCTGAAGATAGGTCCGATTAGACCATGTTACCCCCAATCAACCATGCCCAACGGCTTTCAACCTTTTATTTTACTATAAATTAATACAAATGAATGTAGCTGAGATTTAGGAATTTATCAAATTACTCTCTTTATTATTAAATAATTTAATTTAATTTTTGTATGGTTAAAAAAATTAAATTGGATATAATTAGCATTTTTTATTTGAAAACTATCTTTTTATTGTTTAACAGAATTAATATTTTTAAAGTTTTTATTGTTTTGTAAATGAAATATTTCGTTTGAAATTAAATTATAATTAAAAATAATTTTTAAGATATCTTTATACAATAAATATTAGCTACGTTACAATTTAGACTTATTTAATTCTTTTTAATAGTATAAGGACTAAATTGATCCGCTTAATAATAAATAAATAAAATTTAATTCCATCCAATCTCTATAATATAAAAACCTCCCACATGCTTTAACGGATAAATATATGATAATATTTGAATTGCACAAGTACATTTGGAAAAAAAAAAAGATTAAAAAAAATCAAAAACGTAGATTATAACACGCTTGTGATGTGAGTGAAAAGAAAATATATACAAAAATATATATTAAAATATCTTTAAAAGACAAAATACTCTCGTAATAATATAACTTACTTTGTATAAATCACATTTATGTAATATTTTTCAATTGAGTTGATCCTTAATTGACTCGTAACATAACTCAACCAAAGATTTAAATAATATTGTAGATATAGATAATATGATATAAATTTCTAAACTTGGTTCAATCTAAAATACAAGTCTTAATTTCTTTTAAATCAATCAATATTTATAAATAGTTAACACAAATTCGTTTAAGCGATTTCATATTACTTTTTAAATCTATTTTGAACAAAAATATTGAAAACAATATTCAAAACACATGGCAACTAGATGTGCTCATGGATGGGTTCAGGTTAGGTTTAAGCATGGTATTAGCACACAATATGCTTGCTAGAGCTCAACCCTACCCAAAATATAGACTTAAAATTTTACTCAAACTTACCTAATAAATGGATAATTCAAACACATTTTAAGCTAATCCATTTTTTAATTTTTTTTAACATTTATAATTTTATTTATTAAAATTATATATATGCAACTTAACATTTTTTTAAATATTTAACTATAGTATAATATATTATTATAGATTTTATTTTTTTTATGTTACAAATTACATAATATATAAAAATAACATAACATAATATGTTGAAAAATTTAAAAATAAATCCGACTCAAGCCTTGAACGTTCAAGTTCGAGTCCAACCTATTTTTTAAACAGATCTATTTTTTTTTTTGTCTAATCCCATCTTTTGAATCTAATATTGTTGGTCAAATCTTTTCAAGTTTCGAACGAATTTTTAAATTTAAACGGATAACTATGAAATTTTATCATTCCATTCATAAAATAATCATAAGGAATTAACAAAACTCTTAGGAGACAAGTATACCCAATGGCACACACAATGATGATGCTTGTTTTTCTTTAAATATCATAATTTTTTTTTTGTATTAATACATTTAAAGACATTTTAGCAAGGGGGAAAGAAATCCAAAAATTCAAAGTTATAATGAGAAGGGAAAAAAAATGAAATTGTTATTTGTTGAGGTAGAAATAGAAATTGAAGCACCCCACTCAATGACTCAAATGTCGCATTGCTCAAACTTGTTTCTATTTTAACAAAATGAATATTCCTTTCTCCGTTTGTGCCCTCAATGGCCATGTGTTGGTGTTGCATTGCAAATATTTCCTAACTTTAATCTCATAATTCACAAAAATTTACTCTTTCACTCACATGAACGGATCCCACCTACCATTTTCACATGCTTGTGGGACATCCAACTGGGTCCCCATTGGTTTCACCTAATGGGGTATGTATTTAATTACTCCTCAAGATTTTCTTTATTTTAATTTTGTTGTTTTTTTATATTCTTAATTGTTTGATGTGAAACTAGTTTATAATGAATTGTATATTTATAAAAAGAATAATTAGGTGTAATAGAAAGATAGGTATACCGTTGTGGCTTGATCCATATAAAGATAGCAAAAGTGGAACGAAACGAATACAAATATTTTATGTGAAAAACTTTTAGAGAAGGAAAATCCACGGGCAAAAGAGGTATCAACTTTTTACTAAACGAATAAACAAACGAGAGTACAATATGGAGAAAATAAACTTAAATGTAGAACCTGTACATTACCCAAAACCTTGAATATAAAGCTCAACATCTCAAAGATCAAATCGATAAATAAAACCCTAAATCTCATAAGGCACTCACAAAAGGAGTACAAAATACTCTTCATAATTATCACAAAACTCTCACTGAAACTCATATGTGATTACATATTGTCGTCCTCAAAGAAAAATCTTTGCTGATTGGCTTCTCAAAACAGGGATACAATGGCCCCTTTAAATAGGTTTAGATTAGAGTTCTAATCATACTAAAATATCTCTGAAATAATTAGAATACGACTAGAAGAAACAGTTTTTCCTGAAGTCTAAAACGCGGCTGCATAACTTGGAAAAATTGTCTTGACATCCCATGCATGCTCGTCACAATGTTGCCATCACATTCTTTTGAGGTTTCATTGCGTATCGTAAGATCAACATTAGAAGGTCCCATAACTTCGAGCAGCTCCAGTCACCAAAAAATGACTAACTCTGATACCATATCAAGATACACAGATATATGACATTGAAATATATTATCCATATACAAAGATGATCTCTTTACAATAAAGTCTTTGTAGCTATTTATACAAGAATATTTAACTATTGTATAATAGCTTTGACTAAGAACTATTAACTATCCTTAATAGACGCTAATAGAGCCTGAGTGTTGAGACATGGATTTGGTCAAATTTGATGGTAATTCACAGCATGTGTTATATATATATATGAACTCTCGTAATTAGTTTAATGGTTAAGGGATGTTCACCCATGAAATTGATTCAATTTTGAGCTTTTGAAAGAGTAAATGGTAGGTTTTTATTTGCGCAGCTCCCATTAGACATAGTGTGTACGTATAGAGTGTACCATAGTTGTGAATTTCAAGTTTTAATCTTATTGATGTCTAGAAAAATCTTATAAAAATATTATTAATAGTAAATTTTGGTTCTTTTTCCATCTTTAATTTGTTAACATGTTTGAGATTTTTTTTTATATTTTTTAAATTTATAATTTTTATAATTAAAGCAATTAAAAAGAGTAAGGGGTCAAATTGAAAGGGTTGATAAATAAATTTGTGATTATATTTGATTTCTAAATGAAAAATTATCCATAGTGTTTAAGATAATCTTGAGCTGAGAATATATTTTGTTACATTGTATGGTTAATTTGAGATCTAATTCTAATTTTAGTCTCTTTATTTTCAAAATTTTGATATTCAATTTTTTATTTTAATTTGAAATAATTTTTTTTTTATTTTATAATGTTATTAGTAGTACAATTTGATCACACTGGCCACTTACTTATGTTAAAGTGACATATTTTTTTTAAATAAAACAACCGAGATGAATATATCAAAACTCCACATGAATTTTGGTTAAATGTGTAATTTAATATATGAATTTTGATTTGGTATAATTATATATATAAAACTTTTATTTTGATTCAACTATACACATTTAAATAAATAAATATGTCAATTTATTTATATATTAGATAAATATAATTATTTGTGTAAGCAATATGTAAGTATAAAATAATTCTGCATTAATAATCGTGTTAGTGATTTATAAAAATTAAATCAAATGAAAATCTCATGTATATAATTTCACAAAATCAAAATTTATATATAACATTACTTATTGAATCAAAGTTTATGTATAATTTTAAGATTTATCCTTTTGAATATTCAGATGACCCAAATTTAACACTAGTTGAACATGATTGATTTTATTTTCATTCGATTGTAAATGTGTTACTCGATAACAATAGAAAAACTCACGATTTCACTTTAATAGTAACAACTAACAATGTTATCAATTTGGATATACTAATAACAAGTAGAAGGATCAAACTGTATCAAACTAAAAAGGAAAAATATTAAATATTAAATTTCAGCACAGTAGAAGGACTAAAACCAAAATTAGACCATTAAACAGAAGTATAGAAAAATAATTAAAGAGGGGGACAGAGAGAAACAGATTGAAGCGATATGATGCGTTTGGGGGACAAAGAAAAAAGCTACTTTTTTTTTACAAAAAAAAAAAAATTTGGATTGCCGGCTGCAGAACGCGACATATAACTTCCTTCCTTCACTGCTTTTCTCTCTCATACTCCTCGAAGCGCTTTTTGTCAGTACGTTTAATGCACGTACCAATGAGAAAACAAGGACGCTTGTGAGTGGAAGTGAATGAAATGTGAGAGATGTGGGACCCCTTACGGTTCCGAGGGAGTTTTGATGATGATTGTGGCACGCGTGTTGATATGTGATTTTGTGGGAGTGGGACGACAGGGACAGGAATTCTTTTTAACTTCGCTTAATTTGATTTTAGTCCTCCTATTATGTTAAAATTAAGATTTAATCCGTATCATTTAATTTGGCACAGTTTCGTATCTTTAATTTTATAAATGTTATTAGTTGATCCAAATTAATGTGAACCAAGACTTCTTTTCAACAGAAAAGAAAACCTTAATTCATGTATTTACATGGTTTCTTGTAGACCTGATCAACAGTTGGATTATTTGTTCGAGCTCAAAGTTCTACTCGAAAGGATTTGGACAAAAATATTAAACGCAAAACATGACATTGGAAAAAAAAAAGATTCATTTAAAATATAGATCGAGTTCGGGTTTAAACATTATGTAACACCCTCACCCGTCCTGACACACAATACGAATGAAAGGTGCTACCGGAAATTTTTAGACTTGAACAAAAAATTTATTAATAAACGTATAAATTTTATTTAAATCACCACTTGTATCGTACGCCAGGATGAGTGAAGGATGTTACACATTCAAAGACTCAATCTCAAACTAACAAGATCTATTTTTTAAGTATGTAATATATTATTTTATTAAAATTTTAATAAATGAAAATATATAAATTTATTAAATGTTAAATTAAAAATAATATAAATTTATTCTTTTAAATTTAAAAATAATATGTAAAAGTTGGATTAACCATTTATAAATATGGATAAATTTGATTAAATTTTGAAGTTTATATTTTGAATCAATATGAGCTTAAACAAACATAAATCATATTTGATACTTTTGATATAAAAGAGTAATATTACATTAAATAATAGTTGAAATTTCAAAATAATGGATTACTAACAATCTAATCAAATATAATGAAAATATGTTAATATCGCACACAAACTCAAATCGATCAATGAATTCGATTAAGTTTTAATTCGGTTGGTATTGATATTGTCGTTAATGTAGAACGATGTGAATTTGAGCATGTTGAAACATATTTATCCTTTTATTTAAGAGTTAAAGAAGAATTATGAATAGTTCTGAATATTATATATATAAAAACATGCGCAAAAGATATATATATATATATATATTTTTTTTTTTCAAATGTTACTTTGTTTATTTGTTATTAGATCCTTTAATGTGAGTTTCCTTAATTTGGGTTATCTACAGATGGCAGCAGAGTGGGGCGGATTTTTGCTCACCCCGACCTCGACCCAAACCTTGATGAATTCGTCTCGACCTTGACCTGACCTCGTCTCTTTAAGAAAAAAAATCCGTTTCAAACCTAAATTTGAGATTTAATAAGAGATTTGACTTCACCCGAAATTAATTTAATTAATTAAATTTTTTATTTTAAAGCAAATAAAATTTTTCGAGTTTGAACTTAAAATTTAATATATTTATATATTTTTATTTATTGAAAGTAAAAACTTAATATAAATATATAATAATGATATTTTTATAAATATTTCGAGACGGATAAGACGAATTTACCTAAAATCTGATCCAATCCAATTATTTCATCAAATCCGACCCTTCACGAACCTGATTTTTAAAATAAAAATTTGACCATAACAAAACGGGTCGAGTCGAGTCGGAACCCGTCAGGCTAAGGTTATCTAATTTGTAGTATATATACACACATGTAAACCCTAAACCTTGCTAGTGTCACTAATTGTCCTTCAAATATTAAAATGGTTAAATCTAATCTATTGAAGGGGTAGTTAATTTAATGGTTAAAATAATCCTTTGAACTAATCATGTATTTTATTTTATAATAAGGTAAACCCTTGACATTAAGAACAATCATTTTCTCTCAATTGTAATTTTTTTCACAGATATTCGTAATATTTTTTCTCAATCCTTTCCATTGAAGACGATTTAGTTGGATGCCCAATATTTCAGCAGATATTTCGGGATTTTGTCTTGAGATTTTTTTAATAAAAAAACATGGTAATAAAAATTAAACATCAACCATGAAGATAATAAATTTAATTCTTAATTAAAGTTTTAATATTTAATTTTAGTTAAGCCTAAAAAGAGAGAGTAAAAGCTTGAATTGAGAGAGTTAAAGACTAGCCCCATTTTTATTAGATCTTTAGTTTTACTGTAAATTCTCACTTAGATATGTCCCAAATTTTCACTTCAATCGAATCTCGTGTCGGCTTGATGCTCAGGGTATTCACCATCTCAGGTGTGGTCTGAGTTCGAGTCGCTTTACTCTGACTTTGTTATCCTCTTGTAATTCACCGAAAACAAATTCACTTCAATTTGACTTCGATCAATAAAATTATTATAGAGGCCTTTTTATTAAAAGTTGGATTGTGTTTTATCTCTTCTATTAAAAAAAAAAAATAATCACTACATGTTAGATCAAAAAGTAAATTGATCATTCTGTTAGAAAGTTAATCCTTTTCTACCATTCAACACTAGTCTTGTACACTTAAGGTACATGTGTCACTGTTTGATTATTTCATCAGCCATACCAGTTTTTAATAGTATAAATAGATGGATTTTTTTTTATAGAAAGAACGAATTTACTTTTTGATTTAATGTATAGAGACTAATTTGCTTTTTTTTTAATAAAGTAGAGGGAGCAAAATGCAATCTCACTCTCACTATATAAACACAAATTGGGCCGGATGAAATTCAAACTTGAACTTTGGGCCATGGCTTGATGGACCCATGAAAATATCTAATTGTTTTTTTTTATGAACAAGTTCTTGGGGTGGGCCTAAATCTTATGGCCACATATGCTAATTTGTGACATTTTTCTTGTAATAAAATCTTGATGATAAATATCATGGGCTTGACCCATCCAATTGAGTCCAATCTCTGAACTTGGTGGCCATGTTTTTGGTCCATGTCTTTAATTTTAGTTTGATTTTACATTAATTTGATAATTTAAAATACAAACTTCAAAAAAATAAAAAATATATATATAGAGAGAAAATGAGTATATAAATTTGTCAAAATTTATATAAATATATGGCTTTTTAAATATAGTTATGATACATAATCTTGATGAATGAGGCTATAAAATTATCCACCCATAATTAAATTTTTTGAATAAAAATAAATATATGTAAATAGATTTATTTATGGGTAGGTTGTTCATTTGAGTTTGAAGGCTCAGCCAAAATTCAAGAGAGTTAGATTTGGGCAAAAAATTTGGTTCATTTAAAATATGAACTGAGTTTAGTTCGAACATTGAATATCCGAACTTATTTTCTAAAATCTTAATACATTATATTATCTTATTTTTGTATATTATGAAAACATTTAAAAAATGCAAGATGTATATATATAGAATTTTGATAAATAAATAAAATATATGAAATTATTAAATATTAAATTAAATATAAAATATTTTAGCTCTGAATCCAGTCCATTAACACTAATCCTAAATAATTGAAGACATGTATTCCTGTCCATAATCTTGATCATCAGACAATAATAAGAACATAATCAAATAATTAAAAGTATTTGTCCACAATTTACAATAAACAATTTCTTGAGAAAAAACCCAAAAAAGAAATAATTACATATATGTACGTATATATATTATTTATTAGAAACATTGCTCTGTCGTGAACATATGCAATTTATCAGCATAAAAATGTTCATCATCAAATGTATAGGAAAGATGCAATTTAATGACCAATTACCAGTAATACCTAACACGAATAGATCGAGTGTCGGACTAACGATCACGAGTAATAAAACGGCACCGAAAGAGCAGGAGGTTTTGGTACCGTTATGGTTATCGTCTCCGTTCTTGGTGGCTCACATGGAGAAGCCATTGCTATGAACCTTGGTACCTTATCTCCTGGCATCAAAACCGGCATACTTTGCCCTACAATTTTACCTTTTGGCTTCTGTTTCGAACACAATTACAATTACAATTACAAGTACAAGTAATGGAATACGAAAGAGAAAAAGAAAGAAAAAGAGGAACACCGTACCATGACAGGAGATGAAGCTTCGAGGTCGGGTGAACGATCAATATCTGATTCCATATCGTCCTGATCGTGATCAGACGATGGGAGGATAAGGGCACGAAGCTTCTGCCAGTTTAGGTAACAAAGAAGAACAGCACTTATGCAGAATAATAAGATCAAAAGAAGGGCTAAACCCAGAGGAAACCCTATTGATGGTCTACTTGACGAAGATTCTTCATTCTCCATTGTTGTTTTCTTGTTTATTCCTTCATGTAAATGATAGACGTAGCAAAGAGAGGAAGATGGTTGGAGGTGGGTGCATTTTGGGTCATAAATTGATGGGAGTCTTGGTGGTGGGTGGGTTTTGCTTAGTGCTGTGAGCACGTTAAATTTGGTCGTAGCACTTGATCAAGTACGGAAACTATGGGTCCCTTCTTCTCACTGTACTTTGTCTCTTTACAGTATGGTTACCAGACCATACAAATCATTCAGTGTTTAATAGCATGTACTTCTTACGGATTTACAAATAACTTTATAGTATTCAATTGATTCTTAGCTCAATTAGCATGAGCACTATTATCAACGTAAGAGGATGTGAAATTGAATGCGCTGAAACGCATTATCCTCTTATTTATGGGTTGGACAGGAGTTATGGGTAATTCTAAGTATCGTGTAAAAAAGAACCTATATAACCAGAACCTATTAAATTCGACTGTTGTTTGCATTAAGACTGGAATTTTGAAATTCGAAAAATATAGTGACTGAAAGTTATCCCGTTGAAGAATATGAGTTAAATCTACAACTTTTTGCATAATACAAGACTATTATCATAATTTAACCGAATAAACTTAACTATTATAGTTTGGTCAAGACTAAAATTTCAAAATAAAAAATATACATAAGCCATGATCTTTTTCTAATATTTAAATAGAAAAATAAATATACTTCAACGCGTTTAAATTCATATTTTCTTACACCGGTAATAATATTAATACTAACCGAATTAAGATTTGGTAGACTTTATTTTTAGTACAAAATTAAGATGCTTTTGTGCTGCCCCACCACAGCACTCCCATTATGCACTGACCCATCCTTCTACGACAATAATCATAGTGTTAAGCACACAAGTGAACTTGTAATCTCATACACCCCTGAAACCAATTCCTTCAAAAACTGCAGAATATCAGTTCATATCTCTAAGTGCTATACAGCTAGGAAAAAATAACATTATATATATATATATATATATATATAGCTTTTAGGTCGCCTCCTTCATTATGTATTGCATCTTTAATCATTAAATTATGAGTGAATTTTTATTTTAATCACTTAAAAATATTATAATTTAGTCATTAAATTATTTAAAACTTTCCATTTAATTCACTGAATTATTTAAAAGTTTTTATTTAAATCATTGAGTTGTTAAGTTTTTGTTTTAAAAGAAAGTTCCGCCAACAAGCTCCAAACAATAATTTGACAATCAATATGGTAAATCAATACTCAACGATGAATAAAAGAACATATCTTAGATCTAGATTGATCTGATAGTCAGTGTCGAAGATCGAAGAAACAAATTGTTTGCATTTTAGTTCGAAGATTTGTGATATCCAAAATTATTTCATGAAAAAAAAAAAATTGTAGAAGAGAAGAGAAAAGAGAGCTTTCGGTTGATGCATGTAGTGTGAATAGAGAAAGTCGTATGGTATAGATTTTAATAGCTCAGTAACTTAAATGAAAACTTTTAAATAGTTCAGTGATCAAATTATAATTCATAATGTGTTTCAGCGCACTCGAACCCACATCAAACTAAAATTGAATCAGTATATTTAACCGATGAAATTTTGCATTATAATCCATAAAATTACATATTAAAATAAAATGATATGGTTTAAATTCTCAATATTTGTATCATCACTTAATTAATTTCCAAAAAGAAAGATGGTGCGTTTGTATGACTTTGTGTCGTACAATAGATACAAAATCACGTAACTTTAGCAATGATAATATATGCATACATTAGGTCCTTTGAAAATGATATATATTAATTAGGTCCTAGTCGATTTCATTGTCTAATTATCCATCAATTCGTCTGCTTCTGCATTCCACTTTCAACCCAAAGTGGAACCTGCAATCATTGAGGATAATATAAATAAGAGGTAAGTAATCAAAGGAATGGGAGAACATAAAAATAATTTCTCTACATTCAACCATAATATGTTTGATGCCGAATTAGTTTGATTGGTATTAATATTGTTGTCAGTGTAGGAGGATTTAAATTTGAGTGTGTTGAAACTTATTACCCTCCTATTTAAGAGTTGAGAAGGAGTTATGGAGTAGCTTTAAAACTCGTGATCAACATCTACCCACAAAATTAATTACTGGACTCGCTCCAGTAAATATATTGGAAAAAAAAACAAATATGATAAAAGTTTATAATGTGATTAATATTCTAAAAAAAAGGATAATATGTTTGCTTACATGAACTAACGTTCACTAATTAACTTCGTCAAATTGAGTTGACGACTTATTTCTTATTTGCAACGAGAAATATCACATGATTTTATTTTAAATTTGATACAATTTAGTACGTTTGTATATATTAAACTTTAATTTTAATTTAATTTTTATATTTCATTAGTCCTATTATTTATGTGACATAATTTTTCGTTAAATCATATGTAAATTATTGACATGTCATCTTATTACATAAAAACAAACAAACAAATTTAAATTATTTCTATCTGAATTAAAAAAAAGCACACACTTGAAAAAAGGGTTTCTTATTTCCCAAAAAATTTAAATTTATTTATTTATTTATTATTTTAACCTAATAAAATGTCATTCAACAATTTACACATGATTTAACGAAAAATTATGTCACAACATAACATTCTCAAAACATTCTTAAAGTAGATCTTGATCGGATTTCTTATGTATTTTGTAATCACCTTTTAACCGTTTTTTTCTACACCTGAAATGATAAATTTCCTTGACAATCAGATTAATACATACACTTCACGGGTAATGATCTTTAGTTCATAACAAAATCAAAAGTGACCATTATATATTAATGGGTTTTCTGCAAAAACAAACAAACTTATTAAAAATCCAATAAGTTAAAAAAAGTCAAATCTTTTGTCTGATAATGATGAATAATGTATTAACTAATTAAATCAAATCTAACAAAAGCATACCTCCACAAATTTTCATTATAATCTTAATGGTGGGTAACTCAATTGGGTTCGGGTCGAATTTTATATTGTTCGTTTTTTAAGTTTATGTGTAAGGTACTCATACCTTTTCATGAGACAGTACATAATATAAATACGTGTTAAATTTAGAGTAGGGTATATATCGACATACATGGAATTTACTTACGACATCACATCTATGAACAATAACCATCAAGGGCGAAACTAGAAAACTTTTTAGGGGGGCCAAAATTAAATTGTATATTTTTATGATAGTAAAAATACAATTTTATCATTTTAATAATCTATATCTTTATAATTTTTAAAAAATTATCCTCAACATGGCTAATCTTTCCTGAGCGTAGCAAATCTACTAAGCTAGCCCATGGAGATAATCTCAAAGTGGCTAGGATTTTCCCGGCATAGAGGATCAACTAACTTGGCTTCTCAAGATGATCTCAACGTGGCTAGGCTTCGCCCAGCATAGCGGATCGACAAAGTTAGCCTCTGGGGAGATGATCAGGTTGATCTCGGACTATGGGGACTTCAAGGACGTCTGTAGAGAAAGGGATAAGGTTAGTGGGCAGCAGAGGACTTCCTTCCGAGGCGTACTCCGACTCAACTCATAGGTAATGTAAGAAAAGAAGAAGTTTTGGAAAAGAGGGGTAGAGGATGCTTTTCAATTGCAATGTAGTGAAGTATGACTGGTCTGTCTGTGAATGGCAGTGAATCCTTCCATTTATAGCCAATGGTGAAGTAACCTGGTGCCATGTGACGTTTCACCATTAGCTCTATGTTGAGGTATCTTTTTGAGATGCATTGAACCTTTGTCAAGTTGTCTTGCAAGTAGGAACCAGGTCTTAGAGTGCCTTCGGTTTGGGGCCTTGCCTTGGGCCTCGCCTAAGGCTTGTCTTGGATTAGTCATGCTGGTTGCTCTGGAGATCATCTTGAAGGTTTTGGCTATGATCAACTTTTATTTTCATCCCAACAAGAACCGGACTAAATTGATTCATTTAATGGTAGAAGGATTAATTTGACAAGGATCTCATAATAGAGGAACATTTTAGGTAATTTCAACCATACATATGCTATTTTTTAACACTGATTGAGTTGGTGTAACGAGTCTAATCACCAATTCAATTAATATATAACTAAAAAATCTTTCGTTTTTAAAAAATAACAAATTTTAATATAAGAGTAATTTTGTCTTTTTATATTTTTATGTAAATTCAATAAAAATAGTTTAAACCCAATATAATATTTGAACATGAAACACCAAGATTTTCAACGCCTTAAATTTGCGATTTAAACTAAAATTTCAAAATTTTAAATAATATATGATTTTTGTGTAATTCTTTTTTGCTTATATCGTGTGTGTCATAATATAGTATATCTATACGATAATAAAATTCTTGA
Source organism: Kokia cookei (assembly GCA_039519145.1). Lineage (NCBI taxonomy): Eukaryota > Viridiplantae > Streptophyta > Magnoliopsida > Malvales > Malvaceae > Kokia > Kokia cookei. The sequence continues at coordinate 2,289,811 of CM076903.1, forward strand.
TTGAGTTGATGTCACGAATTAGTCGGACACTAACTCAATTAAAAATGATTAAACTACCTTTTTTTTAAACAAATAAAAAATTATGATTATAAGTGTATTTATGTCTTTTAATAATTAATGTAAAATCTTTAAAAAAAATTATCAAGGTTTGAACTTGAAATACTCCACGAGGTGTTATGTATTATTTATTTATATTATATTTAAGCTCTTGATTGAATTGGTGTCAAGTAAACAGGACACCAACTCAGTTAAGAAATGATTAAAGGACACGTCATTTTTACAAAGCAATAGATATAACTATGAGGATTTTTTGTTTTATTTTTTATATTAAACAAAACAAAAAAATAATTATCCATACATTACTTGAGATATAAATTTATTGTATTTAAGTTAATTAAAGACATTATAAAAGTTTGAGATGCTGTTAAAAATTAAAGTATAAAGGTTAAACTTTAAATTTGATCATAGTATAGGGACTAGAAATAAAATTTGATCATTGTTATATAATCTTAAAAAAAAAGGTGTGCGTTTAGACATGGAATGAAGTATTCGGACTATCTAATGACATTATAATAGTTGAAGCTTTGAATTATGTCAAAAATTAAAATACAAATTTCAAATTTAAACATAGTATAAGGATCAAAATTAAAATCTGGGTTAAAATTGCAATCCGTTTGTGGGAAAATTACCGACACGAGCACACAAAAAATGGAAAAGCTAATAAAGAATCTTGCATTAATAAACATCTCCGAATTGAAGCAATTATTACAAAGTTCTTATGACTAGAAATTTTTCAGAAAGGCAAAACTTACTAACAATCCCTCACATGAAAAGATAATTGAATTATCAGATTTGGAGGGACTTATCAAAAATATTCACCACGAGTTGCTTGCATTTCAGTCCCTATAAGCATCTTCCTCCATACCCTGCATTTCTAAATAAAGCTTGCTTTATATCTTCACAACTTATTAATGTTCTCTGTTCCAAGTCCTACAATGTTAACAAAAAGAAATGTAATTAAGATTACAAATTAAAAAGTTATGGAACAAAAATGGTAAAAGTACCATGGAAGTCCTTGTAGTAGTAATCAGGTTGCATTTTGCTCTCTATATTAAAAAAGTGGACAATTAGTCATTGTACGATAAACCAAAGAGTAAACTAATCATTTTGTTAAAAATCCGTCCATTTGTATTAAGTACGATTGAAAATCCTCAAAATTTTATTTATAATTATTTAAAAATCACATCTAAAATGTAAAATTTTTAATCGAAGAACTAATTTGCTCTTTAATTTAATTCACGTGCACTAATTTACTTAATTTTTTAGTAGATGAGCAAAATGCATTAATCATTGTATTAAGGATCAAATTGCATTTTCCTCTATCTACTAAAAATATGAGCAAGTTAATCCATGTATTTTAGATCAAACAGCAAATTGATTTTTTGTAAATACCATAAATGTAAAAAAATGAGGGTTTTAAATAGTGATTCACAATAAAAAAAAATGAAATTTTTAATAAAAAAGATCGGTTTATATTTTAATCTAACGTACAAAGATTAATTTACCCATTTTTTATTAGATTTGCATATTACAATCCTACTCCTAATACAATGGCTTCCATGATATTTTTACCGAACTAATAAAATGGATTTCCTTTTACCTGAGAACAAGATGCTTGCAATGCAAAATCATTGAAACAGCTAACAACACACTGTTGAATCTCAAGGCCCAATGCTTCCAATGTTGTCACTGTGGATAACAACAACCCGGGTTTCCCACTGCAACAAATCTCAATCCTTGTCTCCCCATCTCTTCTTTCCACCTCAAACTGCAGCAAAAACATGTTCATCACTTCGTTTCAAGATTTGGGTATTTGAGAAACTGGTGCATTTTTAACCAAAGAAAGAACAAAAAAGCCTATTACCTTTGGTGTATTTCTCACAAAGATTTCATTTGATTTCCCACCCTTGAAAATGTGACCCATGTTTAACTCATTTGAATCTGCTTCAATCTCTTGCTGCAAACTTTTAATCCTCTCCAATAGCTCCTTTGTATAATCTATGGTATCTCCAAGTATAGATGTCCTATCCATCTATTAAACAAAACCCAAATTAGTTCGAGAATTTATTCACACATTTATACAGGACGGGACTCGAATTTTTTACCTTGCTGATCTTGGGAACAATTGATCTTAACATGGAAAGGCGATCATTGAGTCTCTTTCTTCTCCTTCTTTCAGCCATTAGATTCTTTGAAGGTTGTTGTCCTTCCATCTTCTTACCTCGGTTCTTACTGTCTAAACGAGCAGCTGCTTCATTGTTGAAAACGGGTGCTTCTGGTGATTGAAATGGCTCAGCTTTGCAAGGGACTTGAACATCTAGCTTGTGAAGTTCATCAGCAAGGAAACCAGATTCTTCTTCTTCCAACATATTTGGAAATGGTGGTGGTGTATCAAAGGTGTTGTTTGATGAATCCGTGAGTTGTGGTGCTGAGAAGTCATCACCAAATGGGCAGTAAACTCCATTGAAGTAACCCAAGTCTTGTTCCAAAGGCAAAGCTGTTGAGAAAGTAGTTGGAAACAAACTAGTTGAAGGGTTCATATCATCAAAGCAATCAAAGTTCCATCCATTAGAGAAAACTTCATTCATTTGTGTTGGAACTGTGTCCCAATTTTCTCTTCTTAGAGCTAATAATTCCTCCAAGAAATCTTCTTCATTGATCTCCATTTTTGCTTTTTCTCTCACTTTGGGAATGGTGTCTATTATTAGGAGATGCCTTGAGAAAAAGAAAGTCTGAACAAGTTGAGGATTTTATAGGTACATAGATTGGAAGTGGGGGAGTATGATATATATCCAATTAATATATGAATAGTATGATATTTGTTGTATTTATTAGCCTAAGAGTGAAATGGAATCTGCCTTTTCCTTTCTTTGTATGGGGTGATTTCATGTCTTTTTCACCGAAATCTCTCCATTAATAATGATATTAAAACCTAATATTTAATTGGTAATCCCTCTGAAACTTCGACCCACATAGGATACATATATATCTGTCAGAATTGAATAGGAACTTTCAAGTTCTTTGTACACATAAGCCTCTGTTAATATTATTGCCATTGTCCATCCCATTAAACATATAAAAGTATTTTTTTTTTCTGTCTCAAAAGTGTTCAAACTTTTATCGATCGAGTCTTTATTTAACAGGAAAACGTAAATTTAGATGCGTTGAAGTACATTATCTTTCTATTAATGGATTAAAGAGGGATTATGAATAATTCTAAGTATTGCGTGGATATCAAGCATAAAACCAATATTTCTCTCCATGTATCTATCAAATTATGTTTTTCCTTTTGTATTATATTTTATATACTTTAGTTTAATATAATTTATTTTTGTTTTTAATAGGGTATAGTGATAAATTTAGTCCTTAATATTTATATTTTTCTTTAATTTGATCATTATTCATTTTTTAGTTAAATTTGACTGTCCCTCTTTTAAAAAGAGTTCAATTTAGCCATCAATATTTCAAAAAAAGTCAAATAAATTTTTTTACTAGAAATTCTTATTAAAAGGATAAATTTATAAACATAGTAGATTGCATGGTAACCCACGTGTATTTCATTTATACTTTTTAAAATTTTAAATTATTTTTTGACATGACATTTAAGACAAATAGTAGCATGTTAACATGAAGTATACGTGCGCTATCACGTGGATTGCTATGTCAACATTGTTAAAAATGATAATTCAGTTAGCTATTCTATTAAAGAAAAGAGATTCGACTCTATTTGAAAGTTCTATAGTCAAACTAACTTAGTAAAAAAATTACTAAATTAACAAAAAAAAAAATACAAACATTTATGGCTAAATTTATAATTATACTTTATCAGTATTATAATTTAATCTAAATTACTAATAATATTTTAAAAAAATTCCATTAATCTAGGGATGAATTTTTAATAATATTATTAATTATTTAAACTAAAACATAACATTAATAATAATAATAAAACTCAATTATATCGGCTCTTTTAGATGAGCATTTATCTCTAGTGCGGTACGTTTAATTTTTTTTTTTATCTCACACTACAATATCACTACAGTGTCTAATCTTGAACTTAAAAACTACGCATCAAGAAAAAAAAAAGATTAGTGGGGTCCCGTTTCATTTGCCTCAAGAAATTTGGCTTAATCCACAAATTCAAAGTTAGTTGTTATGGGGTGTTTTGTTTCTTTCTCGACCTTTGGTATTATCTGCCCCACTGGTTCTTTATTATAACATAATTAGTGCCATGTTTCTTGTTTTATAATAAAGGAATGGTGACATCTATCCCATTCTCATCTCACCTGGTTTAACAATGGGATTTTTGTTTTTCGTTTTTAAATATGATAATAAAGCTGAGGCCAATATATAAAGGGATTGTTTTGGCTGATGCATCTGACTTTTAATCAGTGCATGAATAATATGTAGACTCCACTACTCAATAGTGATCTAGACTCATTAATTAACCCTGTCTAGTGTTTTTATTAGGCTGATCTGGTTTACAAGGTTTGGCATCTATATGCTTGTCTCCTCCTCTCGTCCATTTCCATTTCATTTCCTGTCTTTTTGCCTCCATAATTTACTCAACAGTTCCATTTGTTTTTAATATAATTTAACTTAATACTTAATCCAATTTGTGTAGTTGTTTGTTGTGGAAGGTACATCGATTTCGTTTGGAGAAGTCTGCAAAGTGTCGTTTATTGAGAGTTGGTAAATTTCTCATTGGGTCAATGTTATTTTTAATGGGGATTTTGTCTTCCAACTTTGTGAGTGCTTACAGAAGCGTCTTGAAGACGTGACAAGTTACAAAGTGAGAGTGCTTTGTCGGAAGCCTGATAAGGTGAACCATGCACAACGCTATAGGGCATAGCTTTGAGTCCAACCATGCACAATGCACATGGTTCGCCTTATTAAGCACCCGATGAGGTGCTCTCACTTTGTAAATCTGTTGTCTTTCAGGTCACCTCTTCAAGCATTCATAGAGTCGAGAGACAAAATCCCTCGTTGAGGACAATATTGACCCTTTGAGGATTCTCCAACTCCTGTCGGATGATACTTCATTGACTTTTTTTTTTGATAGAGTTGGCTTACCCTCTATATTTAAAAAAAATTGATATACGATAAATTTGATGTTAAAAAAAGTGTATCAAATCAAATCTTGAGGGAGGGATTAATTGTAGGAATTTCAAATTGGGACTAATGGATAAGTGACATAGGAACTTGATTTTTCAAAGTTAAGCATCTGGATTCAAAGCCATAGTTTACCTTAAATGTTCCAAATCTATAATTTTCCTTTAAAAACATTAATTGTGTATAATACTGCTTTGATTGGGGTAAGTAGGGATTTGGTCAGGGTTGATGGTGATATGTGAGGAGAAGGATTGGGTAGAAATTTTCTTAGAATTCAAGTAGATTTCAAAACGAATGAACCTCTAATTCTTGGTTTCAAGTTCTCAAGAAGGGGAATGAAAGGGTATAGGTTAGTACAAGTATGAGAAGCTAGTGAATTCTTGTTTTAGTTGTAGGAGACTTGGCACTTGTAGAGCTTATGTGATGATGCTAGATGGAGCTTTAAGGACAAGGGACAAAGAAGAAGTTATGGACTATGGTTGAAGCCAACTCCATTAAGATATGATTTTATAATAAAAAAAACCAAGGGCTTTTGATTCCAACAAGTGGCTTCTTATCATGGAAGAAGAAATGGAGTCTCTTCAAAAGAATGAGACTTGGTAGCTCGTTAAACCACCTATCGAAATGAAAACAATTGTTTACAAGTGAGTGTTCAAAAAGAAGGAAGGATTGGATCGAGATGACATGAGATATAAGGCAAGGTTGGTCGCAAAGGGCTATAGTCAAGTGGAGAAAGTTGATTTGCATGATGTTTTCTCTCCAGTTGTGAAGCATACGTCCATTCGGGCACTATTAGCTCTTGTTGTATTACACAATCTCGAATTAGAGCAGTTAGATATGAAAACTGCATTCCTTCACGGTGACCTAGAGAAGGACATTTATATGCAACAACATGAAGGCTTCAAAATCAAATGCAAAGAAGACCATGTTTGCCTTATAAAGAAATCTTTGAACAGCCTGAAGCAGTCTCCTCGACAGTGGTACAAGGAGTTCGATTCCTTCATGTTAAGTATTGGTTTCATTCGGAGTAAGTATGATAGTTGTGTGTATCTACAATATTTAGATGATGGGTCATTCATTTACTTGTTGATTTATATTGATGGTATGTTAATTGTGGCTAAAGATCCATCATAAATAACTGACTTAAAATCATGCTTAACTCTAAGTTCGAGATGAAGGATCTTGGTGCAGTCAAGAAAATTTTAAGGATGGAAATTTTGAGAGACAGACACTTCGGGAAGCTATTTCTGTCACAACAGAGATACATCAAAAGAATCTTCGAGCGGTTTGGAATGCAAGATTCTAAATCAGTTAGTACTTCCTTAATTGTACACTTTAGACTTTCGGCTTTAGATTCACCATAAATCGAAGATGAAGAAAGTACATGTCCTCAATTCCTTATTCCAGTGCAATCAAAAGTTTAATGTATGCAATGGTTTGCACTTGTCTTGATATTTCACATGTTGTTAGTGTAGTAAATAGATAGATGGACAAACCTGGCAAATTATTGGCAAGTTGTTAAGTGGATTTTGATATATTTGAGGGGGACATCCAACACTTATTTAGAATTCGGAAGATGTTCAAAAGGTCTAGTTGGCTATGTAGATTAGGATTATGCTGGAGACTTAGACAAAATGAGATTTCTCACAGGTTATCTATTCGCTTTCGACAATTGCACAATTAGCGGTAAAGCCACCCTTCAGGCCATTGTGGCATTATCAACTACAAAGGCAAAAACATATGGCTATTACAGAGGCTGTGAAAGAGGACATTTGGTTGAGAGGTCTATTCAGGAAACTAGTTAATAAAAACGACAAGACTGTTGTATATTGTGAAAGTCAAAGTATCATTCATCTCACGAAAGATCAAATACATCACGAAAGAACAAAGCACATAAGCACTCAATATTACTTTGTTCGAGAAGTGATCACTGAAGGAGATATTCAGATACACAAAATCGACAAAGAAAATAATTCAGCAGACATGATGACAAAAAGTTTTCCAATTTCCAAGTTCAAGCATTGCTTAGACTTGGTTAGCATTCGATAGAGATCGAGTTAGGCCCTTGACGAGGCTCGACAAAGCAGGCGTTTCAGAAATACGAGTCAAGGTGGAGATTTGTGAAGTGTGCCTCACATTTCGGATGAAACAAATGGTGAGGTTGTGACGAGGAAGAGCTGATGTCACGACAACATTTAAATGACATCTCGATGAGAAGAGTTGCCTCGTCTTGATGACGTGAACTATGACATCTTGACGAGGCAATATGCTATGTCACTACGTGGCAATGTGTACTCAACTTAATCAGACTTCTTCTCGTTAAACATTGCTATCTTTTTCCCAATTGAACTCTAATCACTTTAGGATATTTCTAATCAGATTAATCATAAATTTTAGCATATAAATAGAGCTTTTAGCAATCTTAGAGAATTTGATTGAAAACATAATTAAGAGAGAGTTTGTGGAAATTTCGAGAAAATTTGTATTTCAGGTTCGGAGTTTGTTTGTTTCTCCATCTTGTATTCCCGTTTCGGTTTTTTGTTGTTTTAGTGAAGTTTTTCTTTGCCTTGTGATTTTTTATCCTCTTCGGAGAGTTTTTTTCACATAAATATTTACGTCTTGTTCGTTGCATAATTTGGGTTTAACCCAACATGTTGTTAGTAGTTTATAAAAATTGAATCAAATTAAAATTTTATGTATAAAATCATACAAAATCAAAGTTCATATATGAAATTGCACATTGGTTCAAAATTTATGTATAATTTTGATATTTATCTCTTTAAAGTAAAATGGTTGATTAATTTTTAAATCAATTCATACGATTTCTTAAAAAAATTAATATTCAATAAATTTAAAATTTAAAATTTAAAATCAAGCCCTCCATTGAAAAAAGGAAAATTATAGAATTAATCACCCAACTATTAACGTGTTTCTATTTTGGTCACCTAATTATGACAATTTTCAATTTAATTGCTAATGTTATAGAATTAAAAATATTCCTCCTCTCCCAACCTTCCTCCACTGCCCCTATCCTCTCCCAATGCCTCTCTCTCTATATATACTTTTCTAAAGCTCCTAATAGAGCAATAAAAGCTTGAGAAGATGGAAACAGGGTGAGTGTGAGGGTGAGGGTGAGGGAAATGGATGGTGGGGAAGGTTTGGGGAGGGATTTATTTATTTATTTATTTATTAAATATTAATATAATTTTTTTATTTAATTAGATTTTAATGACGTGTTTAAGGATTAAATTGATGAAATATGTAAGAATTGAAAATTAAATGTATTATTTTACCATTTAAAAAAGATTACATCATTATTTCTGATAACTATTTAACGGAGAGTGATCGAATTATAAATACTCTGAAACGTGACTGACGAAAATAGAAATAATTTAAAAGATTAATAACTAAATCGGAATTTTCATAATTAAAAAATAAAGTGAATAATTCTATAAATTACCCGAAAAAACAGACCAAAGGGTGATTGTGAGAATCTAAAAAATGGTACTATCTTTCATCGAAACTAGCAAGCATAAAGCGGTAAAATAAATCTGTGTGCCACCGTCCTAAAAGAAAGTAGATGAAAAATATAAATCTGTGGTGAAAGTGACGAGTGAAATTTCAAGATTGACACTGACCAATCAACATAAAACCCCACAATATGCCCTAATTTCTAATTATATTTCTTCTTTCGAATTAATCATCAACATCCACATCCTTCTTTTTCTCTTTATCTACTTATTATTACTGTCGAAAGTTCTAATATTTAAATTAATAAATTTTATTTGAAAATAAAACCTTATCATCAAAATTTTTATATTAAAAATCAGATTAATCACGGTACGTTAAATCAAAAAGCAATTCGATTTTTTTTGTTAAAAATTTCATTCTTTTCTATTGTTAAAGTCTGGCATGACTAATAAAAAACAATGTCACGTGTATTTCATACTTTTTTAACCCTCTGACAACGCATATATACCTTGTACACTCAGCTGTTCGAACCCAAATATTTTAGTATGAACGTCATCATCTTTTTTTTTAAAACCACTCGTTGAGTTCAAATTGCCCACTTTTAAATAGAGAGATTCTAATACAATCTTATTCTTAATATCGTGAAAACATTTTAAACATTTTATTGGTACATGATTAAGATAAATTAAGTTTTGTAGTAATTATTCAATATTAAAAAAAAGTTTTGTAGTAATTAAATTAAGTTGAGACAAAATAAAACAGAATATACTCCCTATATGCTTGCATGAAAACGTGCGACGACCAAACTACTATACTATCTTTTGTTTCCTAATTACTCAAAACAAAAGACAAAACTCTCAAATTTCAAGCATAAGTTTAAGAAATTTAATCCAAGTTTAAATATCCATAATCACGTGCTACATTTTTACATATTCTCCTAAACTACTACCTATTTAATCTTAAATTAAATAATTATTAAAAATATACATTTTATTAAATTGTGCAGATTTTAACCTAATCTCATTACATTAGATTACTGTATACGAAAATATGAACTTTTAATTTTTTATTTTATCAAAATTTCGTCTATTCATCTATTTTTAATCAATGTAAAATTATTCTTAATCGGATTACATGCATCCAACCAAATAAACCAATAGTTCTCAATTAACTCGATTCAATTTTTACCACAATTATTTTCCAATAAAAATAGGGTAAATTCTGTTAATAGCCACTCAATTATAGTTTTTTTACTGTTCAATTATGAAAAGTTACAAAATAATTATTTAATTATTTAATTTTGTCTTTTTTAATTACCTAACTATCTTAGATTTTTAAGTGTTTCTATTTTGTTATCTAGCTTGCAGGGGCATAGTTAGGGGGATTGGTAAGGGCTTTTATCCCCCTAAAATGGAAAAATTTTCATTTAGGCTCTTTAAAAATTTTAAATTAGTAAAAGTAAAATTGCACTTTGCCCCCTAAAAATGATAAAAATTTAATTATTTAAAAATTATAAAGATATAGGCTATTAAAATGATGAAATCACATTTTTACTATAGTAAGAATTACAATTTAATTGTGCCCCTCTAAAAAATGTTTCTGATTTCACTTTGTCATCTGGTGACAAAAAAAAAAATTGACCATTTTTATAACTTTTCATAGTTATGGGACTAAAAAAATTACTAATTATTGAGTGATCATTTTGTAATTTTTTATAATTGAGTGACTAAAAAAATAATCATAATTGAATGACCTGTACTATAATTTATCTTAAAAATAAAAGATTAAAATATACAATAAATTTCAGGAACAAAAATATAATGACTAAATTATAAATTTTAAAAAAAATAATGACTTATAGCACGTATTAACAAAAATAGAAATAATTAGAGAACAGATCTATGGTAAAAATGTCTTAAAAAGTGATGAAAGTACCAATAATAATGCAGGAGTGGGGTCGAAATAGTCCAGCACGTGAAATTCTAACAATAACACGTGTCAGATATTTAGACCCCCACGTGCTAATGTACGAGATCTCCCTAGATTATTGATCCACACTCATTCCATTTCCCCATGCATGTTCTTCTTACCCAAAGCAGGATGGTGGTTTAATTTAGAATTAAAAATATTAATTAATATAAATATTTTCTTTTAGTATTATTACATAAATTAATGATTAGATAAAGTGTTTTATAACAACATGCATAAAGAAGCTTGAATAAGTAAATTTTTTACATTAATAAATTATGTCGGCTAACACAACAAAAAAAAAGGTTTTAGTGTTCTTTTTGTAAAATGTAATATATATATATATATATATATATATATATATATACATAAAATGTTAGCATAATCAAAAGAAAAGTTGGTTTTTGTGTTGAATATCTTATCTATCCATCTATCGAAAATCATCACGGGATGATACATTATTCTTCACTTTTTGTTTTTTCAACTTTTTAATTTTTATTTTCGAAAAGGTTAAGATAGATCCGTTTCTAATAATGGGACTAAAGGTCAGGAGATTTCTCAATAAATTTTCTAGTGTAACATTTTTAATTTTTATTTTAAAAATCACTCTATAGTTACAAAATAATGAAAATAATATTAAAAATATTTATTAAAATTTTTTTCGTAAAATACTCATTCAAATCGTCATGATAATTTAAATAATCAATAGTGTGTGAATTATATATATATATATATATTCGTAGGTTATGACATTTAAATGTCAATAATAATTTGATATGGGGATCTTATTATAAAAAATTCAACCTTATTTTTAATTTTTGAAAGACTGATGAAAATGGTGATGGGTGTCTTTTGAAGCATTCATTCAATTGAGACTAATTAAGTCGATATCATCCTAACTAACAACAGCTAATTAACAATAAATTAAAATTTTCAAACTAATGCTAAGCGACAGAATTATACTGATATATAAAAATTCTATCGTACGCATACACGTGTGAAAATTTCATATCTAAAACATATGGGTACGTAGGGATGAAAATAAAGAGGGGTAGGTAATGGTTTTAGCCTCAAAAAAGATAGATTTGTCATTTAATTCTTTAAATTTTTATGAAATTATATTTTAATTTTTCAATAATTTATGATTCATCTTTGGCTCCCTAAATCAAGGCGTGTTTAAAAATATTATATAATAAATTTTATATTAATATTATAATTAAATTTAAGTAAAAATTTAAATTAATTTAATTTAAATTCAATTCTAGCCAAATCAATATGATTAATATTTTAACGATTCAACTGTTATATTTTATATTCAATTCAAATAATCATAGATATAAAATTTGACGTAAATTAAAAATTTCTAACTATTCTATCATTCAGTAAATATTAATATATACACTATTTTTAGATCGATATAATAGAAATATCAGATCAGTTCGAAAAATTACACGTATAACGAGCACTATTATATTGATAAATCAGTAATTAAATCATTAAAAATATTAATCATACAAAAGTCCCTATAATCAAATCTTAATTGAATTTATCAACCAATACAATTCACCGTATCAATTCATTTTTAAAAAAGTTAACAAATACAATTACAAATACAAATAATATGAGTTCGAAATGCTATAACCATAATTAATCATCTCAAAGCATAATCAAATTGAGACTAAAATATATCCGAATTTTTAATAAAACATTTACGTTTATTCATAATCTTTCTTCAACTTTTAAATAGAAGAAAAACGAGTTAAAAATTCGAGCAAGCACCTATGAATATATTGAATATAGGTACATATATAATTATATAGACAATGACGCATATGTCGACAAGAACTACAATAGAGAAAGAAAGTGAAAAAGGGTGGAAAAATTTTCGAAAACCAGGGGCAGTTTCTCCCCACCACCCCGACACTAAGCGGTTTTTATACAGCAATATTAGCAGTTTTATTTCCTTTTCATTTATATATTTATTACTACAAATTATTTTTTATACAACTTGGACAGCGCCCACAATATCTCATACTAGGGTTTTTCCGTAACATGGAACTCATACAAAACCGCTGTTTGTGTTGTTTTTCTATCATCTTCTTTGAACTTCTCTGTCTAAATTTGTCAGCTACTGTGTGTTCTTTTGTATGCTAGTGATTTCAATTGAAAAAGATGCTAAACAGTGCCAAATACAGGCTTTTTGATCATTGAAGAAACGAGATGTTAGATACTTGTATATTTATTTTTTTAGTTCTATTACCAAAAATTGTATAAGTTCCAAAAAATTTATGTAGAATCTCCAAATGAAAAAAAAAAACACTTTTTTTATGAATAAACCGATCAAATAAGGTTGTCTCTATTAAATTACGTTTTTTTATCGTACCGATTGATGTTACGGGTGACACTAGTTTTTAGGGTTTTTTTTTTTTTTTTTAAATTTTCGTTTAAGTTTGGGTTGTAAATGCATGGCACGACTCTGATTCAATTGCATGCGAAAGAAAGAGAAAGAGCTTTCATTTTAAGTATATTTTTTTTAATTATAAGAGAAATATAAATTTTAATAATAATATGATTAATATGATTTAAATTTAAATTTTATTTGAGACAGTCAACATTTTATAAATTATATTTCAATTGGTGATTTTTTTATGGGTTTTTAACACTTATGAAGAAGTTTTACCATTCGCCATTATCATGCATAGATTTTTAGTTTTTATATAAGCGTATGTCATAAATGAGTTTTTATTTGTGTAAAAGTATTATGGAAGTTATTGTATTAAAAATTATATTATAATTTGTTCTCTATTAAAAAATTATAAAATTAACCATTATACGTTAGATTAAAGAGTAAATTGATTATTCTGTTAAAAATTTCATCCATTTTTATTATTAAAAATCGGTCTTTATATGTTTGCATGAGATACATGTGACGTGCCACATGTCTGTTTTAACCGTAGAAATAGATGAAAATTTTAACAAAAAAAAAAAACATTTTACTCTTTGATATAATATGCAGAGATTAATTTACTCATTTTTTGAATGAAATGGACAAAATACAATCTGACATCTAATATAAAAGTTTCCATAATATTTTTATCTTTTGTTTAATTCTTCTTAATATTTGATTGATTTTATATCATAATTATTCAGGCATATATTTATAGTTATATCATACTTATGAGTATACTATATTTGTAAGAATTATTAACAAATTAGGGGTTTTCATTTTTGTGGGGCTTTTCATTTTGTTGGGCTTATGATTGAGTTGTTTAGTAATTATATATATTTTAAAATTGTGCAATATTTTTAATTATTTTGGTGAAATATAAAAATAAGATAAACTTCGAATAATAAATATGATTAGTGCGATTTGAATTCAATCCATACTTGGAGTGATGAACAACTTGACCATCAAATCATCACATATAATTCAATATTTTTCAACTTTGATAGATCAAATCGAATAATTTTTCTTTAAACCAAGTTAAATTAAACACCACTAACAACAAGGTAGAAGATTAATAATTACAATTAATTAGTGGAAATGTTGAAAATTAGCACAAACACAAACAATGAACCCTCTAGCTAACCTTTAAACTTGTTAGCCAACTCTACCTACAAGTCTTATCTTTTTTTTTTTTTTTTGAATCTACCTAACATGTGATTGCAATCGACCAACAATGAAAGCTCCGGTCCCATACCCCTCTCATGGTGCTGCCTGCTCAATGCTGCTTCCAATATAGCCTTATATTTGCCCCCAAAAAAGTGTAACCCTATCCTCCTAAACACCATTAAGCACTTGCACAACAAAAGTTGTACATTGTAAAGGTTTTTCATACTTTAGTGAAATTTGAGTGTATACATATATACATGCACATCCATATATTTTATGGTTTCTTACAATTTTTTGTCATAATTGATTAGATAGAGGCAAATTATAATAGGAGAAAGAGATCTTGATAGGGATGACAATAGAACGAGACGGGATGGATGTTGTCGAATCTACCATCGTTCCACAGTTGGCATGCTTTGCTCCATCACCCGTTCATCTCATTATGAATGAATAATTTTGAAAATTAATATCACTTCCATAGATGTTGATACATCCATCACACACCCCGCATCATGTCACATCATTATAAAATTTTTAATATTTTTAAACTCAAGAAAATATTTAAACATAAAATATATGAGTTTATAATACATTATTATAAATTTACCCTTGTAATAGTTATATATACAAGGGTAAGATGGTAATCTCATATAGCAGAGTAAGGCAAAGCTGCGCAAACAAATACCATAAGCACTTCATACCCATTGTCCAAAAAGAAAATCCATCCGCTCTCAAGTTGCATCCTTATATTTTGGTCCCTTAATGTCTTTTAAAAATTTTAATTAGACATTTTCTTTTTAAATTCTTATTAAACCCTTCAAAAAAATAGAATTCCCATTAAAGTCTTCAAGATTTTTTAAAAAAATTACTTAAATTCTTCAAAATTTAGTGTCAATATCGGCCACTGTTACTAGGTCACAATCTTTACATAAACTCGGGCTTTCTGCTTAGTCATGACAGATTACCCATTTTCTCAAACAGGTTGTTTAACTTGCTTGTCATGTTGGGAAAGCTAAATTTGCCTAGAAAGGTTTCTAAGCCTCGTATTTTGCTTGAAGATTTTCAATTTGTGGGGGCATATTTTTATTAAAATTTTGAGAGATTCAATCATTTCCAAATTTTACGTCTCTAATTAATATAGTGGGGGCATGATGTACCTACGTAAATGAAACGATACAAAATAATATTTTATGCTTTCACACGTATAAATTAGATTATGGTATGTGTGGGTAAAATTTTATATGGCAAAATGAATATTTATTAAAAAAATCAAATGAAGTTTTAATTGAAATTGTAAATTTAAAAAGATTAAAAATTATATTATTTTAGATTTATTTTTTTTTAATTGAGTTTGTTACATAATTATAATAAAATATATAATAATTCGATTCGGGATCCGACTCGAAATATTCGTAGTTTAGGTAATCTTGGACACTCCAATTGGGGAGGGGGGACTTCTACTCCATTGTTTGGAATAGAACACCATC
Source organism: Kokia cookei (assembly GCA_039519145.1). Lineage (NCBI taxonomy): Eukaryota > Viridiplantae > Streptophyta > Magnoliopsida > Malvales > Malvaceae > Kokia > Kokia cookei. The sequence continues at coordinate 2,305,522 of CM076903.1, forward strand.
CCCCCTCCATCTCGACCTCTGATTTTAACTTTCATTGATATCGTGTATCAACAAAGTTGATGCTCGATTAACTCATAATCTCAACTCAAATAAAAATTTTAAAAGTATATATATCTTTCTTTTTGTGGGTTAATTAAATAATACTAGCTAGGGTAGCATTGTTGTAGATGTAATATAGGGCCACTTGTTAGAGAATACAAGAGAATCATGTCGAAGTTTGAATGGCTAGAATTATATACCAAAGTATTTTAATGGTGGATATAAAGAATTACATAACTTTGTTAGAAGATCGGACAAAAGATTTTTAATGTTAATGAAAACCCCACTTGTGATAAGGCAAACTTTAGTTTGAATGACTTGCTAGAAATGAAAATTATTGTTTTTTTTTATTCATCATTGTTGAGTGTTTTTGTGTATCCTTTATATGAGTGGAACTATGTATTTATATGATACGATTATTGTTCATGGATGCGGTATTGTACATAGGTTTCATGCATGTCGAGCTTGCATGATACTAAATGCTCATAGGAGGGGCACTTACACCCTCCTGCGACATCACACGTGAGATTGCACATGGGATAATATGAACACGTGTTAAACCTAAAGTAGAATATATTTCGATATACATGGAACCTATCTACGATATCAAATTCATAAACAGTAATCATATCATATAAATACACAACTCCATCCATCTAAAAGATAAACAATTAATTTAACTTTGAAATGTGAATCCCATGATTATCGATCATCTACAACCTAAAACCATTGACTCCTATGTTTTTTTATTACTTAATACAATGTTTAGAGGTGTAATTAAAGATGGTTCACACGATAGTGCTGAGAATTATTTGTAAAAGTTTTGGGGAGTTGGGAAATTTGCTGGTGTTTGGGTAGAGTTTTTGTGTCTCGTCCTTGATTCCTTTCGGGGTGGAGGGCCCTTATATAGAAAATAATGAGCTTGGAGCAAGTTCCTCTGGCACGATATTTTATCGAGTAGGACTATGGAATGCTATTAGTAGAGTTTTGGAGTGCTATATTAAGATGTGATTGGATGTGATTTGATTTTACTTTTGTAGACGAGTGGCGGGAGGGGTAGGCAAGGACCTTGCCCCCTCAAAAAAATAGAAATTTGAATTTTTGACCTTTTAAAATGTGTAAAATTATAAATTAGTAATGATAAAATTACACTTTAACCTCCCAAAAATGATAAAATTTTAATTTAATATCTTTTAAAAAATTTTAAAAAATATATTAACTAATACAATGGTGAAATTGTATAATTTTAACTCTTATCAAAATTTATAAATTAATTCCGCCCCAACAAAAAAGTCTGGCTTCATGTCTGCTTGTAGAGTTAGCAGTAGGAGAGACAGTAGGAGGTTGACAGAGACCGATCCTCTTAAAATAAAAATTACCTTTTAAACCTTTTAAAATTTATAAAGTTATAAATATATCAACCTAAAAAATACAAAAATATTTATAAAAAGAAAATTCCATCGATTTGAATAATATTTAAACAAAAATACTTATTATAGAAGTCCATGAACATTTAAAAAAAAAAAATTCAAATTAATGGGTTCCATGTTTAGTAGTTGCAGTACAATGAAACCTAACATTTTATATGTTCAAAGATTGAGAACAATTAAAGCTAAAAATTAATGTATATTTTGCACTTTCTATGATTAGCTTAATAACATTAATTATTTTTAGTGGAAAATATACATGATTCCACAATATATGTTTTAGTGAGAAAATCAGATTTTCCTATATGAAAATTCTTGCTATATTAGGTTTTTTTAAGAAAGAAACAACAATTATGCGATTATATTTATTGGTTTCATTACAATATCAAAGTTTTATTATGATCCTCTAACAAAATATCTTTTACTGTCGTCAAAGGAGCAACAAACAATTGTAAATTAATAAGTCGAGTGCCTATTTTAGCCTGCAACATAATGTAATTGGAATTTTCACTCTTGGTGTGTCATTCCATGAAACAACCGTAATTCTACTATTTTACCATCGGTAACGTTACCAGCTAAAAGAAATTCAATCAGCAATACATTATCACATTCAAGTTCTATTCGTCTAAAACCCCTAGCCAAAACTATATTAGTTGTTTATGTTTACCAATTTCATTCAACAAAATCAGGTGCAAATCTAAAAGATTACAACGATGAATTGAATCACGAACTAGTTGGTCTACTATTGTTATTGAAAATTAAAAGTTTAATTATAAAAAAAACAAGTGCCGAAATTGGACTGCTAATATTTAATTTCATTCCACAACTGGCTCCATTACATCTTTGAAACTCTTTACTAACTAATATGAATGTTATTTCTATCGGTTTTGTAAGAGAAAATTTCGTAGGAAAAGATGCAATTTATTCTTCATCCACCAGCAGACTCATCAAAACAAAAATCAAAGCCCTCATCAAAGATACTTATGCTAATTTCACTAAGTATTTCTCATACATAACTCAAAAAATCTCCAAAGTTAATTTTAGAGATAAATATTAAATTTATATATGAATTTTGATTTAATGTATAATGTTATGCGTTAATTTTGATTTTGTATAATTTTATACATGAAATTTTGATTTCATTGACAACATTATCAAATTAACACTATTTTACGTTGATATATTGCATACACAAACAAGTATATTAATCCAATATGAAAATAAATGTATGGGTTCATTTCTTTAAATGTGTATAATTGAATCAAAATTACAGTTTCATGTATATAATTACAATAAATCAAAGTTCATATATAAAATTACACATTGAACCAAAATTTATGTATAAATTCGAAATTTATCCCTTATTTTTATGTAAAACATAGGTCGTATATTTATGGTAACACTTTTTTTTTTTTTTTTTTTACAATTAACATAAATGATCTAATTTGTTAATAATCAGTTTAATGATATAAGTCATTGAAATTAAAGGATTATGACTTTCATGAAAGTTGATAAATATTATATTCAATGACCTTGGGAATGCTTTGAAATTATATATAATAAAAAAATGTCAATATGTGAATTACGAAATACTTAGAATTTGGTTACTTAAAATTGAAAATCAAACCGAAACTAGAAGGAAAAAAAAAACTCACTAGTGACGTAGTTAGAGGCTGACAGGAGTCGTTCTCTCAAATGGAAAATTTTTTATTTATGGTTTTTAAAGTTTTTAAATTTATAAATTAATAAAAGTAAAATTATATTTTAACTCTTTAAAAATGATAAAAATTTGATTTAATCTATAAAGATATAGACTATCAAAATGATGAAATTATATTTTACTATTAAAAAAACTATAATTTAATTTCGACTTCTCTTAAAATTTTTTTTCTAACTTCTCTCTTGTACCCTAATTCGTTCAACTAACCGAATGAATGGACTAAAGGTTTGCTACGCATTTTACTCTCTATATATTTGATAGGTTTTGAAATTTGAAGCTAAGAAGCGCGGCATGGCGTGTTCTCCTTTCCCCACATTAATTGGAGTATCAAGTTTTGATAGGTTAGAAAATCCGGAGATCCCTATATTATTGGAACTGGATTAAATTAGTTCTTTCATTATTAAATGAATCAATTTAATTCTTATATTATTAAAAAGGATCGGTATAAATTGTAATAGAGTTAATATTTATTGTACTAAAAATGTATAGAAAATTTTTTTCAATTGCAATTTGTTGACGGGAGAATTGATTCATCTAGAAGAAATCTTGTCTTCGAAGTTCGTCCTCTAAGTAGCCAATCTGGACCGTGAACCGTATACGACTCTCTGCGAAGGCCAGAGACAAAACCCTAACAAGAGGACAATACCTTTGATTGTTGGGGTCCGAGTCAGTTGTCGATAGGACGACACTTCAAAGACTTTTCTCAAAGTAGCGGATTCTCCTTCAACACAATTCATTTCCAAACAAAACATTTCATTTTCAAAACCATAAAAATTTTAAAAATATTAACCATGTTAAATAGTAAATTATATTTTTAAACAATAAATGTCAATTTTATTACAATTTGGTCTTATTTAATTTAAAATGATTAAATTGATTCATTTAATAGTAAAAGGATTAATTTAATCAAGTCCGACCTCTTAGATACATTCATTCATATATATATATATATATGAAATTCTCTACTTGACAAAGAACTTGATTGTCGACGTTGGAGGGATGGTATTTAGCTATAAAGGACAATAATGTGTATTAATCAAATGATATTAGGGGGAGGCTAAGGAGTTGATTTCGGTAAACTAAGGATCTAATCAATGTAGTTGGAAATTAGCTAGGAAAATCAAATCTTTGAATTTTATTTTATTTTTCTCTTTTAACAAGCAAATCAAATCTTTGAAATTAAGTTGTATAAAGTAAACTGTCCTTTTTAGGACACTCGGATCATATAGGAAGATAATGCGTTTTAGCACACTTGAACTCACTTCCTCCTACATTGACAACAATATCCATGCCATCTTAATATAATGGATAATAAAAAGTACTTTCCTCCATTTAGGGCCGCTTGTATGGGCGTTTGTTTTCAATGTGGGTATGTTTAGCTTTCTTTTTATCTCACGTTATAGTATCGTTACAGTATTTAATCTCATCGTCATCACTGTTTTTACACTAACCGTAGATAAATACACTGCCAATTCAAAGGGGTCCTTAATAATTTCTACACAATCTGTACTCTCTCTCTATATATAATTGATGAGTCCCTCATGTCTGCAAGTCAAATGGTACAGCCCAAGTTGCCAATTGAACACACCTTCTCTTATCAAAGGCAAAGCTTTATGTACCATAGCAAGTAGGGAAGAAAATGAAGCTCATTAGCATTTGAGTAAAACTAAAATTAACACCAAAAAACAACAAAGCGACGTACATATATATATCATTCTTTTACAGCCAAAACATAAATATATGGATACACTGCTCACTGCCCTCATTGACAAGAAAAGTTCTAATTATTAGAGACAAACTTACCTAAAAATATGTCTCTCCTTACCCCAACAATGAAATCTCGTACCCTTCCCATTTCATGTGATCCCTGGGGAAGGGCTGGGCAGTGGGAGCCAATGCTCATGCATGTCCTGAGCCTTCACGTCTTTGTCTCTCTTGTTTCTGTTAATGATGGGAAAGCATTTGGTATATGTTTTGGACATGGTGTGTCAGTTCTAAGATTGTTTGTAGTATGCAAAAATCAACCTATAGAGGAGTTTCTAATGTAGCCGTCTGCTCTGTATCTACTAGGAGGGTAACCGATGCGTGGATGTCCTTCCCAGGAATTTTTAGCTGAAAATATGTTGTTTATTTTTATCTCTTAGACATTTTACGTCCCAAGCTGACAGGGCTAAGAATATTGTTTAGGACCAAAACTAAATTACAATTTTATCATTTAAGAGGTCATTATTAGCATATAACTTTTTGAATTTTAGGAAGGCTAAAATACAAATTATTTATTTTTGGAGGGCCAGAGCCGCTGCCTACCCCCTCTAGTATGGCCCGCCCTTGCAAGTTTCAAAATAAAAGGCATTGGTACCACCAAGTCAAACCAGAACAAAACAGAGCTGCAAATACAAAGACCATAATCCCACCTATCAAAACCAACGCACCTTATACCAAGCCTCAACACCTAATCAAAGAAAAACTCAGTACCAAGTTATTCCACTCAACAACAAACCCACCAAAAACTAACATTGGAACCCCTAGGACGATAAAGGATCCCTGACTCTTTCAAACCAAAGAAGCACAACATTACAAAGAACATTCTGTAAACAGCTTCCATGCTACCTCCATAAACCAGAAACAATGTTGAATTTAGCAGCTTCACCATGAAGCTTTGGAAAACAAAGATCTCGAAATACCAGCTTTAGCCAATGCAAACGCCATACCATTACTTTGCTGTTGAATAACCGCGAACCGAACATGTGCGAGCTGCTTAGTTCCCCAAGCAATTTCCGTAACGACCATGGTCGATAATAAGTACACCTGTTTTGGTCCTAGGAATAAGATGAGTAGACTTGATCATTTTCTGGTGGATGAGCAATTGGTGATTCGTGTGAAATATTTTACTCAGCAAGGAATGTGTAGATCGATTTCAGACCATATCCCGTTGCTACTGTCTAAGGATTCGGTGGATTGGGGGCCGCGGCCGTTCAAATTTCTTAATGCTTGGCTTACCAAACCGGAGTGTTTGAATCTCATTACTGAGGTTTGGAGTGGTTTGAGTGGAGTGAACACAAAGTTGACCAGAAAATTGAGAAATCTAAAGCTGGCTATTAAAGATTGGAATGAAAAATCGGGTGGGAATGTAAAAGAAAAAAAAAGAAGGATTGAATCGATTGAAAGAAAAGTTTCAGATTGGGACGAGATTGGCAATCTTAGAAAGTTAAAGGAAAAAGGAAGTAGAAGAAATTAGTCGATTAAATATGGAGTTGTGGGATGTTAGTAGGCTTCAAAATCAATTTGGCGCCAAATGTCATGGGTGACATGGTTGAACGGAGGAGATTCCAATACTGCGGCAAAGTTTGAAAGCATTTAATTGGTGCCGCCAGGGGGAATGGCATTACCACTTTTTCATCTAATCTACAAAAAAAGTAATTGTATTTAATTATTTTTTTAAAAACCGGATGTTCTATATAAAAAAAAGAACATATATGATCAGAACTTATAACGAGATTATTCAAAAAAATAATAATACGAGAGAAGTAATGTTGTGATTAAAATAACCTGCATGGACATAATAGGTAAGTTTTTCTATTTATTTTTCAATTACAGCAAAATACTTATATAATACTATTTTAAAAATACTTTTCTTAAGTTGATATCAATTAACACGTTACACCGAATTTATGTAAAAAAAATATATTTATAAAAAATTATATTAAAATCAAGTGAGGTTTTAGTTGTAATAGTTAACTTAAAAGTTTAAAATTCATGTATCATTGGTTCAAATCCTATCATAATATTATTTTATTAAAAAACATGAAATTACAAAAATATTTTTTATTAATATCTTACTTTGTAAAAGTATTTTAATAATTTTTTAATTAAAATTTAAGTTTGTATATACATTGTGAAGGAATAGCTTCGGATTGGTGAAGAAAAGGCTCCTCAAACAACTTTTAGTTCAAGTTCAGCCTTGACAGAGTCTGGGCTCTACTCAATCTAGGCCCATTTTCTTATCATGGATTTGGGTCAAAGCTAAGCCTATTTAGAAGAAACTTTTCAATTATTAAATTAACATTAGAATTTTTTATAATATTATTATTAATTATTTCTATGATAAGTTGTTATTAATTATAATCGCAGTTTTATAATCTTTTAAAATATGTACGAGGGTGAAATTATATGTAAAAAAATTAAAAATTAAAAATTTTACGATTTCATAATTTTATAGAATCGGATCGTGACAACATGTGAATTGGTAGAACAATAATGAAAAAGAAAACTAGAAAAGCCAGGGGTGGGCTCTTATTAAAGTTCAATATCATGTTTTTCATGAATGTTCGATCCACACTGCTACACCAACTATCAATTTTCACGTGCACTTTACCCTTATCTATCTTCTTCTTCTTCATTTTTCTTCACTTTCTTAGAGTGTATAATATCGAGGCTCAATCCTGACTAGTTTGAGAGTATCGCCGTTTTAGGACACATGATTGAAAGGGTTTCAATTTTTAAAAAAAATTTTAATACGGAAAAAAACTTCACTCTTTTAAGTTTTTTATTGACGCTTTATTACAGATAGAAAAAATAAAAGAGATCTTAATTTCTTTTATTTTATAACTAGTATATGTTTTTATTATATTTTATATATTTTTTAACGGGATCTCAATTTATTGTTTCGTCTAACGTTAAAAAATGTCAAGAACGGGCCTGATAATATCTTATCTCAATTTTTACCTTTTTGAATTTGCTTAGTAAAATGAAAAGAAAATTGGAAGGATGGAAAATTGAAAGGGTAGAAATTAAAAGGATGAAAAACATAATTTCTCGTTTTATAGGTGTGCTTAGTAAGAGAGATGAAAAAATGGAAAGAAAATAACAACACATATTTAAAACACAAATGTGTGTTTAAAAATAACATATAATAAATAATTAAACACAATGTTTGAAATTAATAATAATAACACATGCAATATGTACAGAAATTAAACACATAAATACATCAGATAAACAATACTAAAATGTTACAATTATTTATCATGATTTTGTCATCAACTGTGAGTTAGCGTCGAGTTGATTTGTGACATTAACTCAATTAACAATATTATTAATATATACAACTAATGGAGATAATAAATTGTGCATATTGAAATAGAAATACATAAAATATATTAAAATTAAGCTTTGGTTGAGTGGTAAATTTAAAGTTTTACTAATTTAATTGGCGTGGGTTCAAATCTCACATATTTATATTTTCATTAGTTTTTGTTAAAATAAAAAGACTAATATACACTCAAATAGTTTAACTTATTTTAACTATAGAAGGGTATTTTGGTAATTTTATTAGTCGAGTTGGTGACCTAGTAAAACACCTAATAAATAGTATAGACATGCAACTAATGGAGATAATAAATTGTGCATTGAAATAGAATTGCATAAAATACATTGAAATGAAGTTTTGGTTGAGAGATAAATTTAAAGTTTTATTAATCATTCGACGTGGGTTCAAATCGGGTTATATGTTTATTTTTATTCATTTGTGTTAAAATGAAAAGACTAATATGATTATTTCTCTTCTCTTCTCTTATCCTTCCAATTTGGAAGGATTTACTTTTATGCATTAAGATAGAAATTAGTCATCATTCTATTTTCTTTCTTCTCACTTTTCTTCTCAATCAAACACACTCAAAATTTATTTTTCTTTCACTGTTTCATTCTCTTCTTTTTTCCCTCCAATTTTCTACCCAACCAAACACTTCTTATATATATTGTTTTGTAAAAGTACAAGAACTTGTTACCAAGGGGTCTGATCCGTCCAAATAGTTGAACTATTTTCTGTTATTTATTTGCTCACACGTATCCGATGAAGCCTGCCTTAATTAAAGGTTTTTAAAATAATAATTGACTTTGTGTTTCGTATTAATTATTTTTGATGATGTTTCGTTATCATTTCTTTGATTTGGTAATGTGAATATAGAAATTGACTTTTGAGGGGAATTTCATCAATTGACAATGGCACGCATAATTAAAAAAAAAAATTCAATATTTTTAGAAGGTGGTAATTATACATATTTTTCATATTTTAAAAAAAAAAAAGATTAAGTTGCTGATGTTTTACGGCAATAGCATTTTCAAGATTTTGAGGCAAATGTATGTATATATCATTTTCAGATGAAATTTTTCAAAAATTACATAATGATTGTATTGAATTGATTTGACCTCGATTAATTTAATATAATTTTATCCTTTTATACCCAAAAAACTTTACTTAATTTGTAAGATTGATTTTTCTAGATAGTATGACTCATTCAACTTAATCTAAGAATTCCTGTTACTGGCATGATGATCTACTATGGCCATCCCCACATAATGCATTCCTAGGGTAGCAGTCCCAATTTTAATAAAGTACAACTTTCAGAAATATTTATAGAAGCGAGTAAAGATATTTATATAAAATAGATAAATTTAAAATAAATTTAATCTTGATGATTTATTATGTTTATTTTCACATAATTCATCCGGTTTTAAATTTATAAGATAATAATTATAGCCACAAAATTAATGAAAGATAACTCCTTGTAGAGACGAAGCCAGAAATATTGATAAGGAGGTGGGTCAAGATATTTATATAAAATATATATGTTCAGTAGGCTTAACTCGTATAGTCTAAGTTTACTTTCAACTATGTATTTTTAGATTTAGGGTAATCTTGATCACCAACTATCAATTTTCACGTGCACTTTACCCTTATCTATCTTCTTCTTCTTCATTTTTCTTCACTTTCTTAGTGTGTATAATATCGAGGCTCAATCCAGAGTAGTTTGGGAGTGTGGCCATTTTAGGACACATGATTGAAAGGGTTCCAATTTTTTTTAAAATTTTTAATATGGAAAAAAACTTCTTCCTTTTAAGTTTTTTATCGGCGCTTCATTACATGTAGAAAAAAATAAAAGAGATCTTAATTTCTTTTATTTTATAACTAGTATATGTTTTTATTATATTTTATATATTTTTTAAAGGGATCTCAATTTATTATTTTGCCTAAGGTTCAAAAATGTCAAGAACGGGCCTGATAATATCTTATCCTAATTTTTACCTTTTTGAATTTGCTTAGTAAAATGGAAAGAAAATTGGAAGGATGGAAAATTGAAAGGGTAGAAATTAAAAGGATGAAAAACATAATTTCTCGTTGTCGAAACTGATTTAAAACGAAGTTTCGAAAATTATTTTGAAATCGAAAAATAATGGGAGTCGCCACCAATCCTTTATTCGGTGTGATTGGATCACCACAAAACGTCTCTTTTTTTTTTTAAACGTTTTGAAAACATGTAGGTCTTTGAAATCCAGAAAGAACGGGTTCGAGAGTCGGTTACGCATGAGGAAGGATTAGCACCCCTATACGCCCAAAATTGGTACCGTATTGATTATTTTCGGGTCTTAATTTGTAACATTTAAAAGCTTGAATAAAGTTTAAAACACGATCCTTGAATGCATGAGTTAAGTTTAAAAGAAATCGGGTTTGTTTGGAAATCTCGCTATTTCAAAGTGATCGAGCAAGAAAGTTACGTCCAGTAAGTTAGGGCATGACATTTCAAAATCTAGAAATAACGAGCTTTCCTTTGTAAAACCTTTTTTAAATTTTTGCAAAGAGGATATTCGATTATCTTGATTTGTAGAAAGGTTGTACCTAGTAAGTTAAGGCACAATATTTCGGAATGGAAGACAAGGAAACATTGCCTCGATTAAGGGTATTCGATTGTTTTGATTTGAAGAAAAATTGCACCTAGTGAGTTAAGACACAAATTTTCGAAACTCGAAATAAAAGAATATTGCATCGATTTTAAAAGCTTTTATGAAAAACAATTTTGAAAACGAGCATGCAAATTTAATACGAATAGGCAGTTAATAATGGATATTAAATAACACGAAGCAAGATAAATAAGAAGGTAAATTATTTGAGAAAAATCAAAAATGTAAAATACGAGTGCATAATAATTTAAAATTAAATGCAAATATTGATGAGAAAGAGGAATGATACAAATGGAGTCCAAAATGAGACTTTTCGGATACTCGAGGCAAAATTGTAATTTTTGGAAGTTTCGGGGGTGAAATGGTAATTTTGGGAAAATTCGAGGTTAAAAATGGAATTTTTGGATGTTCGGGGGTAAAAATGGAATTTTTGGAAGTTTTTGGGGGTTAAAATGAGATTTTTGGGAGTTTAGGGGTAAAAATGAATTTTTTTGAAGTTTTGAGGTCAAAATGGGATTTTGGGAAGTTCGAGGGTTAAAAATGAAATTTTTTGAAGTTTCGGGATTAAAAATGGAATTTTTAGAAGTTTAGGGATAAAAATGGAATTTTTGGATAGTTTGGGGACCTTCAGGGAAATAAAACCAAAAATAGGTAACACGTGGCAGCCCCTCAAGCATCCTGAAGTCAGAGGACTAATTTGAAAACCATGGAAAATTCCTAGGTCAATTTTGTAATTAAAATGAACTTGATTTAAGGATTAATTTAAAACAAATTAAAAATAAAAAGGACCATTTGTAGAAATAAACCAAAATGATGCTCCTGGTGCATTCAAAAGGTCTAAGGATTAAATTGAAAAGCCTTGAAAATCGATGGGCAAATTTAAAATTAATTAAAAGTGTAAAAAGGACCTGATTGAAAATTTTAGAAAAAGCGAAAGGATCGAACGCATAAATAACCCCTCCTTCAAAAACACGCGGATCCTAAGTCAGGTTGGGTCGGCCAAGGGTTATTAGGCGAAACGGTGCCGTTTTGAGCATTCTGAAACCATGCCAAAACGACACCGTTTTGGATGGCTATAAATAGGCCAATCTTTAGAAAAAAAAAATCATTTTACCCCCTTTCAAAAAAAAAAAACGAAAACCTCTCAAAAAATCCTCTCCCCTCTTTCGACCGACCGTACCCCGACCGGTCAGTCCGGTCGCTGTCCGTCGCGCGTAGCCGCCACGCGCTTCCGTCTGTGGCCGCGCGTCATCGCCGTGCATGGTCAAGCGCGCCGGTCCGACCGTGTCTCCGGAGCCGGGTCTCCTTCCACGCGCCACACGCCTTGATCGGTAAAAAAACTTTTCTTTTCCTTATTTTTTGTTTTAAACTTTCCCTTTTTTATGAAACCGGTTTTTTAACATTTTTAAATCTTTTGTTCTTTCTTTTTGCAGATCCATGCGCGACGAGGCGATGACGGCACTCCGGTGCGAAGCTCCGACGACGATAGAATCAACCGAGGATAAGTCCTCTGTCCTGTCAATTTTTCTTTTATTATTAATGTCCCTTTTTTATTTATTACTATTAATAATATTATTAATAATTATTAATGAGGCAGTTGTCACTTATTATTATTATTATTATTATTATTATTATACTTATGAGCATTGGATACAATGAATATTAGCAAACAATAATAAAGGCTTAATAAATGATATACATCAGCCTATACCGAATATAGACGGTTACTTTTGATGTATACGAGATAATAAATGAGCAATAAATGTATATACTTTTAAAAATTAATACTTGGCTAACACTGAACCTGAGATTGCTTGGTATTTTACTCACCGTTTTGATATCGATTGCCTTGTGTTTTTTGATTTTCACAAGCTAACTGCTCTATATTGATCTTTTTTGGAAAAAATTTCTAACCCCTTACAAAATTGTTTGAATCTGGTTTTATAACCATATTTACAATGATGATTATTTGTTTTTTGCAATTAAATGTACATCTAATCTCTTTGTTTTAGCAGGTTCGACGATGGCAGTGGCAGTTGAAGCAGCTGATGGCAGTGCAAGTTGCTGGTGGTGCAACTTGGCGATGACGTGGTGGCTTCTGGTTGGCTGAGGTGGAGGCAGCACTTAGCAGATTAGGGATTTGTGTGTAATAGGTTTGGGCCTATTTGGGCAATTTGTAATTTAGTTTGGGTTATTTGACTTTGGGCCCAATTAGGCTTTGTAATTGGACATTTTGTACTGGACATTATTTAAATGAATTTTTAATTTAAATTTAGAATAAACTTAATTTTAAAATAAATTTAAATTTGTTGGGCCCAGTCAAAATTGGGCTTCAACAACTGCCCCTCTTTGCTTGTTGCTGTGTTAACAGGAATGGAGCAAAGACCTAAAAGGATGCCCAATTTGTCGGGTTTCATCTCTTTGACGTTCTTTCTTCAATTGGTCCCCCTTTCATTCTATTGACTGTTTGTTTTTGCCGCATCTACCTCTGTATCTTATTCATCATGACTCCATCTCGTCCGAAGGTAATCTTCAAAGACAAAATTTACTGCTGTGATTTTACCCCATTCTTTTCAAGGAGATTAGAATTCATCACCGTAGTCTTTGAGTCTGGTTTTATTGACTTGGCCTTCTTCTCAGCATTTCATTAGGAAACTAACCGTTTATTGCTTCGACCTACTTTTCGGTATCTCATCAGGAAGCTGGGATTCGAAGATTTGCTTACGTCGAGCGTGGGTTTGATTTGGTTTTCTTCTTAGTATCTCATCAGGAAGATGACCGCATCGTTTGTTTTAATCCGCTTTTCTGTATCTCATCAGGAAGACGAATTTGGTCCACTTCTCAGTATCTTATCAGGAAGCTAACCGCTTATTGCTTCGACCTGCTTCTCGGTGTCTTATCAGGAAGCTGGGGTTCGAAGATTTGCTCATGTCGAGCATGGGTTTGATTTGGTCTTCTTCTCAGTATCTTATTAAGAAGATGACTGCGTCGTTTGTTTCAATCCGCTTCTCTACATCTCATCAAGAAACTAACCGTTTATTGCTTTGACCTACTTCTCGGTGTTTCATCAGGAAGCTGGGATTCGAAGATTTGCTCACGTCGAGCGTGGGTTTGATTTGGTCTTCTTCTCAGTATCTCATCAGGAAGATGACCGCGTCGTTTGTTTCAATCCGTTTCTCTGTATCTCATCAGGAAGATGAATTTGGTCCACTTCTCAGTATCTCATCAGGAAGCTAACCTTTTATTATTTCGACCTGTCTCTCAGTGTCTCATCAGGAAGCCGTGGTTCGAAGATTTGTTCACATCGAGCATGGATTTGATTTGGTCTTCTTTTCAGTATCTCATCAAGAAGATGACCGCGTCGTTTGTTTCAATTCGCTTCTCTGTATCTCATTAGGAAAACGAATTTGGTCCACTTCTCAGTATCTCATCAGGAAGCTAACCGCTTATTGCTTCGACCTGCTTCTCGGTGTCTCATCAAGAAGCTGGGTTCGAAGATTTGCTCATGTCGAGCATGTGTTTGATTTGGTCTTCTTCTCAGTATCTTATCAGGAAAATAACTGCGTCGTTTATTTCAATCCGCTTCTCTGCATCTCATCAAGAAACTAACCGTTTATTCCTTCGACCTGCTTCTAGGTGTTTCATCAAGAAGCTGGGATTCGAAGATTTGCTCACGTCGAGCGTGGGTTTGATTTGGTCTTCTTCTCAGTATCTCATCAGGAAGATGACCGCGTCGTTTGTTTCAATCTGCTTCTCTGTATCTCATCAGGAAGACGAATTTGGTCCACTTCTCAGTATCTTTTCAGGAAGCTAACCTTTTATTTCTTCAACCTGTCTCTCAGTGTCTTATCAGGAAGCTGTGGTTCGAAGATTTGTTCACATCGAGCGTGAATTTGATTTGGTCTTCTTTTCAGTATCTCATCAGGAAGATGACCGCATCGTTTGTTTCAATTCGCTTCTCTATATCTCATAAGGAAGACGAATTTGGTTCACTTCTCAGTATCTCATCAGGAAGCAAACCGTTTTATTGCTTCGACCTGCTTCTCGGTGTCTCATCATGAAGCTGGAGTTCGAAGATTTGCTCATATCGAGCGTGGGTTTAATTTGGTCTTCTTCTCAGTATCTCATCTGGCAGATGACTGCTTTGTTGTTTGTGGATAATCGTAATCTGTTCTATGATCGTGGTAAGGTATTGGAGCCTTGCATCTCTTCAACCTTCCCTCGGTGGTCTTAAAGATTCATCTCGTCATGTGGCAAAGATGTGACCTGTGAAATATGCTTCTATAAGCCTCTATATAGGCCTAAATTAGAAAGTTATGATTTAAATGCTCCTAACTTATATGAATGTGCATGATGAATGTCAGATTTATTATTATTCGGGTCGGCATAGTTCGTTGCCCGTCTAAATTCTGTTTTTGATTTCTTGCTCCATCTTTTCTAGGTTGTTCTGAAACTGCTTGTTTTTTAGTTTGTCCTCCCACTGGTGGTCTTGTTTCGGACTTCTTGTAATTTTTGAAAACTCCAGAATAGTGCTCACAACTTTTTGTATGTTTTATTAGTTCATTACCCGTTATTTAGATGCAAAATGCTTGGACAAAATTGTGCAGAAATAAAGTCGTATTCCAAAAAAGAGGATCAAAGGAAACAATCATTAGTTGAAAATTGCCAATATACAATAAAGAATAATTAGTTACCCCAGATATCGCAAAATGAGTTACTCTGCACCAACTTGCTTGAGAATCATTCCTAGCTCAGATGTGCGTCTAAAAGATCTAGAGTGCTTTGTTGATGTTTCAAGTTGTAACCCTCCTCCATCTCGTCGACTCGTTCTTGGACCTGAGCCGCCCTTGACGGGTTTTTAACTCAAAGTTTCCTTGGTTCCAGGACGCCCTTTGCGGGTTTTCATCCTGAACTCTTTTTTTTTTTTTAGGCGAAGTATTTTTTCACCAAGTCTAAATTGACAGGGTTGCATATATCCTTGCCTTCCATTTCTGCTAGGATAAGAGCTTCTTCTGAGAAAGCCTTTTTTACCACATAAAGTTCTTCTCAATTGGGTATCCATTTCCCACGAAAATCTTTGTGTATGGGAAGTATCTTTTTCAAAACTAGATCTGCCTCATAGAATTCCCTAGGACGAACCTTTTTATCGTAAGCTCGCATCATTCTTTTCTGGTACATCTGTCCATGGCGGATGGCTTTTAATCTCTTTTCCTCGATAAAATTCAACTGGTCATATTGAGCTTGGATCCATTCAGCCTTGTCTAGTTGAAGTTCTCTTAAGACTCGAAGGGAAGGTATTTCAACCTCAATAGGCAAGACTGCTTCCATACTGTATGCCAACGAGAATGGTGTTGCCCCAATAGAAGTTCTGATTGAAGTTCTGTAGGCAAAGAGGGCAAATGGTAGTTTCTCGTGCCAGTCCTTGTAAGTCTCAGTCATTTTTGCACAATCTTCTTGATATTCTTATTAGCTGCCTCCACAGCTCCATTCATTTTTGGGCGATAGGGAGAAGAATTATGATGCTTAATTTTGAATTGTTCACAAACTTATGCTATCGTGCTATTGTTCAAATTGAGGGCATTATCGGATATGATCCTTTCGGGCATCTCGTATCGACAAATAATTTCTTTTTTTAGGAACTTGCTAACCGCGGACTTGGTAACATTTGCATATGAGGTTGCCTCTACCCATTTAGTGAAGTAGTCAATCACCACAAAGATGAATCTATGACCATTGAAAGCCTTTGGAGAAATTAGCCCGATGACATCCATGCCCCACATAGAAAAAGGTCAGGGAGATGTCATGACATGAAGGTGTGATGGAGGTACATGAATCTTGTCTCCATAGATCTAGCATTTATGGTACTTCTTGGCATAATTGATGTAATCACCCACCATACTAAACCAGTAATACCCAAATCTCATTATTTTTCGGCCGATCGTGAAACCGTTGACGTGTGTCCCACAAATGCCTTCGTGAACTTTTTCTAAGATTTTCTTAGCTTCAATTGCATCGACACATCTTAGCAACACTTGATCTTTCCTCCTCTTGTACAAGATTTCCCCGTCTAGGACATATTCACTGGTTAGTCTTCGCAATGTCCTCTTTTCATTTTCTGGGGCTTGCTCGGGATACTTTTGATCTCTCACAAATTGAAGAACATTCTGGTACCATGGGTGATCATCTTTTTCTTCTCTTTCCTCTGCCTCAATATCGCAAAAATGAGCAGGAGCTTCATAGATACTCATTTGAATGTGCTTTACATTTTTCGTCTTACTCACCTTAATCATCAAGGCTAGAGTGGCAAGAGCATCGGCCATCTGGTTTTCTTCCCGTGGGAGATAATAGAATGTGACATCATCGAATTCTATGATCAACTCGAGGACCAATTTACGGTAATCCATTAACTTGGAATCTCCTGTTTCCCGTTCTCTTTTTAGTTGATAGATTACCAGTGCAGAGTCTCCATAAATCTCCAAAATTTTGATTCCCCGTTCTATGGCCGCACGTATTCCCAATATACATGCTGTTTGTGCAATCAAAATCAAGTTTGCTGGTGAAAGAGTAATGATCTCCTTCTGGTGATACCAAGAGTGCCCCGACCCCATTACCTGTGGCATTTAAAGCTTTATCAAAATTCAATCTCCAAGGTCGTATTCCGTGATTGCCCCTTCAGTAGTCGTAATATACATTAATTCTTTATTCGGGAAATCGAAGTCTATCGGCTCATAGTCTTCTAAAGCCTTACTTGCTTGGAAGTCTGCTATCGCACTCCCTTTTATTGCCTTCTAATTGACATAGACTATGTCGAATTCTGAGAGCAAGATTTGCCATCGAGCTAATCTCCCATTCAATGCGGCTGACTCCATCAAATACTTCAGAGGATCCAATTTCGAAATCAACCAAGTGGTATGATATAACACATATTGTCTTAATCTACGTGTAGTCCAGACTAGTACGCAACATAATTTCTCAATAGGTGAATATCGTGTCTCGTAATCAGTGAATTTCTTGCTGAGATAATATATCGCCCTTTCTTTCTTTTCGGATTCATCATGTTGGCCTAGTACGTATCCCATGGAATTTTTAAAGACCGTCAAGTACAGAATCAATGACTTATTAGGAATTGGAGGTACCAAGATGAGAGCTTTGGATAAATAGTTTTTGACCTTATTAAAGATTTTCTGACATTCATCATCCCATACACCCGGGTGCGCTTTCTAAGCAGGTGGAAGATAGGATCGCATTTCTCAGTCAACTGTGAAATGAACCGAGCAATGTAATTTAGTCTTCCTAAGAACCCCCAAACTTCTTTTTGCATGCTGGGTGGTGGTAGCTCCTGTATGGCTTTGACTTTATCCGGGTCAATCTCAATTCCTTTTTTGCTGACTACAAAACCTAATAATTTTCCTGATGTGGCCTCGAAAGTGCATTTTACCGGATTTAACTTTAATTGATATTTCCTTAGCCTTCCAAATAACTTTCTCAGGATTCTTACATGTTCTTCCTCTGTTTGGGATTTCGCAATCATGTCATCGACGTAATCCTCAATCTCCTTATGCGTCATGTCATGGAACAGGGTCACCATGGCCCTTTAATAAGTTGCCCCTGCATTTTTTAGTCCGAAGGGAATCACTTTGTAGCAAAATGTTTCCCATAGCGTGAAAAAAGTGGTTTTGGTGATATCTTCAGGGTCCATCCTTATCTGATTATACCTAGAGAAGCCATCCATGAAGGAAAATAGGGAATGTCCTGCCGTGTTGTCGACTAGAGTGTCGATGTGGGGTAAGGGAAAATTATCCTTTGGGTTAGCTTTATTTAAATCTCGATAGTCCACACACATGCGCACCTTTCCATTTTTTTTAGGAACGGGGACTATATTAGTTACCCATTCAGAGTATTTAACCACCTGGAGGAAACCGACGTCAAATTGTTTCTTGACTTTTTCTTTTATTTTTAACAACACATCCAGTCTCATCCTTCGGAGTTTTTGCTGCACGGGTCTGCTTTCTTCCTTTATAGGGAGTTTATACACCACAATGTCAATGCTCATGCTGGGCATATCCTGGTAAGACCATGCGAAGATATTTGGAACTCTTGAAGCAACTCGATAAGATTCCTTTTGGTTTCTACGGAGATGCTTGTCCCGATTTGCAACTCTTTCTTTTCATCTTCATGCCCCAGATTAATAACTTCCACTGGGTCTGAATGAGGCAGGATCTGTTTTTCTTCCTGTTCCATTATTCTTAACAGATCCAGAGGTAAATCACAATCTTGATTATCTTCAAGGTCTTGAAGTTCTTCCAAACATGTATCTTGCTCGAAGTGGAGTTCTAAGTTAGCGTCAGGGTTGCTCATATTATTGATATCTGAGGATCTATCAAGGGATGAAATGAAGGTTCAAAGAGTAAAATAAATTTACGAAAGAATGAATATGTGGTATATGTATGAGTATGTATGTATTAAAGAATAATTAATCTTGTTTATTAGATATGTACGAATGGTTTATTAAGCCGAATTAAGAAATGAAAGAATAATTGTGGAGAAGAATATAAGATAGAAAGTGCACTTCATTCAAAATAACTTAATAATGATCATGAGCCTTTTTACAAAAAGATCCATATTGCTTTCGAGCCTAAAGAAATAGGTGTTTTCGAGCATTACTTTGAGGAAATCTTAAAATTACAAGGAGTTCCCCCATGGTCCAATTATTCAAAGTGCTTTCAGGTACACATGGACCAATTCTTGATGGATTCCCTTCATTTCCTTCGTCTGATATAGCATTAATGTCTAAACCTTTCATGATGCCCCATTTGGTTCCAATCGTCGCTCGCTCCTTTTCCTGTTGGTTGATCACCCCTCTTGAGATGAAAGTCTCGTAGATGTGTAGGAAGACCATGGGTTCCCACGAGATGTCTTTTCCAGACAGTCTGACCCTCATTCTTTCTTGCTTTTTCTCAAGTTCTTTCCTCTTTTGTTTTGCGTCTGGCTTGTACCCTAGGCCATAATGATCCCGTTTTTCTACTAGTATTGGCACATTAACTCTTCCTTGGAGGTATTTTCCTAGCCCTCTCTCAAGTATCGCTCATTTTCCGACTGTTAATTTCAAACCCATCTTGGTGGTCGATGATATTGTAGGCACAAGTATCTTCCTTCCTTCCGAAATGAAGGTTGCATTGACAAACTCCAGTGAGCGGAACGAGCATTCCACAGCCGTCTTGTCTATCCCTACGTAGGGTGAATCGCTTGTTATGGACGCGATTATTTCCTCCTCAGCATTAATCGTGATCAGCAGCTCTTCATTTATTAGCTTCACTTTCTGGTGCAAAGAGAAAGGTACTGCCCTAGCTGAGTGGATCCATGGTCTTCCCAGTAGACAGTTATAAGTGGGCCTAATATCCATTACTAGAAAATCTACTTCATATGTATTCGGCCCAATTTGAAGGGGTATTTCAATCTTCCCCATTACCTTCCTTTCTGTCCCGTCAAATGCTCTTACTATATTATTACATCCTTTCATGTAAGAGCTATCAATTGACAATCTTTGCAGTGTAGCTAGCGGTAGCACATTCAGGGTTGAACCATTGTCTATGAGTACTCCAGGTAGCGTATACTCTTTACAACGGGTAGTGATGTGTAGGGCCTTGGTGGACCCTATTCCTCTCGTTGGTATTTCATCATCGCTGAAGAAAATAAAGTTATCTGCACTCACGTTATTGACCAATCGATCTAGTTTACTGACAGAGATATCATTTGTTACATATGTTTCGTTCAACACTTTCATTAGTGCACTTCGATGGGCCTCCGAGCTTAAAAGCAATGACAGGATCGATATCAGGCTATTTGTGTAGTTGCTCTACTACACTATACTCACTATGCCTTAAAAACTTTAAAAACTCCTTTGCCTCATTCTCAGATATAGGCTCGTTGATAGGTGCTTCAAGCTTGTTAGTTATTTCCTCCTCAGGCCCACACATTCTAGCTTTCCCTTTGTTGACCTCTTTTTCTTTATTTACAGGGTCATAATTCTTACCGCTACAGGTAACGAGATTAACATCCTTCCTGGGTTTCCCTTCTCTTGGTACGGTCACGTTACAATTGTAACTCCATGGGACCTTCTTGTTGTCCTTGTAAGGAAACGCTGCAGGCTTTTATATGATAATACGGGGAGTTGTCTATTCTCTTGCCATGCCACAAATGGTCACCTTGGGGCGATTGCTTTTATAAGCCTTGGCTATTCTGTCCTCGGAGGCGCAAACATCAATAGCTTCCCCTCATTCTTCAAAAAATTTCAGCTCTTGATTGTCCATCAACATTTGGACCACGGCTTTGAACTTAATGCAACTTTGAATTTTATGCCCTTTAACGGCGTGAAACTCGCAATGGTCATCATCCCCGATTATCATACTCTTTTTATCGTTCACGATTATCCCTTCTTTAACCAACTCTTGCCATACCCATCGAAGTGGAGATTTGATTTCTTCAACACTTTCCTTAATTTTTTGAGCTCCTTATTCTAGCAAGGCATTCACCCCTTGCTTCGGGTGGTTAGGCAGAGGATTCCCAACTATATTGAGCTTTACTGGCTCTTTCAACTTTACGATTCCATGCTCTATGAGTCATTCGACTCGTCTATTAAAAGCGGGTCAATTTTCAATCGAGTGTCCTTCTGCCCCTACATGGTATTCACAGTGAGCTTTTGCGTCGTACCAAGCCAGGAACGGGGGTTTGTATGGTCTTACATGTTGAGGAGCTACCTCATGCGCATCATATAATATCTTGTAGAGTTCCCCATATGACATCAGAAGGGGAGTATATTGAATTCTTCCTTTTTTTGCCCTAGTGCCCGTCTCCTACCGCGGGGTATTTTAGTAATTGCCCATTGGAGTTTTGGGCTGACTTGTCCTGAAGGGTCTGGTGTAGCTAGGTTTGTATATGCTTGCATTGTTGACCTCGCTATCCTTTCTTCTAGGGGCAGGCCTTTTAGGGCTTTCTCCGGTTTTAATTTTACGGGCTTTGATCGCATTTTCAATCATTTCCCCTGACATGACCATATCAGAGAAACTCTTGGTGGCGTTTCCTAACAGATGGTTTAGGTAAGTAGCTTTGAGGGTATTGACAAACAACATTGTTGTCTCCTTTTCTGTTAGCGGTGGCTGTACTTGGGTTGCCACTTCGCGCCACCTCTGCGCATATGTTCTAAAGCTCTCATTTGACTTCTTTTCCATATTCTACAGTGTTAGCCGATCAGGAGCTATTTCTATCACATGGCCGTAATGTTTTAAGAAAGCTTATGCCAAATCTTTCCACGAATGTATTTTTGATCGGCTCAACTGATTATACCATCTGATTGTCGACTCGGCCAGGCTGTCTTGAAAATAATGAATTAACAGTTGGTCGTTATATACGTGCCCTGCCATCTTTCTACAGAAATGGTTAGGTGAGCTTCAGGGCAGCTCGTCCCGCTATATTTTTCAAATTCTGGAGCTTTGAATTTGGGAGGGAGAACTAGATCCGGAACCAGATTTAGCTCTTTGGCATCTACCCCATAGGAAATTTCAACTCCCTGCATCGTGTCGATTTTCTCTTCTAATCGCTTGTATTTTTCTTCTATTTATCTGAGGAGATCTTCTCTTATCATCTCGTCAAAGTCTAGGACACCCAGATTCGCGGCATTAGCCTCTGGGTTTGACCCTAATCCAATTGGATAATTAGCCGGTCGCGACGTGCCTGTGGCTAGTTGCTGTGCCCTTACAGTAATGGTGGGCTCCCGTGCAGGTATTTCATCCTGGTGTAATCCCAAAGCTCTGACTCATATCCTTCCACTAAGCTGTCCCCCTTTTGGCGTTGAGTCTCCTCTGACCACATGCACACGACCATATTGTCCTCCACTTTATCAAAGTACTTGTTCTCCATGATTAATTCTCTTATCGGTAACTGAACTTTTGAGTCTATACCTTCTCTTTATATGATGATGAAATGCAATGCAAAAAGAGCAAAATAAACAAGTTAGCCTTCTCTTTATATGATGATGAAATGCAATGCAAAAAGAGACAAAATAAAGAAGTTAGCGAAACATAACAATATCAATATACAAGTATAGCATAGAACCTAAGAGTTTGTCTTAGAAGGTCGCTAAATGGTTTAGTACAACTCCTTCTAAAGCAAGTTCTTACGTCTTACTATATGTGGTTTTAGGTTCTAAAGTAGGGGTACCCAAACCAGCAGATTCCTCGGTCCTCACCCATTACAGGCTCACACGGACGAGTTTGGTTTAGGGGGACGCATTTCCCTCATGTTTGCATGGAAGTGAAAACTTCACGAAAATAAGGGTACTTTGTAATCCCGAAAGCAATCCACTATCCTGCACGGAGGTGAAGACCTCATGAAGGAGTAGTTTCAGGCTTCCACTTAAAAGGGTAATATCATATGCAGATGTATGCAAATTTACACTAGCAATATCACATAATATAATGTCACAAAAGATGTTGAGGATCGCATATTAAACAAAATAGAAGCTTAAAAGTTTCCAAAGAAGACCCGAAAATAATAAATTTTGACTTGACTCTCGTTTATTTAAAAAGTCCCTAGTAGAGTCGCCAGTTGTCGAAACCGATTTAAAATGAAGTTTCGAAAATTATTTTGAAATCGAAAAATAATGGGAGTCGCCACTAATCATTTATTCGGTGTGATTGGATCACCATAAAACGTCTCTTTTTTAAAAAAAAAAACGTTTTGAAAACATGTAGGTCTTTGAAATCCAGAAAAAAGGGGTTCGAGAGTCAGTTACGCATGGGGAAGGATTAGCACCCCTATACGCCCAAAATTGGTACCATATTGATTATTTTCGGGTATTAATTTGTAACATTTAAAAGCTTGAATAAAGTTTAAAACACGATCCTTGAATGCATGAGTTAAGTTCAAAAGAAATCGGGTTTGTTTGGAAATCTCGCTATTTCAAAGTGATCGAGGAAGAAAGTTACGTCCAGTAAGTTATGACATGACATTTCAAAATCTAGAAATAACGAGCTTTCCTTTGTAAAACTTATTTTAAATTTTTGCGAAGAGGATATTCGATTATCTTGATTTGTAGATAGGTTGCACCTAGTAAGTTAAGGCGCAATATTTCAGAATGGAAGATAAGGAAACATTGCCTCGATTAAGGGTATTCGATTGTTTCGATTTGAAGAAAAATTGCACCTAGTGAGTTAAGGCACATGTTGAAGCCCAATTTTAACGAAGGCCCGTGGGTTGGGTTGAGCCTTTTATTGGGTTTAAATTAATTCAAATTTATTTTTTAATTTAAATTTATTTTAAATTTAAATTTAAATTTGCTTTAAATTTAAATTAAAATTTAAATGGATTTAAAACTTAATTAAAAAGTCCAAAAACAAAGTCCAAATTACAAAACTTGGACCAAAAACTAGCCCAATAACCCAATTACACCCAAAACCTAACTGGGCTCATTGACCCAAATCACTTAGAACAAAAATCTACTACAAATGGATGCTGTAGCCACCTCCATCTCAGCCAATCAGAGGTTGCCACGTCAGCAGCCAAATTGCTCACCAACAACTAGCACCAGTCACCCCAACTTGGACTGCACCAACCGCCACTGCATTTTGAGACCTACAAAAGGAGAAAGGAGACATACATTTAGTGATGCAAAACAAAAAAGAATGATGATAACATAGGCTATAAAAGCCGAATTCATTTCAGTTGTAAAGGGATGACGGTTCATTCACAAAAAAAGGATCAATACAAATACAATTTTTTTCATTTACTAAGAGTCATATGCAAACACAACAGTAGTATACAAACGTGAACAAGGAAGCGATCAATAACAGACTCAAATCGGGTTCAGAGACTTTCTGTTTTTAAGGTATGAACTAATGTGTATTAATTGTTTGCTACTGGCGTTTAAGATGCATGCATTGAATACATTTTTATATTTATTATTTTCTATTCCAAAACGTTTTAAATAGGTAATTATTAATAATAAGTATTAATGACATTAATAATAATAAATGCTTTAATAATAATAATAATATTATTAATAATAAATATAATACTTATGACATTAATTAATAATAATAATAATATTAATGAGTAAAAAAAAGGAAAATGAAGGGTCGGAAAGGTTACAGCCCTTTGGACACCACAGTCACCGACGCCAGACCCGTGAGCGGCGCTCCACCGTACTACCCCTGTTGACAAGGACTCCTTCCCTCGTTTGTTCGAACTCCTGCACAAACCACATACCAAAACAATTTTTAACGAAGAAAAAAATCGAAAATAAGGTTTCTTTAAACACTTCACTGAGATATGGGTTAGATTTGTTTAAATCTATACCCAGATCGGTGTTTTGAAGGGAAAAGAGGGATTTAAAAAGTTTAAAACAAAAAATAAGAAAAATAAAAGTTTTTCTCTTACCTGATCGGCGACGCGTGGCGTGAGTGGAGGTGATCGACGGCATGCGTGTTGACAGATGATGGTTCGCGACAACCACGCGCGGTGGTCGGCGACGCGCGTGCGGTGAAGGACCCAACGGGGTAGCGGTCGAATAAAGGTGAGGGACAGTCGGCCATGAGAGAATTTGAGAACAGAGGGACTTTGAAAAATTAAAAAAAAAAAGAATGAAAAAATGAAATTTGGGAACAATTTTGAGCTTAAAAACCCTTACCAAAACGACAGCGTTTTGGTAAGGATATTTTAATAAAAAACAACGTCGTTCTGTCCTCTGCCCATGGATCGACTCGAATACGACCCGACCCACTTCAGGATCCGTGTGTTTTTGGTTAATGGTATATTTATGCATTTGGTCCTTCCACTTTTTTTACTATTTCAATTTTGTCTTTTTTGTATTTTTTATTAATTTTAAATTGGCCCAATGATTTTCATGGTTTTTCAATTTAACCCCTCGACCTTCTAAAAGCACCAAGAGCTGCCACGTGTTGTGTTTTTGGCTTATTTATGCAAACGATCCCTTTTATTTTTAATTTGTTTCAATTTAATCCTTAAATCAGGCTCGCTTTAATTACAAAATTGCCCCATAAATTTTCCATGGTTTTCAAGATAGTCTTCTGACTTCAGGATGCTTGAGGGGCTGCCACGTTTCACCCGTTTTTGGTTTTATTACCCTGGAGGTCCCTAAACTATCCAAAAATTACCATTTTACCCTCGAACTTCCAAAAAATCTCATTTTCAACCCCGAAAATTCCAAAATTTCCATTTTTACCCTTTAACTTCCAAAAATTCCCATTTTTAACCTTGAAACTTCCAAAAATCCCGTTTTGACCCTAAAACTTCTAAAAATTACCATTTTACCCCCAAACTTTCAAAAATCCCATTTTGACCCCAAAACTTCCAAAAATTTCAATTTTACCCTCGAACTTCCAAAAACGCCATTTTTTATCTCGAAATTTCCAAAATTCCATTTTTTTACCTTGAATGTCTAAAAATTCCATTTTAAACCTCAGATTTTCCCAAAATTACCATTTTGCCCCCGGGTATCCGAAAAGTCTCATTTTCAAACCCGATCGCGTCTTTTTTTATCATCAATATTTATGTTTATTTTAACCATTATGCACTCGTATTTTGTATTTTTTTTGTTTTTCGTCATTTTATCTTCTTAGTTATCTTACTTTGCGTTATTTAACATCCATTATTAACTGCTTATTCATATTTAACTCGCATGCTTGTTTTCAAAATTGTTTTTCATAAAAGCTTTAAAATCGAGGCAATATTCTTATATTTCGAGTTTCGAAAATTTGTGCCTTAACTCACTAGGTGCAATTTTTCTTCAAATCCAAATAATCAAATACCTTTAATCGAGGCAATGTTTCCTTATCTTCGGTTCTGAAATATTACGCCTTAACTTACTAGGTGCAACCTTTCTTCGAATCGAGATAATAAAATATCTTTTTCGTAAAAATTAAAAAAGGTTCTACAAAGGAAAGCTCGTTATTTCTAGGTCTTGAAATGTCATGTCCTAACTCACTGGACGTAACTTTCTCGATCACTTTGAAATAGCGGGATTTCCAAACAAACTCGATTTCTTTTAAACTTAACTTATGCATTCAAGGATAGTATTTTAAACTTTATTCAAGCTTTTAAATGTTACAAATTAAGAACCGAAAATAATCAATATGGTACCAATTTTGGGTGTATGAGGGTGCTAATCCTTCCCCATGCATAACCAACTCCCGAATTTGTTTTTTTGGATTTCGAAGACCTACATGTTTTCAAAACGGTTTTTTAAAACGTTTTGTGGTGATCTAATCACACCAAATAAAGGATTGGTGGCGACTCCCATCATTTTTTTATTTTAAAACAATTTTTTGAAACACGTCGTTTTCCAAAAAGGGATGGTTTCGACAGCTGGCGACTCCGCTGGGGACTTTTTTAAATAAATGAAAGTCAAGCCAAAATTGATTATTTTTTGGTCTTCTTTGGAAACTTTTAAACTTCAGTTTTGTTTAATATGCGATCCTCGACATCTTTTGTGACATTATATCATGTGATATTGCTAGCATAAATTTGCATACATCTGCATTTGATATTACCTTCTAAGTGGAAGCCAGAAACTACTATTTCGTGAGGTCTTCACCTCCGTGCAGGATAGTGGATCACTTTCGGGATTACAAAGTACCTTTGTTTTCGTGAAGTTGTCACTTCCATGCAAACATGTGGGAAATGCGTCCCCCTAAACCAAACTCGTCCGTATGAGCCTGTAATGGTGAGGACCGAGGAATCTGCTAGTTTGGGTACCCCTACTTTAGAACCTAAAACAACATATAGTAAGACGTAAAAACTTGCTTAGAAAGGAGTTATACTAAACCATTTAGCAACCTTCCAAAACAAACTCTTAGGTTCTATGCCATACTTGTATATTGATATTGTTGTGTTTCGCTAACTTATTTATTTTGTCTCTTTTTGCATTGCATTTCATCATCATATAAAGAGAAGGAATAGACTCAAAAGTTCAGTTACCGATAAGAGAATTAATCATGGAAAACGAGTACTTTGATAAAGCGGAGGAGACTCAACGCCAAAAGGGAGACAATTTAGTGGAAGAATATGAGTTAGAACTTTGGGATTATACCAGGATTAGCATGGCTCAAAACAATGTGCTATAATTGAACGAGATTTGGGACAGTTGGGACATCAACATGAAACAGACCTTTTACCAAGAATACGAAGATTTGTCATACTTGTGTGAAGTTAAGGTGGACAAATCCCTCTTTAGAGCCTTAACACAGTATTGGAATTCAGCCTACAATTACTTCACCTTCGAGAAAATAGACATGACACCGACGATAGAAGAATACACCACTCTACTCTGTTGTTCGAAGATGTCAGTAGATAAGGCCTATTCTAGAGCTCCAAATCTCCCGACCATGGTTAAAAGATTAACAAACATCACGGGCATGAGCGAATAGTAGGTTGCAGCTCGAGTTAAAATCAAAGGCGATAACAAGTGCATCACGTGGAAAAGCCTGCGATATTTGATATTGGCTCATCCAGATGCGAAGAAAAAGATTGACATTTTAGCCCTAAGTATCTACGGGTTGGTCGTTTTTCCAAAGGCTTTGGGGCATATAGAAGACGCGGTGATAGATTTGTTTGATAGATAAAGTAAAAGAGTGACACCTGTCCCGATTATACTAGCTGAAACTTTCAGATCCTTAAATGCATGCTGAAAGGAGGGAGAAGGTCGATTTATCGCCTGCGCACGGCTACTGATGGTATGGTTTCATAGTCACTTTTAGAAAACAGAAAAAGTCTCCTATCAGTACTTGTCTAAAGATTACTCCCCTTTGAAAGAATTCGTGGCCACGCAAAGACAAGAAAACTTCTCAGAAGAAAAGTGGATGGCCATACTCCAAAGCCTCAAAGACGAAGATATAGAGTGGCGAGCACCATGGTTTATTCCTGATGAAATATTGTATCGGTGCAGAGATTTCAACTGGGTCCCATTGGCAAGAATATGGGGAGCAACCTAATATGTACCTTTACTAGTTCCAAGACAATACAGATCAAGACAGTTCATACCCGCGACTCAGGAGATAGCTCAGTGTGAATTCGTGTACCGGGGAGAAAATAATAAGAAAAGGATTCGAGAAATCTCAAATGCATGGAACCAGGCTCGAAAAATGAAAGCATTCGACGCAAATCCCATGATAACTGCAGAATATGATTTGTGGAGAAACAGAAGGATCAATGACAATATTCCTATGCCAAACTTGGAGATTGTCCGCCCAATTGAAGAACACTTGCAGGTTGTTCCAACTGAATTAGAAATAATTAAACAAGATTTTGAAAAGAAAAATGTTGAGATGGGGAGAATGATAGAAAAACTAGAGGAAAAGAAGGTGCTTTTAGGATTAGACGTAGATGTTCAGAAGCTGGAGGCGAAAAAATTGAGGAAAGTGAAGAATAAGGCTGAAGAAGTTATTAGCAGCTTAAAAAAGGACTATAAAAAGCTTTGATTGTCAATGAGAACCGTCAGTTTAGGTAAGACATCAGAACAATGGTAGCAGAAAATCCGCGAAGAGAAGAATAAAACAAGTCACTGGAAAAACAAATTTCAAGACGCTCAAGTTCAAGAAAATGCTATGAAGAGTAGCCTTCTGGAACGCCAAGCCGAAGTGACTGAATTAAAAGCTCGAGTAGGAGAATTTGAGGAGTCTTTATATAGGCATCATAGCCGAAATCCAGTAATGGAGTTAAAGGCAAGCCGAACTGAGATCGAGAGACTAAATGAGAGGGTGGAAGAATTAGAGGCCTCTTTGTAGAATAGTGAAATACGAACTGAGATTTTGGAAAGGACGTTGGAGACAAATGATTGACATCTTCAACAAACTCAAAAGGAAGTCAGAGAAAGGGATTATGTTATGGGTGAAGCTTTAAATCAAATCCGCGAAGTAGCTGATCATGTTCAAACACTGGCAGTTGAAGCAGAAGAGCTAAACATACAGTACGAGATGAAGACGGAACGAGGCCAAAAGCTATCAATACTTCTCAAGAAAGTCAAGGCTTTGAGCATCAAGGCAAAACCGTTTATGTAATTTGCTTTATGTTAAGGAACTTGTTATCCAAATGAAGTTTTCCAAATGAAAAATGAATTATAAGTCAATACCTTTCTCTTGCATACATGCATATTATTCACATCACATTTTTACGTACTTCTGCATAACAATCCTAACTTATTAAAAATTTACCATCCAGCTACATCAGTAACCATTGAAAACTCACACCGCTATAATACTCGAAAGAAAACTAAAGCCATGAAACAAATACTTGAACAAATCCAGAAGGAATTATAAGACCAGATGCAAGAGCAAATGAGCATGATGTGCAGAGAAATGAAGAATCAATTCATGGAGGTACAGAATAGCTTAATGAAGGAATTAGCGCAAGTAAAACAAAGCATCGCTGATAAAGGAAAGAGCCTTACTATTGAGGAAGAAGAGGACCCAATGGTCCCCCCAGGCTTTACACCCCTCCATAACTCGGCTTCGCATGAAATTTCGACACGGAAGCCCACTGTTACTGTAAGGGCACAGCAACCAGCAATAGGCACGTCGCGACTGGCTAATTATCTAATTGGATCAGGGTAAAACCCAGAGGATAATGCTGCGAATCTGGGTTTCTCAGACTTTGACGAGATAATAAGAGAAGATCTCCCCAAACAAATAGAAGAAAAATACAGGCAATTAGAAGAGAAAATCGACGCGATGTAGGGAGTTAAAATATTCTATGGTGTAGACGCCAAATAGCTAAGTCTGGTTCTGGATCTAGTCCTCCCTCCCAAATTTAAAGCTCAAGAATTTGAAAAATATAGCAAGACGAGCTGCCCTGAAGCACAGCTAACCATGTTCTGCAGAAAGATGGTAGGGTACGTACATAACGACCAACTGTTAATTCATTGTTTTCAAGACATTCTAGTCGGGTCGATAATCAGATGGTACAATCAGTTGAGCCGATCAAAAATCCATTCGTGGAAAGATTTGGCATAAGTTTTCTTAAAATAATACGGTCATGTGATAGAAATAACTCCTGATCAGCTTACACTGCAGAATATGGAAAAGAAGTCAAATGAGAGCTTTAGAACATATGCGCCGAGGTGGCGCGAGATGGCAACCCAAGTACAGCCACCGCTAACAAAAATGGAGACAACAATGTTCTTTGTCAATACCCTCAAAGCTCCTTACCTAAATAATCTGTTAGGAAACGCCACCAAAAGTTTCTCTAATATGGTCATGTCAGGGGAAATGATTGAAAATACGATCAAAGTTGGCAAAATGGAAACCAGAGAAAGGCCTAAAAGGCCTGCCTCAAAAAAAAAGGATAACGAGGTCAACAATACAAGCATATACAGACCTAGCTACACAAGACCCTTCGTGGCAAGTCAGCCCAAAAGTTCAATGGGCAATTACCAAAATACCCCGCGGCAGGAGACGGGCACTAGGACAAATAGAGGAAGAATTCAATATACTCCCATTCCGATGTCATGTGGGGAACTCTATAAGATATTATATGATGCGCATGAGGTGATTTCTCAGTATGTAAGACCATACAAACCTCCATTCCCAGCATAGTAAGACGCAAAAGCTCACTGTGAATACCATGCGGGGGCCGAAGGATATTCGATTGAAAACTGCCCCACTTTTAAAAGACGAGTCGAAGGACTCATAGAGCATGGAATCGTAAAGTTGGAAGAGCTAGCAAAGCCCAATATAGCTGGGAATCCTCTGCCTAATCACCTAGAGCAAGGGGTGAATGCCTTGTTAGAAGAAAGAGCTCGAAAAATTAAGAGAAATGTTAAATAAATTAAGTCTTCACTTCGGTGGGTATGGCAAGAGTTGGTCAAATAAGGGATAGTCGTGAAGAATAAAAAAGGTATGATAATCGGAGATGATGACCATTGCGAGTTTCATGCCATTAAGGGACATGAAATTCAAAACTGCGTCAAGTTCAAAGCCGTGGTACAGTTGATGATGGATAATCGAGAGCTGGAATTTTTTGAAAAAGGAGGGGAAGCTAATGATGTTTGCGCCTCCGAGGATGGGACAGCTAAGACTTATGGGAGCAATCACCCCAAGGTGATTGTTCGTGGTACGGCAAGAGAATAGACAACTCCCCGCATTATCATACAAAAGCCCGCAACGTTTCCTTACAATGACAGCAAGAAGGTCTCCTAGAGTTACAATTGCAATGTGATCATACCAAGAGAGGGGGAACCCAGGAAGGACGTTAATCTTGTTACTCGTAGCGGTAAGAATTATGACCTTGTGAATAAAGAAAAAGAGGTCAACAAAGGGAAAGCTAGACTGTGTGAGCTTGAGGAGGAAATGATTAACAAGCCTTAATCACCCATCAATGTGCTTGTATCCGAGAATGAGGCAAAGAAGTTTTTAAAGTTCTTAAGGAATAGTGAATATAGTGTAGTAGAACAACTACACAAACAGTCTGATCATATATCAATCCTGTCATTGCTTTTAAGCTCGAAAGCCCATCGAAGCGCACTAATGAAGGTGCTGAACGAAACATATGTAGCAAATGACATCTCCGTCAACAAACTAGATCGATTGGTTAATAATGTGAGTGCTGATAACTTTATTTTCTTCAGCGATGATGAAATACCAATAAGAGGAATAGGGTCCACCAAGGCTCTACACATCACTACCCGTTGTAAAGGGTATACGCTACCTGGAGTACTCATAGACAATGGTTCAGCCCTAAATGTGTTACCGCTAGCTACACTGCAAAGATTGCCAATTGATAGCTCTCACATGAAAGGATGTAATAACATAGTAAGAGCATTTGACGGGACAGAAAGGAAGATAATGGGGAAGATTGAAATACCCCTTCAAATTAGGCCGAATACGTATGAAGTAGATTTTCTAGTGATGAATATTAGGCCCACTTATAACTGTCTGCTGGGAAGACCATGGATCCACTCAGCTGGGGTAGTACCTTCCTCGTTGCACCAAAAAGTGAAGTTAATAAATGAAGGGCTGCTAATCACGATTAATGTTGAGAAGGAAATAATCACATCTATAACAAGCGATTCACCCTACGTGGGGATAGACGAGGAGGTTGTGGAATGCTCGTTCCACTCACTGGAGTTTGTCAATGCAACCTTTATTTCGGAAGGGAGAAAGATACCTATGCCTACAATATTATCGACCACTAGGATGGGTTTGAAATTAGCAGTCGAAAAAAGAGCGATACCTGGGAAAGGACTAGGAAAATACCTCTAAGGAAGAGTTAATGTGCCGATGCTAATAGAAAAGCGGGATTGTTATGGCCTAGGGTACAAGCCAGACGCGAAACAAAAAAGGAAGGAGCTGGAGAAAATGCAAGAAAGAAGGAAGGCCAGACTGGCTGGAAAGGACATCTCGTGGGAACCCATGGTTTTCCCGCACATCTACAAGACTTTCCCCTTAGGAGAAGTGATCAACCAGCAGGAAAAGGAGCGAGTGACAATTGGAAGCAAAAGGGGTATCATAAAATATCTAAGCATTATTGCTATATCTGATGAAGGAAAGGAAGGGAATCCATCAAGAATTGGTCCGTGTGCACCTGGAAGCACCTTGAATAATTGGACCGTAAAGGAACTCCATGTAATTTTTAAGACTTCCTTAGAATCCTCGAATATCAATAATATGAGCAACCTTGACGCTAACTTAGAACCCCACTTCGAGCAAGATACGTGTTTGGAAGAGCTTCAAGACCTTGAAGATAATTAAGATTGTGATCTACCTCCGGATCTATTAAGAATGATGAAACAAGAAGAAAAACAGATCCTGCCTCATTCGGACCCAGTAGAAGTTATTAATCTGGGGCACGAAGATGAAAAGAAAGAGGTGAAAATTGGGACGAGCATCTCCTTAGAAACCAGAAAGAATCTTATCGAGTTGTTTCAAGAGTTCCAAGATATCTTCGTATGGTCTTACCAGGATATGCCCGGCTTGAGCACTGACATTGTGGTGCATAAACTCCCTATAAAGGAAGAAAGCATACCTGTGCAGCAAAAACTCCAAAGGATGAGACCGGATGTGTTGTTAAAAATAAAAGAAGAAGTTAAGAAATAATTTGACGCCGGTTTCCTCTAGGTGGTTAAATACTCTTAATGGGTAGCTAATATAGTCCACGTTTCTAAAAAAGACGAAAAGGTGCGCATGTGTGTGGACTATCGAGATTTAAATAAAGCTAGCCCAAAGGATAATTTTCCCTTACCCCACATCGATACTCTAGTCGACAACACGGCAGGACAGTCCTTGTTTTCCTTCATGAATGGCTTCTCTAGGTATAATCAGATAAGGATGGACCCTGAGGATATGACCAAAACCACTTTTGTCACGCTATGGGGATTATTTTACAACAAAGTGATGCCCTTCGGACTCAAAAAAGCAGGGGCAACTTATCAAAGGGCCATGATGATTCTGTTTCATGACATGATGCATAAGGAGATTGAGGTTTACGTCAATGACATGATTACGAAATCCCAAATTGAGGAAGAACATGTAAGAATCCTGAGAAAGTTATTTTGAAGGCTAAGGAAATATCAATTAAAGTTAAATCCAGCAAAATGCACTTTCGGGACCACATCAGGAAAATTATTAGGTTTTATAGTCAGCAAAAGAGGAATTGAGATTGACCCCGGATAAAGTCAAAGTCATACAGGAGCTACCACCACCCAGCACGTAAAAAGAAGTTCGAGGGTTCTTAGGAAGACTAAATTACATTGCTCGGTTCATTTCACAGTTGACTGAGAAATGCGATCCTATCTTCCGCCTACTTAGAAAGCGTAACCCGGGTGTATGGAATGATGAATGTCAAGAAACCTTTAATAAGGTCAAAGACTATTTATCCAAAGCTCCCATTTTGGTACCTCCAATTCCTAATAAACCATTGATACTGTACTTAACGGTCTCTGAAAATTCCATGGGATGCGTACTAGGCCAACATGATGAATCCGAAAAGAAAGAAAGGGCGATATATTATCTCAGCAAGAAATTCACAGATTGCGAGACACGATATTCACCTATTGAGAAATTATGTTATGCACTAGTCTGGACTACACGCAGATTAAGACAATACGTGTTATATCATACCACTTGGTTGATTTCAAAATTGGATTCTTTGAAGTATTTGATGGAGTTAGCGGCTTTGAATGGGAGATTAGCTCGATGGCAAATCTTACTCTCAGAATTTAACATAGTCTATGTCAATCAGAAGGCAATAAAAGGGAGTGCGATAGCAGACTTCCTGGTCAGTAGGGCTTTAGAAGACTATGAGCCGATAGACTTCGATTTCTCGAATGAAGATTTAATATATATTACGACTACTGAAGGGGCAATCACGAAAGAATGACCTTGGAAATTGAATTTTGATGGAGCTTCAAATGCCACAGGTAATAGAGTCGGGGCAGTCTTGGTATCACCAGAAGGAGATCATTACCCTTTCACCAGCAAACTTGATTTTGATTGCACAAACAACACGGCTGAATATGAAGCATGTATATTGGGAATCCGTGCGGCCATAGAATGGGGAATCAAAATTTTGGAGATTTATGGAGACTCTGCATTGGTAATCTATCAACTAAAAGGAGAATGAGAAACAAGGGATTCCAAGTTAATGGATTACCGTAAATTGGTCCTCGAGTTGATCACCAAATTTAATGACGTCACATTCCATTATCTCCCACGGGAAGAAAACCAGATGGCCGATGCTCTTGTCACTCTAGCCTCGATGATTAAGGTGAGTAAGTTGAAAAATGTAAAGCTCATTCAGATGAGTATCTACGAGGCTCCTGCTCATTGTTACGATATTGAGGCAGAAGAAGGAGAAGAAAAAGATGATCACCCATGGTACCAGAATGTTCTTCAATTTGTGAGAGATCAAAAGTATCCCGAGCAAGCCTCAGAAAATGAAAGAGGACATTACGAAGACTAGCCAGTGAATATGTCCTAGACGGGGAAATCTTGTACAAGAGAAGGAAAGATCAAGTGTTGCTAAGATGTGTCGATGCAATTGAAGCTAAAAAGATCTTAGAAGAAGTTCACGAAGGCATTTACGGGACACACGCCAACGGCTTCATGATGACCCGACAAATAATGAGATTTGGGTATTACTGGTCTAGTATGGAGGGCGATTGCATCAATTATGCCAAGAAGTGCCATAAATGTCAGATCTATGGAGACAAGATTCATGTACCTCCATCACATCTTCATGTCATGAACTCTCCCTGGCCTTTTTCTATGTGGGGCATGGATGTTATCGGGTCAATTTCTCCAAAGGCTTTCAATGGCCATAGATTCATCTTTGTGGTGATTGATTACTTCACTAAATGGGTAGAGGCAACCTCATATGCAAATGTTACCAAGTTTACGGTTAGCAAGTTCTTGAAAAAAGAAATTATTTACCGATACGAGATCCCTAAAAGGATCATATCCGATAATGCCCTCAATTTGAACAATAGCACGATAGCAGAAGTTTGTGAACAGTTCAAAATTAAGCATCATAATTCTTCTCTCTATCGCCCAAAAATGAATGGAGCTGTGGAGGTAGCTAATAAGAATATCAAGAAGATTGTGGCAAAAATGACTGAGACTTACAAGGACTGGCACGAAAAGCTACCATTTGCCAGAACTTCAGTCAGAACTTCTACTGGGGCAACACCATTCTCGTTGGCATATGGTATGGAAGCAGTCTTGCCTATTGAGGTTGAAATACCTTCCCTTCGAGTCTTAACAGAGCTTCAACTAGACGAGGCTGAATGGATCCAAGCTCGATATGACCAGTTGAATTTAATAGAGGAAAAGAGATTAAAAGCCATTCACCATAGCCAGATGTACCAAAAAAGAATGATGCGAGCTTACGAAAAAAAGGTTCATCCCAGGGAATTCCATGAGGGAGATCTAGTTTTGAAAAAGATACTTCTCATACACAAAGATTTCTGTGGGAAATGTATGCCCAATTGGGAAGGGCCTTATGTGGTAAAAAAGGCTTTCTCAAGAGGAGCTCTCATCTTAACAGAAATTGACGGCAAGGAGCTGTCAATTCAGACTCGGTGAAAAAATACTTCGCCTAAGAACAAAAAGGGAATTGAGATGAAAACCTGCAAAGGGCTTCTAAAAAAAAAAAGGTTCAAGATAAAAACCCGCAAAGGGCATCCTGGAACCAAGGAAAATTTGAGTTTGAAAACCCGCAAAGGTTGGCTCAGGTCCAAGAACAGGTCGATGAAATGGAGGAAGATTACAACTTAAAACATCAACAAAGCACTTTAGATCTTCTAGACATACATCTGAGTTAGGAATGATTCTCAAGCAAGATTGGCGCAGAGTAGCTCATTTTGCGATATATGGGGCAACTAATTATTTTTCATTGTATACTTGGCAATTTCAACTAATGATTGTTTTCTTTGATCCTCTTTTTAATATTGTTTCTTTTGATCCTATTTTTAATAGAATTTTTTAAATACGACTTTGTTTCTGCACAATTTTTTCCAAGCATTTTGCATCTAAATAACAGGTAATGAACTAATAAATCATACAAAAAGTTATGAGCATTATTCTGGAGTTTTCAGAAATTACAAGAAGTTCGAAACAAGACAACCAATGAGAAGATAGACTTAAAAACAAGCAGTTCCAGAACACCCTAGAAAAGATAGAGCAACACATCAAAGACAGAATTTGGGGACGGACGACAAACCATGCCGACCTAAATAAATAATAAACAAATCTGACATTCATCATACACATTCATACAAGTTAGGAGCATTTAATTCATTTAAATTCATTCTTTCTAATTTAGGCCTACATAGAGTTTCGTAGAAGCATATTTCACAAGTCACACCCTCGTCACACGATGAGATGAATCATTTAAATCACCAAGTTGAAAAGGTGCGGGACTCTAATGCCTTACCCCGATCACGGGGCAGATTGCGATATCCACAAACGACGCGGTCATCTTCCTGATCAGATACTGAGAAGAAGACCAAATCAAACTCACGCTCAAAACGAGCAAAATCTTCGAATCCCCAGCTTCCTGATGAGACACCGAGAAGCAGGTCGAAGCAATAAACGGTTAGCTTCCTGATGAGATACTGAGAAGTGAACCAAATTTATCTTCTTGATAAGATACAGAGAAGTAGATTGAAACAAGTGACGCGGTCATCTTCCTGATGAGATGCTGAGAAGAAGACCAAAACAAACCCACGCTCAAAACAAGCAAAATCTTCGAACCCCAGCCTCCTGATGAGACACCGAGAAGCAGGTCGAAGCAATAAACAGTTAGCTTCCTGATGAGATACTGAGAAGTGAACCAAATTTGTCTTCCTGATGAGATATAGAGAAGCGGATTGAAACAAGCGACGCGGTCATCTTCTTGATCAGATACTGAGAAGAAGACCAAATCAAACCCATGCTCCAAGCGAGCAAAATCTTCGAACCCTAACTTCTTGATGAGACATCGAGAAGCAGGTCGAAGCAATAAACGGCTAGCTTCCAAATGAGATACTGAAAAGTGAACCAAATTCATTTTCCTGACGAGATACAGAGAAGCAGATTGAAACAAACGACGCGGTCATCTTCAAGATAAGATACTGAGAAGAAGACCAAATCAAACCCACGCTCGATGAACAAATCTTCTAACCCCAGCTTCCCGATGAGATACTGAGAAGCAGGTCGAAGTAATAAAACGGATAGCTTCCTGATGAAATACAGGGAAGTAAACCAAAATCATCTTCCTAATGAAACACAGAGAAGTGGATCAAAACAAGTGATATGGTCTTCTTCCAGATGAGATACTGAGAAGAAGGCCAAGTCAATGAAACCAGACTCAAAGACTACGGTGACGAATTACAATCTCCTTAAAAGGAATAGGGTAAAATCACGGTAGCAAATTTTATCTTTTTGAAGATTATCTTAGGACGAGATAGAGTCATGATGCAGAGCTGGATACGCCAATATCAACAGTCAATGAATGGAAGGTGGACCAATTGAAGAAAGAACGTCAAGGAGATGAGACTTGACAAATTGGGCATCCTTTTGGGTCTTTGCTTCGTTTCTGTTATACAGCAACGAGCAAAGAGGGGCAACTGTTGAAGCCCAATTTTAACCAAGGCTCGTGGGTTGGGTTGAGCCTTTTATTGGGTTTAAATTAATTCAAATTTATTTTTAAATTTAAATTTAAATTTAAATTTGCTTTAAATTTAAATTTAAATTTAAATGGATTTAAAACTTAATTAAAAAGTCCAAAAACAAAGTCCAAATTACAAAACTTGGACCTAAAACTAGCCCAATAACCAAATTACACCCAAAACCTAACTGGGCCCATTGACCCAAATCACTTAGAACAAAAATCTACTACAAATGGATGCTGTAGCCACCTCCATCTCAGCCAATCAGAGGCCGCCATGTCAACAGCCAAATTGCTCACCAGCAGCTAGCACCGGTCACCCCAACTTGGACTGTACCAACCGCCACTGCATTTTGAGACCTGTAAAAGGAGAAAAGAGACATACATTGAGTGATGTAAAACAAAAAAAAATGATGATAACATAGGCTATAACAGTCGAATTCATTTCAGTTGTAAAGGGATGACGGTTCATTCACAAAAAAGGGATCAATACAAATACAGTTTTTTTCATTTACCAAGAGTCATATGCAAACACAACAGTAGTATACAAACGTGAACAAGGAAGCGATCAATAACAGACTCAAATCGGGTTCAGAGACTTTCTGTTTTCAAGGTATGAACTAATGTGTATTAATTACATGATTGTTTGCTACCGGTGTTTAAGATGCATGCATTGAATACATTTTTATATTTATTATTTACTATTTCAAAACGTTTTAAATAGGTAATTATTAATAATAAGTATTAATGACATTAATAATAATAAATGCTTTAATAATAATAATAATAAATATAATACTTATGACATTAATTAATAATAATAATAATAATAAGTAAAAAAAGGAAAATAAAGGATCGAAAAGGTTACAGCCCTTTGGACACCACAGTCACCGACGCCGGACCCGTAAGCGGCGCTCCACCGTACTACCCCCGTTGACAAGGACTCCTTCCCTTGTTTGTTCGAACTCCTGCACAAACAACATAACAAAACAGTTTTTAACGAAGAAAAAAAATCGAAAATAAGGTTTCTTTAAACACTTCACCGAGATCTGGGTTAGATTTGTTTAGATCTATACCCAGATCGGTATTTTGAAGGGAAAAGAGGGATTTAAAAAGTTTAAAACAAAAATAAAAAAAAAGAAAAGTTTTTCTCTTACCTGATCGGCGGCACGTGGCGTGAGTGGAGGTGACCGACGGCAAGCGTGTTGACGGATGATGGTTCGCGACGACCACGCGCGGTGGCCAGCGACGCGCGTGCGGTGAGGGACCCAACGGGGTGGTGGTCGGATGAAGGTAGGGGACGGTCGGCCATGAGAGACTTTGAGAACAAAGGGACTTTGAAAAAAAAAAAAAAAGGGAATGAAAAAATGAAATTTGGGAACAATTTTGAGCTTAAAAACTCTTACCAAAACGGCAGCATTTTGGTAAGGATCTTTTAATAAAAAACAACGTCGTTTTGTCCTCTGCCCATGGATCGACCCGAATCCGACCCGACCCGCTTCAGGATCCGCGTGTTTTTGGTTAATGGTATATTTATGCATTTGGTCCTTCCGCTTTTTTTTACTATTTCAATTTAGTCCTTTTTGTAATTTTTATTAATTTTAAATTGGCCCAATGATTTTCATGATTTTTTAATTTGGCCCCTCGACCTTTTAAAAGCACCAAGAGCTGCCACGTGTTATGATTTTGGCTTATTTATGCAAACGGTCCCTTTTATTTTTAATTTGTTTTAATTTAATCCTTAAATCAGGTTCGCTTTAATTACAAAATTGCCCCAAAAATTTTCCATGGTTTTCAAGATAGTCCTCTGACTTCAGGATGCCTAAGGGGCTGCCACGTGCCACCTGTTTTTGGTTTTATTACCCTGGAGGTCCCTAAACTGTCCAAAAATTACCATTTTACCCTCGAACTTCCAAAAATCCCAATTTTGACCTTGAAACTTCCAAAAATTTCATTTTTACCCCCGAACTTCCAAAAATGCCATTTTTTATCCCAAAATTTCTAAAAATTCCATTTTTTCCCCGGAATGTCTAAAAATTCCTTTTTTAAACCCTAAATTTTCCCAAAATTACCATTTTCCCCTCGGGTATCCGAAAAGTCTTATTTTCAAACCCGATCGCGTCTTTTTTTTATCATCAATATTTGTGTTTATTTTAACCATTATGCACTCGTATTCTGCATTTTTTTTGTTTTTCGTCATTTTATCTTCTTATTTATCTTACTTTATTCGAGGATTGTATTTTAAACTTTATTCGAGCTCTTAAGAGTTACAAATCAAGATCCAAAAAAAGAATCAATACGGTACCAATTTTGGGCGTATGATGGTGCTAATCCTTCCTCATGCGTAACCAACTCCCGAACCTGTTTTTCTGGATTTCAAAGACCTGCGTGTTTTCAAAATGGTTTTTTAAAACGTTTTGTGGTGATCCAATCACACCAAATAAAAGATTGGTGGCGACTCCCATTGTTTTTCAATTTTAAAATGATTTTTCGAGACACGTCGTTTTCCAAAAAAGGATGGTTTCGACAGCTGGCGACTCCGCTGGGGACTTTTAAAATAAACGAGAGCCAAGCCAAAATTTATTATTTTGGGTCTTCTTTGGAAACTGTTAAGCTTCAATTTTGTTTAATATGCGATCCTCAACATCTTTTGTGACATTATATTATGTGATATTGCTAGTGTATATTTGCATACATCTGCATATGATATTACCCTTTTAAGTGGAAGCCTGAAACAACTCCTTCGTAAGGTCTTCACCTCCGTGCGCATGTGGTCGGAGGAGACTCTACGCCAAAAAGGAGACAGCTTAGTGGAAGGATATGAGTCCGAGCTTTGGGATTACACCAGGATCAGCACGGCTCAAAATAATGTGCTGGAATTGAAGGAGATCTGGGACAGTTGGGACAATAACATGAAACAAACCTTTTACTAAGAATACAGAGATTTGTCATACTTGTGCGAAGTTAAGGTGAACAAATCCCTCTTTAGAGCCTTAACACAGTATTGGAATTCGGCCTACAATTGCTTCACCTTCGGGAATATAGACATGACACCGACAATAGAAGAATACACCACTCTGCTCCGTTGTCCGAAGATGTCAGTAGATAAGGCCTACTCTAGAGCTCCAAACCTTTCAACCATGGTTAAAAGATTAATAAACATTATGGGCATGAGCGAACAGTGGGTTACAGCTTGAGTTAAGGTCAAAGGCGATAACAAGTGCATCACGTGGAAAAGCCTACGAGATTTAATATTGGCTCATCCAGATGCGAAGAAGAAGATTATTTTCAAATTTAATTTAAGTTTAAAATTATTTTCAAATTTAAAATTATCATAAATTTAAAATAAATAAAGCCCAAATACAAAAATTAAATGTCCAAAATAATTACAAAAGTCCAAATTACATTCTTGGACCCGAATTTGGCCCAATTGCGATTATAAACCCAAAATTACCTAAAATCTATTACACCCAAAACCCAACAATGGCCCAAATAGGCCCAACTTTACACTGCCTAACCTTAATCTGCTACTGCTACCACCTTCCCCTCAGCCAACCAGGACGCGCCACGTCAGCAATCAAGTCACCGTCTCCAGCTCAAACTTGCTCTACCACTGGCTGCTCTAACCACCATTGCTATAGCCGAACCTGCAAAAATAGAGTAGACATACATTAAATACTGTAAAACAAAAAAGAATGATGGCTACATAGGCTATAAAAGCTGAATTCATTTCAGTTGTAAGGGGTTACTATTTCTCTAAAAAATCAGTACAAACAGAAACATTAA
The DNA here is from genome assembly GCA_039519145.1 of Kokia cookei. NCBI lineage: Eukaryota > Viridiplantae > Streptophyta > Magnoliopsida > Malvales > Malvaceae > Kokia > Kokia cookei. Next base: position 2,348,383 of record CM076903.1, read on the forward strand.
ATCATTAAGGAAGGATATCGTCACTCACAACACAAGAGAGCAGAATACCAAACATTTCATAACAAGCAAAGTACACAGCTACTAGTAAGCATTCATTCGTCAGTGTTAATCCTTTAGATTTAAACCGTTTATGTCATTTCGCATATATTCATTAATACCCGTTCATGCATATATTATTACTATAATTTATTATTTCTATACGCGTTTTCAATACATATTAATTACAGAGATAAGTATTAATAGTAAGATTGGCTAATAAGAATAATATTAATAATAGATAGCAGTATTAAATAATGGCATTAATGACAAGCGAACGGTTTTTCATAATATTTATTAAAAATAAATATTCTCTTAATAACATTAATAATAATTATAATATTTAATAAATAAATAAATAAAAAAGGAAAATAAAAGGTCAAGCGTCACTCCCTTAAGCCGTGTTCGCCATCGTCGGAGCTCGCGCCGGAACCCCGATGAAGTCTCGCCCAGTATCGTCCGTGCCTTGTCGAACGTAGATCTGTAAAAAAAATAGAGGATCGTTTTAATAGGGGTTAATAGAATCAAGAACCGGAATAATAAAAAAGGAGGAAAGACTTAAAATCGAAAAAAGAAAAAGGAAATTTTTTTTACCTTCGTCGGTGGTTGGCCGGCGCGTGAGGATCTGTGACGATGACAGAAACATTGACGGATCGGTGCGCGTGACCCGACGCCGTGAACACGCGTGATGACGCGCGGCCGTGGACGATGGCGCGTGTGGCCCTACGCGCGACGAACGGCCACAAGCTCGGGGTCGGAGCATGGCCGGCCAAAGGGGAGGGGGAGCCTTTTTGGAGAGTTCTCTGCTTTTTTTTTTAGAAGTGGCTAAGAAATGATTTTTTTTCTCTGAAATAGGCTATTTATAGGCCCTCAGAACGGTGCCGTTTTGAAGGCTAAATTTCAGTGCTAAAACGGCACCGTTCTGAGCTATAGCCCGAATCCGACCCGACCCGCCTGAAGGATCTGCGTGTTTTCGAAAAAGGGAATATTTGTGCATTTGGTCATTTCGCTTTTTTTTTTCAAATTTTCACTCAGGTCCTACTCGTACTTTTAATCAGTTTTAAATTGGCCCTATAATTTTCATGGTTTTTCAATTTAGTCCCTCGACCTTTTAAAAGCACCAAGGGCTACCACGTGTCATGATTTCGGCTTATTTATGCAAATGGTCCCTTTTATTTCAAATTTATTTTAATTTAATCCTTAAATCAGGTTTGCTTTAAATACAAAATTGCCCCAGAAATTTTCCATGGCTTTCAAAATGGTCCTCTGACTCCAGGATGCTTGAGGGGCTGCCACGTGTCACATGTCTTTGGTTTTATTACCCCGAAAGTCCTTAAACTTCCAAAAATTCCGTTTTTACCCTCGAACTTCAAAAAATCCCATTTTTAACCCCGAAACTTCCAAAAATTCCGTTTTCACCCTCGAACTTTCGAAAATCCCATTTTTAACTCGAAACTTCCAAAAATTCCATTTTTACCCCCAAACTTTTGAAAATTTCATTTTTACCCCCGAACTTTCAAAAATCCCATTTTTGACCCCAAAACTTCCAAAAATTCCATTTTTATCCCTAACTTCCAAAAATCCCATTTTGACCCTCGAACTTTCAAAAATCCCATTTTTAACCCCAAATTTTCCCAAAATTACCATTTTACCCCCGGGTATCCGAAAAGTCACATTTTCAAACCCGATCGCGTCCTTTTATCAATATTTGCGTCTATTTTAACCATTATGCACTCGTATTCTGCATTTTTATATTTTTCGTCATTTTATCTTCTTACTTATCTTGCTTCGCGTTATTTAATATCCCTTATTAACTGCCTATTCATGTTAAACTCGCATGTTTGTTTTCAAAACTGTTTTTTTCATAAAACTTTAAAATCGAGGCAATATTCGTTTATTTCGAGTTTCGAAAATTTGTGCCTTAACTCACTAGGTGTAATTTTTTCCTCAAATCGAAATAATCGAATACCCTTAATCGAGGCAATGTTTCCTTATCTTCGATTCTGAAATATTGCGCCTTAACTTACTGGGTGCAACCTTTCTTCAAATCGAGATAATCTAATATCCTTTTCCCAAAATTAAAAAAAAGGTTTTACAAAGGAAAGCTCGTCATTTTTTTTTATCTTGAAATGTTATGTCCTAACTCACTGGACGTAACTTTTCTTCCTCGATCACTTTGAAATAGCGAGATTTCCAAACAAACCTGTTTTCTTTTAAACTTAACTCATGCATTCAAGGATTGTATTTTAAACTTTATTCGAGCTCTTAAGAGTTACAAATCAAGACCCAAAAAATAATCAATACAGTACCAATTTTGGGCGTATGAGGGTGCTAATCCTTCCTCATGCGTAACCGACTCCCAAACCTATTTTTCTGGATTTCAAAGACCTGCGTGTTTTCAAAATGTTTTTTTAAAACGTTTTGTGGTGATCCAATCACACCAAATAAAGGATTGGTGGTGACTCCCATTGTTTTTCAATTTTAAAATGATTTTTCGAGACACGTCGTTTTCAAAAAAATGATGGTTTCGACATTAGTCATTTTTAAAAAATTTAACTATATATAAATGTATATCGAGTTATTTAGTGAAAACAGTAATGATTATAATAATTGAAACAACAATAAAATAATGAACAAAAAAATTTATTGGATTTTACTTAAAAACTAATTTATTACGATAATCATCTTAGAATTTGGATGATTAGAATTCTTGTTAAAGTGGAGATTATTAGAATTGGGTGGCTAAAATTCTTGTTAAAATAGAATTCAATGATAAAATAAAATAAAAGTAAAGTCCAAATAAACTAAACTTCTTTTATTTTATTTTAATTAGAATTCCCATTAAAATCTTCAAGATTTTTTAAAAAAATTACTTAAATTCTTCAAAATTTAGTGTCAATATCGGCCATTGTTACTAGGTCACAATCTTTACATAAACTCGGCTTTCTGCTTAGTCATGACAGATTACCCATTTTCTAAGCCTCGTATTTTGCTTGAAGATTTTCAATTTGTGGGGGCATATTTTTATTAAAATTTTGAGAGATTCAACCATTTCCAAATTGACTTTACGTCTCTAATTAATATAGTGGGGGCATGATGTACCTACGTAAATGAAACGATACAAAATAATATTTTATGCTTTCACACGTATAAATTAGATTATGGTATGTGTGGGTAAAATTTTATATGGCAAAATGAATATTTATTAAAAAAATCAAATGAAGTTTTAATTGAAATTGTAAATTTTAAAAGATTAAAAATTATATTATTTTAGATTTATTTTTTTTTAATTTAGTTTGTTATACAATTATAATAAAATATATAATAATTCGATTCGGGATCCGACCCGAAATATTCGTAGTTTAGGTAATCCTAGACACTCCAATTGGGGAGGGGGGACTTCTACTCTATTGTTTGGAATAGAACACCATCCCCCCTCCATCTTGACCTCTGATTTTAACTTTCATTGATATCGTGTATCAACAGAATTGATGCTCGATTAACTCATAATCTCAACTCAAATAAAGATTTTAAAAGTATATCTTTCTTTTTGTGGGTTAATTAAATAATAGTAGCTAGGGTAGCATTGTTGTAGATGTAATATAAGGCCACTTGTTAGAGAATACAAGAGAATCATGTCGAAGTTTGAATGGCTAGAATTATATACCAAAGTATTTTAATGGTGGATATCAAGAATTACATAACTTTGTTAGAATATCGGACAAAAGATTTTTAATGTTAATGAAAACCCCACTTGTGATAAGGCAAACTTTAGTTTGAATGACTTGCTAGAAATGAAAATTATTGTTTTTTTTATTCATCATTGTTGAGTGTTTTTGTGTATCCTTTATATGAGTGGAACTATGTATTTATATGATATGATTATTGTTCATGGATGCGGTATTGTACATAGGTTTCATGCATGTCGAGCTTGCATGATACTAAATGCTCGTAGGAGGGGCATTTACACCCTCCTGCGACATCACACGAGAGATTGCACATGGGATAATATGAACATGTGTTAAACGTAGAGTAGAATATATTTCGATATGCATGGAACCTACCTACGATATCAAATTCATAAACAGTAATCATATCATATAAATACACAGCTCCATCCATCTAAAAGATAAACAATTAATTTAACTTTGAAATGTGTATCCCATGATTATCGATCATCTACACCCTAAAACCATTGACTCCTATGTTTTTTATTACTTAATACAATGTTTAGAGGTGTAATTAAAGATGGTTCACACGATAGTGCTGAGAATTATTTGCAAAAGTTTTGGGGAGTTGGGAAATTTGTTGGTGTTTGGGTAGAGTTTTTGTGTCTCGTCCTTGATTCCTTTCGAGGTGGAGGGCCCTTATATAGAAAATAATGAGCTTGGAGCAAGTTCCTGTGGCACGATATTTTATCGAGTAGGACTATGAAAAACCATTTTTACCCCCGAACTTCCAAAAATCCCATTTTTAACCCCGAGACTCCCAAAAATTCCATTTTTACCCCCAAACTTCCAAAAATCCCATTTTTGACCCCGAAACTTCCAACAATTCTATTTTCACCCTCGAACTTCCAAAAATCCCATTTTTAACCCCGAGACTCCCAAAAATTCCATTTTTACCCCTGAACTTTCAAAAATCCCATTTTCAACCCTAAAGCTTCCAAAAGTTCCATTTTTACCACCGAACTTCCAAAAATCCCATTTTTGACCCCGAAACTTCCAAAAATTTTGTTTTTACCCTCGAACTTCCAAAATCTCCATTTTTGACCTTAAAACTCTCAAAATTACCCTTTTACCCTAGAATGTCTAAAAATTCCATTTTTCCCCCAGGATTCGAAAAGTCTCATTTTCAAACCTGATCGCGTCCTTTTTCTTCATCATCAATATTTGCATTTATTTTAACCATTATGCACTCGTATTTTACATTTTTTGTTTTTTGCCATTTTATATTCTTATTTATCTTACTTCGCGTTATTTAATATCCATTATTAACTACTTATTCATATTTAACTCGCATGCTTGTTTTCAAAATTGTTTTTTCATAAAAGCTTTAAAATCGAGGCGATATTCTTTTATTTCGAGTTTCGAAAATTTATGCCTTAACAATCTAGGTGCAATTTTTCTTCAAATCGAAATAATCGAATACCCTTAATCGAGGCAATATTTCCTTATCTTTGATTCTGAAATGTTGCGCCTTAACTTACTAGGCACAACCTTTCTACAAATCGAGATAATCGAATATCTTTTTCGCAAAAATTCAAAAAAGTTTTACAAAGGAAAGCTCGTCATTTCTAGATCTTGAAATGTCATGTCCTAACTCACTGGACGTAACTTTCTTCCTCGATCACTTTGAAATAGCGAAATTTTCAAACAAACCCGATTTCTTTTAAATTTAATTCATGCATTCAAGGATCGTATTTTAAACTTTATTCGAGTTTTCAGAATTTTACAATTAAGACCCGAAAATAATCAATACGGTACCAATTTTGGGCGTATGAGGATGCTAATCCTTCCTCATGCGTAACCGACTCCCAAACCTGTTTTTCTAGATTTCGAAGACCTACATGTTTTCAAAACGGTTTTTAAAACGTTTTGTGGTAATCCAATCACACCGAATAAAGGATTGGTGGCGACTCTCATTTTCCAACATGAAGAGTAATTTTCGAAACTTGTTGTTTTAAATCGGTTTTGACAGCTGGCGACTCCGCTAGGGAATTTTAAAATAAACGAGAGTCAAGCCAAAATTGACTATTTTCGGGTCTTCTTTGGAAACTTTTAAGCTTCAGTCTTGTTTAATATACGATCCTCGACATCTTTTGTGACATTATATTGCAAGTGTAAATTTGCATACATCTGCATATGATATTACCTTTTTAAGTGGAAGTCGAAAGCTACTCCTTCGTGAGGTCTTCACCTTCATGCAGGATAGTGGATCGCTTTCGGGATTACAAAGTACCATTGTTTTCGTGAAGTTTTCACTTCCGTGCAAACATGTGAGAAATGCGTCCCCCTAAACCGAACTCGTCCGTGTGAGCCTGTAATGGGTGAGGATCGAGGAATCTGTTGGTTTGGGTACCTCTACTTTAGAACCCAAAACCACATATAGTAAGCCATAGGAATGTGCTTAGAAGGAGTTGTACTAAACCATTTAGCAACCTTCCAAAACAAACTCTTAGGTTCTAAGCTACACTTGTATTAATATTGTTGTGTTTCGCTAACTTGTTTATTTTGTCTCTTTTTGCATTGCATTTCATCATCATATAAAGGGAAGGTATAGACTCAAAAGTTCAGTTACCGATAAGAGAATTAATCATGGAAAACAAGTACTTTGATAAAGTGGAGGACAATACGGTCGTGCGCATGTGGTCGGAGGAGACTCAACGTCAAAAGGGGGATAGCTTAGTGGAAGGATATGAGTCAGAGCTTTGGGATTATACCAGGATCAGCACGGCTCAAAACAATGTGCTAGAATTGAAAGAGATATGGGATAGTTGAGACAACAACATGAAACAAACCTTTTACCAATAATACGGAGATTTACCATACTTGTGCGAAGTTAAGGTAGACAAACCCTCTTTAGAGCCTTAACACAGTATTGGAATTCAGCCTATAATTGCTTCACCTTCGGGAATATAGACATGACACCAACGATAGAAGAATACACCACTCTGCTCTGTTGTTCGAAGATGTCGGTAGATAAGGCCTATTCTAGAGCTCCAAATCTCCCGACCATTGTTAAAAGATTAATAAACATTATCGACATGAGCGAACAGTGGGTTGTAGATCGAGTTAAGGTCAAAGGCGATAACAAGTGCATCACGTGGAAAAGTCTGTGAGATTTGATATTGGCTCATCTAGATGCAAAGAAAAAGATTGACATTTTAGCCCTAAGTATCTACGGGTTGGTCGTTTTTCCAAAGGCTTTGGGGCATATAGAAGACACGGTGATAGATTTGTTTGATAGATTGAGTATAAGAATGACACTTGTCCCGGCCATACTAGCTGAAACTTTCAGATCCTTAAATGCGTGCAGAAATGAGGGATAAGGTTTATTTATTGCTTGCGCACCGCTATTGATGGTATGGTTTCATAGTCACTTTTGGAAAACAGAAAAAGTCTCCTATCAGTACTTGTCTAAAGATTACTCCCCTTTGAAAGAGTTCGTGGCCATGCAAAGACAAGAAAACTTCTCAGAAGAAAAGTGGATGGCCATACTCCAAAGCCTCAAAGATGAAGACATAGAGTGGCGAGCACCATGATTTGTTCTTGATGAAATATTGTACCGGTGTGGAGATCTCGACTAGGTCCCATTGACAGGAATATGGGGAGCAACCGGATATGCACATTTGCTAGTGTCAAGACAATACAGATCAAGACAGTTCATAACCGCGACTCAAGGGATAGCTCAGTGTGAATTCATATATCGAGGAGAAAATAATAAGAAAAGGATTCGAGAAATCTCAAATGCACGGAACCAGGTTCGAAAAATGAAAGCATTCGGCGCTAATCCCATGATAACTACAGAATATGATTGGTGGAGAAACAGAAGGATCAACGACAATATTCCTATGCCAAACTAAGAGATTGTCCCCCTAATTGAAGAACACTTGCAGGTTGTTCCGACTGAATTAGAAATAATTAAACAAGATTTCGAAAAGAAAAATGCCGAGATGGGAAAAATGATAGAAAAACTAGAGGAAGAGAAGGTGCTTTTAGGATTAGACGTTGATGTTCAGAAGCTAGAAGCGAAAAAATTGAGAAAAGGGAAGAATAAGGCTAAAGAAGATCTTAGCAACCTAAAGAAGGACTATAAAAAGCTTCGATTGTCAATAAGAACCACCGGCTTAGGTAACACATCAGAGCAACGGTAACAGGAAATTCACGAAGAGAAAAATAAAACAAGTCACTAGAAAAACAAATTTCAATACACCCAAGTTCAAGAAAATGCTATGAAGAGTAGCCTTCTGGAAAGCCAAGCCGAAGTAACTGAATTAAAGGCTCGAGTAAGAGAATTGGAGGAGTCCTTGTACAAGTATCATAGCCGAAATTCAGTAATGAAATTAAAAGCAAGCCGAGCTGAGATCGAGAGACTGAGTGAGAGGGTGGAAGAATTAGAGGCCTTTTTACAGAATAGTGAAATACAAACTGAGATTTTGGAAAGGATGTTGGAGACAAATGATTGGCATATTCAGCAAACCCAAAAGAAGTCAGAGAGAGGGACTATGTTATGGGTGAGGCTTTAAATCAAATCCGCGAAGTAGCTGATCATATGCAAACACTGACAGTTGAAGCAGAAGAGCTAAGCATACAATACGAGACGAAGACGGAACGAGGTCAAAATCTATCAAGCCTCATTAAGAAAGTCAAGGCTCTGAGCATCAAAGCAAAATCGTTTATGTAATTTGCTTTATGTTAAGGAACTTGTTATCCAAATGAAGTTTTTTAAATGGAAAATGAATTATCCAGCTACATCAGTAATCATTGAAAACTTACATCGCCATAATACTCGAAAGAAAACTAAAGCTATGGAGCAAAGACTTGAACAAATCCAAAAAGAATTGCAAGACCAGATGCAAGAACGCATCCAAGAGCAAATGACCATAATGTGCAGAGAAATGAAAAATCAATTCATGAAAGTACAAAAAAGCTTAATGAATGAATTAGCACAAGTAAAACAAAGCATGGCTGATAAAGGAAAGAGCCCTGCTATTAAGGAAGAAGAGGACCTAATGGTCCCTCCAGGCTTTACACCTCTCCATAACCCGGCTTCACATGAAATGTCGGCACGGGAGCCCACCATTATTGTAAGGGCACAGCAACCAGCTACAGGCACGTCGAGACCAACCAATTATCCAATTGGATCAGGGTCAAACCCAGAGGATAATGCTGTGAATCTGGGTGTCCCAGACTTTAATGAGATGATGAGAGAAGAACTCCCCAGACAAATAGAGGAAAAATACAGGCGATTAGAAAAGAAAATCGACGCGATGCAGGGAGTTAAAATTTCCTATGGGGTAGATGCTAAAGAGCTAAGTCTAGTTTTGGATCTGGTTCTCCCTTTCAAATTCAAAGCTCCAGAATTTGAAAAATATAGCGGGGCACGTACATAACGAGGTGGCGATCAGATGGTACAATCAATTGAGCCGGTCAAAAATTCATTCGTGAAAAGATTTGGCACAGGCTTTCTTAAAAAAATACGGCCATGTGATAGAAATCGCTCCTGATCAGCTCACACTACAGAATATAGAGAAGAAGCCAAATGAGAGCTTTAAAACATATGCGCAGAGATGGCGCGAGGTGGCAACCCAAGTACAGCCACCACTAACAGAAAAAGTGACAATAATGTTGTTTGCAATACCCTCAAAGCTCCTTACCTAAATCACCTGTTAGGAAACACTACCAAAAGTTTCTCTGATATGGTCATGTCGGGGGAAATGATTGAAAATACAATCAAGGCCGATAAAATTGAAACCGAAAAAAGCCCTAAAAGGCCTGCCCCTAAAAGAAAGGATAATGAGGTTAACAATGTAAGCATATACAGACCGAGCTACACCAGACCCTTCGTAACAAGTCAACCCAAAGCTTCAATGGGCAATTACCAAAATGCCCCGATGCAAGAGCTGGGCACTAGGCCAAATAGAGGAAGAATTCAATATACTCCTCTTTCGATGTCATACGGAGAACTCTACAAGATATTATATAACGCGCACAAGGTAGCCCCTCAGCATGTAAGACCCTACAAACCCCCATTCCCAGCTTGGTACGATGCAAAAGCTCACTGTGAATACCATGCGGGGGCAGAATGACACTCATAGAGCATGGAACCGTAAAGTTGAAAGAGCCAGCAAAGCCCAATATAGTTGGGAATCTTCTGCCTAATCACCCAAACAAGGGGTGAATGCCTTGTTGGAAGAAGGACCTCGAAAAATTAAGAGAAATGTTGAAAAAATTAAGTCTCCACTTCGGTGGGTGTGGCAAGAGTTGGTCAAAGAAGGGATAGTCGTGAAGGATAAAAAGAGTATGATAATCGATAATAATGACCATTACGAGTTTCATGCCGTTAAAGGGCATGAAATTTAAAACTACATCGAGTTCAAAGCCGTGGTACAGATGATGATGAATAATAGAGAGCTGGAATTTTTTGAAGAAGGAGGGGAAGCTAATGATGTTTGTGCCTCCGAGGACAGAACAGCTAAGGCTTATGAAAGTAATCGCCCCAAGGTGATTATTTGTGGTACGGTAAGAGAACAGATAACTCCCCGTATTATCATACAAAAGCCTACAACGTTTCCTTACAAGGACAACAAGAAGGTCCCATTGAGTTACAATTATAACGTGACCATACCAAGAGAAAGGGAACCTAGGAAGGACGTTAATCTTGTTACCCGTAGCGGTAAGAATTATGACCCTGTGAATAAAGAAAAAGATGTCAACAAAGGGAAAGCTAGAATGTGTGAGCCTGAGGAAGAAGTAACTAGCAAGCCCAAAGTACCCATAAAAGAGACTGTATCCGAGAATGAGGCAAAAGAGTTTTTAAAGTTTTTAAGGCATAGTGAATATAGTATAGTAGAACAACTACACAAACAACCTGCTCGGATATCGATCCTGTCGTTGCTCTTAAGCTCGGAAGCCCATCGAAACGCACTAATGAAGGTGTTGAACGAAACATATGTAGCAAATGACATCTCCGTCGGTAAGCTAGATCGATTGGTCAATAACGTAAGTGCTGATAACTTTATTTTCTTCAGCGATGATGAAATACCGACGGGAGGAATAGGGTCCACCAAGGCTTTACACATCACTACCCATTGTAAAGGGTATACGCTACCTAGAGTACTCATAGACAATGGTTCAGCCCTAAATGTGCTACCGCTAGCTACACTGCAAAGATTGTCAATTGATAGCACTCACATGAAGGGGTGTAATAACATAGTGAGAGCATTTGACGGGACAGAAAGGAAGGTAATGGGGAAGATTGAAATACCCCTTCAAATTGGGCCAAATACCTATGAAGTGGATTTTCTAGTGATAGATATTAGGCCCACTTATAACTGTCTGCTGGGAAGACCATGGATCCACTCAGCTGGGGCAGTACCTTCCTCTTTGCACCAGAAAGTGAAGCTAATAAATGAAGGGCTACTGATCATGATTAATGCTAATGAGGAAATAATCGCGTCCATAACAAATGATTCACCCTACGTAGGGATAGACGAGGAGGCTGTGGAATGCTCGTTCCGCTTACTAGAGTTTGTTAATGCAACTTTCATTTCGGAAGGGAGGAAGGTACTTGTGCCTATAATATCATCGACCACCAGGATGGCTTGCAATTAACAGTCGAAAAGGGAGCGAAACTTGGGAGGGGACTAGAAAAATACCTTCAAAGAAGAGTTAATGTGCCGATGCTAATAGAAAAGCGGGATCGTTATGGCTTGGGGTACAAGCCAGACGCGAAACAAAAGAGGAAAGAGCATGAGAAAAGTCAAAGAAGACGGAGGGCCAGACTGGCTGGAAAGGACATCTTGTGGGAACCCATGGTCTTCACGTACATCTATGAGACTTTCATCTTAGGAGGGGTGATCAACCAGCAAGAAAAGGAGCGAGTGACCATTGGGACCAAAGAGGGCATCATGAATGATATAAGCATTAATGCTATATCAGATGAAAGAAAGAAAGGAAATCCATCAAGAATTGGTCCGTGTGCACCTGGAAGCACCTTGAATAATTGGACCGTGGAGGAACTCCCTGTAATCTTTAAGATTTCCTTAGAGTAATGCTCGAAAACACCTATTGCTTTAGGCTCGAAAGCAATATGAATCTTTTTGTAAAAGGGCCCATGGTCATTATTCAGTTATTTTGAATGAAGTGTATTTTTCATCTTATATTCTTCTCCATAATTATTCTTTCATTTCTTAATTCAGCTTAATAAACCATTCGTACATATCCAATAAACAAGATTAGTTATTCTTTAATACATACATACTCATACATATATCACATAGTCATTCTTTCGTAAATTTATTTTGTTCTTTGGACCTTCCTTTCATCCATTGACAAATCTTCGAATATCAATAATATGAGCAACCCTGACGCTAACTTAGAACCCCACTTCGAGCAAGATACGTGTTTGGAAGAACTTCAAGACCTTGAAGATAATCAAGATTGTAATCTGCCTCCGGATCTGTTAATAATGATGGAACAGGAAGAAAAATGGATCCTGCCCCACTTGGACCCAGTGGAAGTTATTAATCTGAGGCACGAAGATGAAAAGAAAGAAGTAAAAATTGGGACAATCATCTCCGTAGAAACCAGAAAGAATCTTATCGAGTTGCTTTAAGAGTTCCAAGATATCTTCGCGTGGTCTTACCGAGACATGCCCGGCCTGAGCACTGACATTGTGGTGCATAAACTCTCTATAAAGGAAGAAAGCAGACTCGTGCAGTAAAAACTCCGAAGGATGAGATCGGATGTGTTGTTAAAAATAAAAGAAGAAGTCAAGAAACAATTTGACGTCGGTTTCCTCTAGGTGGTTAAATACTTTGAATGGGTAGCTAATATAGTCCTCATTCCTAAAAAAGACGGAAAGGTACGCATGTATGTGGACTATCGAGATTTAAATAAAGCTAGCCCAAAGGATAATTTTCTCTTACCCCACATCGACACTTTAGTCGATAATACGACAGGACATTCTCTGTTTTCCTTTATGGATGGTTTCTCTAGGTATAATCAGATAAGGATAGACCTTGAGGATATGATCAAAACTACATTTGTCATGCTATAGGGAATATTTTGCTACAAGGTGATGTCTTTCGGACTAAAAAATGCAGGGGCAACTTACAAAGGGCCATGGTGACCCTGTTCCATGACATGATGCATAAGGAGATTGAAGTTTACGTCGACGACATGATTGCAAAATCCCAAACGGAGGAAGAACATGTAAGAATTCTGAGAAAGTTATTTGGAAGGCTAAGGAAATATCAATTAAAGCTAAACCCAGCAAAGTGCACTTTCGGGACCACATCAGGAAAATTATTAGGCTTTGTAGTCAGCAAAAGAGGAATTGAAATTAACTCAGATAAAGTCAAAGCCATACAGGAGCTACCACCACCCAGTATGCAAAAAGAAGTTCGAGGGTTCCTAGGAAGACTAAATTACATTGCTCGATTCATTTCACATTTGATTAAGAAATGCGATCCTATCTTTCGCTTGCTTAGAAAGGGTAACCCGGGTGTATAGGATGACAAATGTCAGGAAACCTTTAACAAGGTCAAAGATTATTTATCCAAGGCTCCCATCTTGGTATCTCCAATTCCTAATAAGTCATTGATCTTGTACTTGACAGTCTTTGAAAATTTCATAGGATGCGTGTTAGGCCAACACGATGAATCCGACAAGAAGGAAAAGGCCATATATTATCTGAGGAAGAAATTCATTGATTGCGAGACGCGGTATTCATCAATTGAAAAATTATGTTGTGCACTAATCTGGACTACACGCAGGTTAAGACAATACGTGTTATATCATACCACTTGGTTGATTTCCAAATTAGATCCTTTGAAGTATTTGATGGAGTCGGCGGTGTTGAATGAGAGATTAGCTTGATGGTAAATTTTACTCTCGAAATTCAACAGTCTACGTCAATCAGAAAGCAATAAAAGGAAGTGTGATAGTAGACTTCCTGACCAGTAGGGCTTTAGAGGACTATGAACCGATAAACTTCGATTTCCCGAATGAAGATTTAATGTATATTGCGACTACTGAAGGGGCAATCACGGAAGAACGACTTTGGAGATTGAGTTTTGATGGAGCGTCAAATGTCACAGGTAATGGGGTCGAGACTGTCTTAGTATCACTAGAAGGAGATCATTACCCTTTCACCAGCAAACTTGATTTTGATTGTACAAACAACATGGCTGAATATAAAGCATGTATATTGGGAATCCGTGCGACCATAGAGCGGGGAATCAAAATTTTAGAGATTTATGGAGACTCTGTACTGGTAATCTATCAACTAAAAGGAGAATGGGAAATAAGGGATTCTAAGTTAATGGATTACCGTAAATTGGTCCTCGAGTTTATCACAAAATTCGATGACATCACATTCCATTATCTCTCACAGGAAGAAAACTAGATGGTCGATGCTCTTGCCACTCTAGCCTCGATGATTAAGGTGAGTAGGATGAAAAATGTAAAGCCCATTCAAATGAGTATCTATAAAGCTCCTGCTCATTATTGTGATATTGAGGCAGAGGAAGAAGAATAAAAGGATGATCGCCCATGGTACCAGAATATTCTTCAATTTGTAAGAGATCGGAAGTACCCCGAGCGAGCCTCAGAAAATGAAAAGAGGACGTTAAGAAGACTGGCCAGTGAATATGTCCTAGACGGGGAAATCTTGTACAAGAGGAGAAAAGATCAAGTGTTGCTGAGATGTGTCGACGCAATTAAAGCTAGGAAGATCTTAGAAGAAGTTCACGAAGGCATTTGTGGAACAAACGCTAACGGTTTCACGATGGTGCGGTAAATAATGAGATTTGGGTATTACTGGTATACCATGGAAGGCGACTGCATCAATTATGCCAGGAGGTGCCATAAGTGCTATATCTATGGAGACAAGATTCTTGTACCTCCATCACACCTTCACGTTATGACATCTCCCTGACTTTTTCTATGTGGGGCATGGACGTCATTGGGCCAATTTCTCTAAAGGCTTCCAATGGCTATAGATTCATCTTTGTGGTAATTGACTACTTTACTAAATGGGTAGAGGCAACTTTATATGCAAATGTTACCAAGTTTGTGGTTAGCAAGTTCCTGAAAAGAGAAATTATTTACCGATACGAGATGCCTGAAAGGATCATATCCGATAATGCCGTCAATTTGAACAATAGCACGATAGCAGAAGTTTGTGAACAGTTCAAAATTAAGCATCATAATTCTTCTCCCTATCGTCCAAAAATGAATGAAGTTGTGGAGGCAGCTAATAAGAATATCAAGAAGATTGTGGCAAAAATTACTGAGACTTATAAGGACTGGCACGAAAAACTACCATTTGCCCTCTTTACCTACAGAACTTCAGTTAGAACTTCTACTGGGGCAACACCATTCTCGTTGGCATACGATATGGAAGCAGTCTTGCCTATTAAGGTTGAAATACCTTCCCTTCGAGTCTTAACAGAACTACAACTAGACGAGGCTGAATGGATCAAAGCTCGATATGACCAGTTGAATTTAATCGAGGAAAAGAGATTAAAAGCCATCCGCCATCGACAGATGTACCAGAAAAGAATGATGCGAGCTTACGACAAAAAGGTTCGTCCCAGGGAATTCTATAAGGGAGATCTAGTTTTGAAAAAGATACTTCTCATACACAAAGATTTCCATGGAAAATGGATGCCCAATTGAGAAGGACCTTATGTGGTAAAAAAAGCTTTCTCAAGAGGAGCTCTCATCCTAGCAAAAATGGACGGCAAGGATCTATACAACCCTGTCAATTCAGACTCGGTAAAAAAAATACTTCGCCTAAAAACAAAAGGAGAATTAATATGAAAACCCGCAAAGGGCGTCTAAGAAAATAAAAAAGTTCTGGATGAAAACTCGCAAAGGGCGTCCTAGAACCAAGGAAACTTTGAGTTGAAAACTCGTAAAGGATAGCTCGGGTTCAAGAGTGGGTTCACGAGATGGAGGAGGGTTACAGCTTGAAACATCAACAAAGCACTCTAGATCTTCTAGACACATCCGAGCTAGAAATGATTCTCAAGCAAGTTGGCGCAGAGTAGCTCATTTTGCGATATCTGGGGCAACTAATTATTCTTCATTGTATACTTGGCAATTTTCAAATAATGATTGTTTCTTTTGATCCTCTTTTTAATGGAATACGACTTTGTTTCTGCATAATTTTGTCTAAGCATTTTGCACCTAAATAACGGGTAATGAACTAATAAATCATACAAAAAGTTGTGAGCATTATTCTGAAGTTTTCAAAAATTACAAGGAGTCCGAAACAAGACCACCAGTAGGAAGACAAACTAAAAAAACAAGCAGTTCTAGAATAACCTAGAAAAAATGGAGCAAGACATCAAAGACATAATTTGGACGGGCAACATACCATGCCGACCTAACTATTAATAAATAGATCTGACATTCATCATGCACATTTACATAAGTTAGGAGCATTTAAATCATGACTTTCTAATTTAGGCCTATATAGGGGCCCATAGAAGCATATTTCACAGGTCACATCCCCGCCACGTGGTGAGATAAATCATTAAGACCACCGAGGAAAAGTTGAAGAGATGCAGGAATCCAAAACTTTGCCCCAATCAGAGGGCAGATTGCGACCATCCACAAACAGCGACGCGGTCATCTTCCTGATGAGATACTGAGAAGAAGACCAAATTAAACCTACGCTCTATGTGAGTAAATCTTCGAATCCCAGCTTCCTGATGAGACACCGAGAAGCAAGTCGAAGCAATAAACGGTTAGCTTCCTGATGAGATACTGAGAAGTGGACTAAATTCGTCTTCCTGATGAGATACAGAGAAACGGATTGAAATAAACGACGCGGTCATCTTCCTGATGAGATACTGAGAAGAAGACCAAATCAAACCCACGCTCGATGAACAAATCTTCGAACCCCAACTTCCTGATGAGATACTGAGAAGCAGGTCGAAGTAATAAAACGGTTAGCTTCCTGATGAAATACGGGGAAGTAAACGAAAATCATCTTCCTGATGAAACACAGAGAAGTGGATCAAAACAAGTGATATGGTCATCCTCCCAATGAGATGCTGAGAAGAAGGCCAAGTCAATGAAACCAGACTCAAAGACTACGGTGACGAACTCCAATCTCCTTGAAAGGAATAGGGTAAAATCACAGTAGCAAATTTTGTCTTTTTGAAGATTACCTTAGGGCGAGATGGAGTCATGATGAATAAGATACAGAGGTAGATGCGGCAAAATCAAACGGTCAATAGAATGAAGGTGGATCAACTGAAGAAAGAACATCAAAGAGATGAGACCCGACAAATTGGGCATCCTTTTGGTCTTTGCCCCGTTCTTGTTACACAACAACTAGCAAAGAGGGGCAGCTGTTGAAGCTCAATTTTAACCGGGCTTAACATTTAAACCCAAATTTTAAGTTTTTAAATTTTAATTCATTTTGGGTTTAAATGTAGTTTAAAGTTTAAACTTTTCTTTTAAGTTTAAATTTAAATTAAGTTTAAAATTAATTTGAATTTAAAATTTAATTAATTAAAAAAAGTCCAGTTACAAATGTCCACTTTACAAACCCAAATTGGGCCCAAATGCTAACCTAAGCCCAAATTCTAAAAGATCCAAACCTAAATTGCCCAAATCGGCCCAAACCCGTTACACTCAAAATATGCTAAGTGTTACTGCTGCTGCCTCCACCTCAGCCAACCAGAAGTCGCTACGTCAACCCAAAGCAGTTCCTCATTCAGCTCCAACTTGGACTGCCACCGTCACTGCTTCAAGCCTCCACCGCCGAACCTGCAAAAAAGGAGATTAGATGTATATTTAATTGAAAAAACAAGTTATCATGATTAAAAATCTGGTTATAAAAATCAGACTCAAACCATTTTGTAAGGGTTACAGACTTTAGATTGTTCATTAAAAAAAAAAGGAATCAATACAGATACAGTTTTTACATTTACAAAGAGTCATATGCAAACATAATAGTAGTATTCAAACTTGAATAAGGAAGCGACCAACAACAGATTTCAATCGGGTTCAGAGACTTTATGTTTTCAAGGTATGAATTAATCCGTATTAATTACATGCTTGTTTGCTAACGGCTTTTAAAGGGCATGCATTGAATACACTTCTATATTTATTATTTATTATCCCTAAACATTTTAAATAGGTGTTAAATAGTTATTAATAATAATATTATTATTAATGTATTAGTGATGGTCATTAATGATTACCATTAATAATTAATAATATTAATAATAATAAAAAAGAAAACAAAAGGTCAGAGGGCACTCCCCTGACCCGTGTAGCCGTCGCCGGAGCTTTCGTCGGAGCCTCCGTTGATACCCCGCACCTCGTCGCGCATGGATCTGCAAAAAAAAAAAAGAATCAAAACGATTAATAATAAATAATAATAATAACAGTTTTAAAAAGGGAGTTTTTAGGAATTTTTTTTTTTAAAAAAAGAGAAGAAGAAAGGCTTTTACCTTCGACTGAGGCGCATGGCGGCTACGCACGACGGACGATGACCGAATTGACCGGCCGGAGCATGGTTGGCCATAGAGGGGGGAGAGGTTTTTTGGAGAGATTTTGGTTTTTTTTTTTTTTTTGAAAAGGGTTAAGGAAAATGATTTTTTTTAAAGGGGTTATTTATAGGTCCTCAAAACGGCGTCGTTTTGAGGGCTGAATTTCAGCCTTAAAACGGCGTCGTTTTGAGCTATTACCCATGTCCGACTCGAAATCCGACCTAATCCTCAAATCGAGTTTTATTAAATTACAAAATTGACCCAAAAATTTTTCATGGATTTCAAACTAATCCTCTAACTTCAAGATACTTGAGGGGCTACCACGTGTCACCTGTGATAAAAATAATATATTATAAAACTTGAGAGATTGATTTAATCCCAAGCTACCCATCATCCACTATCAATTATATATCTATTATGTATTCTACAAAAATAAAAAGGTTAATTATCCTATCTTTTGTTAATGGAATAAAAAAACTTCACAAGCAAGTTTAAAATATATCAAGTATATTTTTTAATTATTTAATTATTATTTTATTATATCTTAAAAATAAATTACATCAATTTAAATCTGTCGGTGAAATTTTTTATTGGTAGTATATAAAATAATTATCCTTAATAAAATAGCTTTTTTTTTTTTTTTTTGAATTACAAGAATAATCCGATCAAAAAATTAAAAAAGAAAAAAGTAGAAGTTTGAGCCGACACCCAGCGGTATGAACAGTTGACCAGTCTAACGTTCTGAGTTCAGACATCCGACAATCATGCCTATTTAAGTTGTTGAAAATGTTATAAGTTTCCTCCCTCAACTAATATTTTTGGCTCCTTACCTAATCCCTCGTTATTTCTCTGGTATTAAACAACCACATGTTTTTTCTGCTTTAGTTTCTTTGAATTATATGACTATATATAATATATTTTAAAGCCCATGTGGAAATTTTATGTTTTATTCATTTTTCTAAGCTCGGAAAAATAGAGAAGCTTCTTCTTTGCTTTGTTTAGTTTCTTCTTTATCTATTTAATATTTCTGGGTTACCTGGGAAATTTCCTTTAAGGATCATACTTCCTTTCTCAGTCTTTTGGTCGTCAACTAGGTCTCTTTTTGTGACAATTTTTCCACTTCAATGGATGATGCACTGAAATACATAAAAAAAACATACATATGGTGTATCCTCAAGCTTTTTTGTTTGGTTAGGTTGGACATAAATTTCGAGAGTAGTTAGCTTAGACTTTATCTAAGCAAAAAGAAAAAGATATATATTTTTGTCTGTGGGACTACGCCAACGGATTAAATTGAAGAAAATTTTCCTTCTTATAATTGTCTTATTTTCATGGGGTAGCCATTGTAAATAACCCAAAATTTACCTTCCGTATTCATTTATCCTTTCTTCTCTGCAGGTTTTCTTCTATATTTGCAGTAATGGAGAAAATTCCATCTGGCGCTTGTAAAACTCTTCATCTGGTTTGTCCTCAGTTTCATTTGATGCTGCTATTTTTGTTGAAAAACACGACTTAATGTTTATTCATGTACGAACGTTCAGGTAAGGCATGCACAAGGAATGCACAATCTAGAATCAGAGAAGAGTCGAGATCCATTAACATCCTTTGAGTTCTTTGATTCTCAGCTCTCCTCTCAGGGCTGGCAGCAGGTGATATTTTTCTCCCAGTATTCGCATTATTAGATGCATTTACGCCGGACTCAAAGTAAGATAGCTTTTTGAGTTCGTTTCAACAGGTTCGGCACAAGCGGAAGTATGTGTGTGCCAAAGGACTGCTTCAAAGGATTGAGTTAGTCATCACTTCCCCTATGTCAAGGTACCGAAATTTTAACATATGTCTAACAGAAGTTTTCTTTTTTCTCAGGCAAATGTTGTCATGTTTTTTTTATATGGTTGGATTATTACAGAACATTGCAAACGGCGGTCGGAATATTTCATGGTGAAGACCAACCAATCTGTCAGATGTCACTTCATACGAGGTAGGAAATGGGAGGATTAATGATGGTGATCAGCAACTAACTTTCAATCGCCCACCAATTATGGCACTTGAACTTTGTCGTGAACGATTGGTATGGTTGCTAACATCTCAAGATACCATATTATAAATGCAATTTTTGTATAGATATATATATATATATATATCATTATTTTACTGTAAAAACACTATGAAATTGATTATATATATTAGAACCCAGATTGTATTTTACATTCTTTATTAAAATTTCGTCTATTTTTTATATAAATCATAAATAATTTTTGTTGTAGGGAAAGTATGAATGCGACAAGAGAGGTATCAGCCATTATCGGTCTCATTTCCCCGCAGTTGATTTTTCATTGGCAAGTGTTTATTTTTCTTCACACGTCCTTGGTTTTTTTCAATATAGTCCCTCATTGAAGACTACTTTCATTAATTAACATTCACTAACATGCACTGAACCCTAATGTTCAGATCGAAAATGAAGACGACATTTTATGGGAAGCAAATGAAAGAGAACCCATCGGAGATGTACTAGCTAGGGGAATGAAGTTTATCAATTGGTTAGTCCTAAAGCTTTGACTAATTTAAAGGCCAAATTTGTATTCTCACTTTTATAAGAGTGATAAGATATCACAACACCATGCTTAAACGCAATTTTCATCCTTAGCAAGGCCTCTAGTTGTCTCCGTAGTTGTCCCTTTGGAAAGAAGTCCACCACACTATTAGTCGCTTAAGGTGGGAGTCTTTTAGTGACCACCCCTCTGGTTATTCCCCTACTCTGGTTCGAGAATTTTATGTGAACTTGGTGGATCAAGAATAAAAATTTGTTTTTGTTCGAGAAGGACCTATGCCTTGGAGTGCAGCACACATCAACATCCTATTACAGATACTAGAACAGGTAGACGACCACTCGCACTTTCTGCATAGTGCTACAGCCACTCTAGACCATATGTGTTTATTACATTCCATCTCACATCATCGTCACATCGACATTGGTGAGCTGATACATGCCCAGATTGCAGAGGTAGTAGGGAAGCAAATTGGTATTATCCCTTTCCCATCTCTTAGTATGCTTCTTTGCCAACATAAGGGTATTGTGCCAAGAGAGGATGAGGAAGTCGTGGATAATAAAGGCCTAATTAATGACATTTTCGTCGAGCGGATGACAAGGGGCCAAGACACATCGATGGCCAAAGTGACTTCCAAGGAAAATGAAGAAGGGAAAGGTAAAAAGAAGGCCAAAAAATATGATGCACTGACAATGGCACAAATGATAGAGACACTAGCACTGATGGAGTCACACTTGGAACACCTCGACAGATGGTCTATCCACACTGATAGTATAGTGGATGACATGGACTTCCGGCTCCATAAATTCTATGCATATACCAAGGCGTGTAATGAAGCTCTTGTCGCTGCATTGCATCAAATCACTCAGACCTCACTTCTAGACTTCTCGTAATTTCTAACCATCTATTGCCCAATGCAATATTCCTCATCCAAACAACCTAGTCCTAATGGTAGGCCCGCCCCTGTACCCACTAACATCCATGTTTCTGATGAT